>JAPFRW010000016.1:0-297604 GCA_030778065.1 Akanthomyces uredinophilus | reverse complement strand
GAGGGAGGGGGGAGGAAGGGAAGTTGGGGCAAAGAAGACGAGGGCTTGGCTCGACCACTTACTGATACACCTGCATATGAACCTACTCCAATTCGAGCAAAGCAACCCGCACAGTCCAGGCTCTGCGGGCTTGAGTCTGCTGGTACTGGCCGCTGAAAATCGGGATGAAGAGTCAGCAGAATGCTGCTGGGACGCCCGTTCCCAGTCGGGGTTTACAGCAGAGAAACGGGACTACCGGGGCTCGACGATCGGAACAGCCGCGAGCCAGGGGAAGGATAAGCCCGGAATTCTCTATCGCCTTTTTCCCAATTTAGTGAGCGGCAGGCGTAAAGGGGCGCCGTTGTTGTCTTCTGACCCTCTCCCCGAGACACACCCCGCCACCCCCGGGACCTCTCTAGGTTGTAATTAGCGTCAACGGGCTGTAGAGAGAAAAATAAAAGGTCTGGCTGCGGGCTGAGTAAAGACGACGCCCGCTGTGGGAGCCCTGACTTTCGTGAATCAAAAGTGGCGATGGAGGGTAGCATGGGCGATCTCCCCATGTATGGCGCCATCGTGTCTCGTCCGAGGATGGCATGGTGGTTAAGGGGAGTGAGTCGCCCTGCGATGGAGCCTGCTGCGCGGAGCACACCCGTCCTGCGGAAAACCGCCTACTGCGAGCGCACATTTGAGCTAGGACGCCCATGGTGTATCAAAACTACCTGCAGTCTAGTCACTTTGTAGGCTGATCTTGCCTGCCATACAGCGCTTATAGTGGGATGTTGAGGTGTACAGAGACTCACAGTGGACGACTGATGGAAAAGAGCGTATAGTGATACTTGATTCACTGATGAAATTGTATCATGACATCGTCCATGATACCCGAGTCAGCTGTTCCCGCCCTTCATGTAGCCCAAATCTCATTGCTGTAGGACAGGCGCCAGGAACAACAGAGACTCTGTACGAAAATCAGGAGCACCACCTGAAGTTCTACAAATACCTTGCTCCACGATGGAGCTGCTCTTGTCGTGACAACCATCGTTGCTAGTGCAGCAAATTGTCATTGTTGTGCCTGCTGGAGAAGCTTGGACCGGTCGTCGACGTGCACCGCATCCCCTCCACGTTCTGGTGCACGTACCGTCTCAAACAAGGTGAGGTGCGGTTCTACAACTCCCCTCAACATGGAGAATTAATCATGATTCATGATGCTTCATCCTCCGTCTGACTATTGGAGAAGGGCGCGCGGAGAGCATCGCACTTGCGCGACACCAGTGAGGCATCATGCATTCGGCCGTTCTCTTGCCCTGCACGTGCATGCCCTCCTTCTTCGCGCTGGGACGAGGTTGTCGTGGTACCCATCTGCAAGTTTCACTAGACGAAAGGAGCCACTGCAGCTCGTAGTCGGCCCGTGTAGATGAACATCTGGCTGTGGCATGTGAAGAGAGAGGGCAGGGGGGACGCGAGAGGGGGTTGCATCGTATGATCAAGACGTTCCACGCAATGGACGGTGTACTGAAATATGTATTACCTCGGCAGGAAACCAGCAGCGTGAGAGATTATTGAAGAAGATGCAGTGTAATTATAGGCTAGCTAAATCTTGCAACGGGGCTCGTCAGGGAATGGGCCACTGTCAACGCGGACTCTAGCCAAGGAGCCGAGTCGGGGTCAGTGTAATGCTGCCTGGACGTTGACAGACGGGGTGTAAAGCCATGTACCATGCGATAGATCGTTTTCGTGCAGAGGCAAGTGTCCATCGGCAGATGGGCATCGACGGCTCAGAACCTCCTCTTCTTCTTTGCCGGCCCGGCCGCTGCCTTCTTCTCCAGTTCCCTCTTGAGCTCTTCTCGCTTCCTATCCGCACGCTCCTGCGAGGTTTCCTTTTTCCTCTCCTCCGTGGCCTCTGCCGACGCGTTGCGCGAGGTTGCACGGCCGCGCTGCGAACCGTCCCTTGCTGCATCTCCTGACGACGCTGTACCGCCTCCAATCCGCTTGCCGATGACGCCCAGCCTCTTGCTGGGGACGGCCGAGCCCGCCTCACCCTTTGCTGCTGTAGGCGCTTGCGTAGCAGGAGAACCGTCGTCCACTGCAGGCACTGCATCACGCAACGGTGGTGACTTCGGCTTCCCACCGATACGGCCCAGACCGCTCTTCTTTGCAGGTGACTTGGCTGGCGAGGGAGACGGGGCCGCCGGTGGCGGAGATGACGCAGCGGCGTCGTTGTCAGGAAGAGAGGCAGTCTCGTCCACGTCACTAGCAGTCTCTGATGCGGTCTCATCGTCGTCTGCCACCGCTGCTCTGCTGCGAGGAGGCGCTGGACTGACTGCCTTGGGGGGCGATGGAGGTGGTACATGTTTCTTACCCCCAATCGCTCCAATACGCCCAGCACGCTTCGGCTCTTGAGAAGACCCGTGCTCTTCCTTGACGAACTTTGAAGACAAAGGTTGCTTTGGCGATGTAGGAGCAACTGCTGACTCGTTTTCTCTCTTTGGTTTGAGGCGAGGGGGGGTCGATTGAATCTGGAACTCGTCATCATTATCGTCATCCTCACCCATTGTCACGTCGTTCGTGTCTATAGGTGAAGACGGTGCTGAGGTGTCTGGATCAGCCGTCTGGTTCTCCATTGTAGAAGCACCACGGTATGGTAGACTTGACGTGCTTTTGAAGCTACACCACCAGCTGTCCAGGCCGCTCGATGCGAGGACCATCGATGTGTCAGACGGAGTGAGCGTGCCGCCAAAGACTCTCTGCACTAGGTCTATCACGTCGCCAGGCCGATCAGCGTCGTTCCGAAGCTCATCTTTCATCTTTTGTTCGTTGAAGGGAGCTAAGCCGCGTATTTTATCATGTGCAGCCTCTCTTGTCACCTTTTTGCGGCCTGAAAGCGCGGTGAAGACGTGCTCCAACCCTGTGCCAGTAGCTTCAAGCTTGTCGGAGAGCTTCGCAATGACCCCATCTTTGTGCTTCAATGCCTGTAGCAACATGTCGACTTGACGGCTTTTTGAGTAAAGAGTCTCGACAAGAGGAATAGCGAATTCGTTTGCAACCGCAATAGATGACGACTTCTTCAAATGAAACGGCCAATTCAGAGGCTCAAAGCCAGGGAGCTGGCAGGTGGCCACTAGTTTCAAGCCGTCCTCTCCCGATTCTGCTACTGATCCGGGAGAAAGAGTGACTGTAGCTTCGTCGTGGCCAGAAGCCGTCTCATCCAGGGCGCTCTTGAGTGTCTGGAGGAACCTGCCCATATTCTCAGGCGTGTCACTCGGATCGATGCTCGTGTTTTCTGCCCATGCTCTTATGCATATGGCTTTCCTCTCCATCGCCTCGGTCCACACGTGAGCCATATCCGTAATCTGAATAGAATAGTCGGACGGCCCTGTCTCAAAGGCAACTAGTAAAGGCGGCAAATCGCCTTCTCCAGAGAGCCGCAGGGGCCGCCAGGCTTTCGAACCGGCCATGGCGAGCTGCTGCTGTGTGCAGTGATCGAAGCTTCCAAAACTAGAGGCCGTCGGTCATGGAGGGAACAATTCCCGCCTCGAAATAGCAAATGAATGAGAGCCGAGCGCCCGTCACGCTGCTGTAGTCGATGGGCAATCGGCGGGCCACGGGACAATCTCAGCGCGGTTCGCTGCAAACGCCACGTGAAGCGTGGCAGGTTGAGGTGAGGCCCAAGAAATTGCCGAGGGGTCTAGGAGCCTCGAAAAAGAAATTCGCCTCAACGTGAGAGTTTCGCGCGTGTTGGATCCCTCGTGTCAAGTCGGAGTGCTCATGTCAATTAAAAAATAAACGGTGATGCGAAGCAGGCATCAGCGCGAATCGCGAGCCACACTATGACGGGGCAGGGATTCTGCATCGCTGGGCGCTAATAATAGGTGGGCAAACGCTGCAGACAATTGCGACAGTGTGGCCAGCTAAAAAGCATCAAAATATTGGCTACGAAGCGGCGGACGAGAAAATGTAGCAAGGTCAATCGGCGAGAGTCTGGAATTCCAACATTATTATTACTCTCAAGTCTGGCGGTCGCTAGTCTAGCAGCGCGTAGAAGAAGACGGCGATTTCGCCTCTGCTCTCTGGGATCGCGCTGTAGAGATGCTCGTCGTAGCCTGCAAAGACCATGCCAGCTTTTTTGTAAAAGCGACAAGCCGCAATATTGTTTGTCTGGCCCTCGACGCGAACTGCACCGAGACCAATCTCACGCGTCCAGTCCTTGACAGCCTCCAGCAGGCGCAGTGCGTTGCCATGGCCTCGCACACTAACGTCTAACCCAACGAAATCTAGCGAGACCATCTTGTTCCAATTTCTAGATGCAACAGCATATCCATATACACGGCCAGTTTCGGCCTTGAGCACAAAGATAACCTTGTTCAGGCCGTCGGCGCCGTGCAATTCCTCCTCCTGGAAGCCGAAATCCTTGAGTCTCTCGGGTAGCGGGGATGTCTGAAACGGCAAGTCACTCTCCAGTTGACTGATGGGCCGCGCAACTTCGGCTTTGATCCTGAAGCTGAAGTCTAGTCCGGCAATATCTCTTTGTGTCAGCTCTTTGACTCTCTCAAGTTTCAGTTGGTCCATTTTGGCTCTGGTAGATGTGTTGAACCGTTGGCAGACTAGCCGTCGATGCAGTAAAGCTCATGTGGTCGTTCGTGGTGTGTCATGTAGAGGGCGCCGCGTGACATAGAGAATGTTCTTCAGTTGATGTTTTCACTTTCAATCAAGAGATATTCAACTCGGTTTCTACCTGACAAACAATGGATCGGATGTCGAAAAGCACGTCGTAGGCCAAAGGGCGTGTTGTTGTGGCCAGCACGTTCTAACCACTTTCGTGTCAAGTTCGGCGAGCCAAAAGAGGAAGGCTGCCACGGCTCAGCGATCCGCCACCAGCTTTCCGTAGGCGCGGCTGAATGTTAAGCGACTGCGAAGTTATTTTCGTTCTGCCATGACCAGTTGCAACACTGCCTCCTTGTCTCTAGAAAATAGGGATGCCAGCACCGGCCCAAGGTGCCGAGGTGCCAGGCTGCGCTCACAAGATATCCGACTGAATACTCTAGAGGTCAAATTGGGAGCCCAACGCGATGATGACCATGAATGACCGAGCTCGATTGCATATTGAACGGCTTTGATCAACACTGTGCATTTTTCTGATGGAAAAGCCGGTTTACGGGCGAGTTGATCCATCTGGAAAATTGGGCCGATCTGTTTTAGATTCATAAAACAAAATTAGTCGAGGTCGGGTAACAACGGCCCCCTTGGCCTAATGGCTAAGGCGCAAGAGTGCGTACCCGCTTAGATCTTGTCGTTGTATTTCATCAAGCTAACATAGCGTAGCTTCTACTCTCTCGGAATCTTGAGATTGCCGGTTCGAGTCCGGCAGGGGGTGTCAACCTTCGTTATTTTTTTTTGGCCTTTTTTCATTTTTTGACGAGGTTATCGCGGTCTTAGCCGTACCAGTTTCATGGTTCTTCGCTTTCCCATTTCTTTATTCTTCACCTTGTCATGCTCTCGTACCAAAGCCTCGTGACAGGCTGATTTGTGCCTGCACGGCAAATCGATTTAGCTCTTTACGGCGTAGTAGATCGCGCCCGATCGCTGGTCCTGCTATGACGCACAGGAAATCGGGGGCCCGTCATTCAAAGGGGTAAAAAGTGCTGCTTGTTCAATGCTGTTACTAACCAGAGCTTCGCGTTTGACATCATAGACAGGTGAAGCTTTCGGCCTTTTCAAATTTTCTTCGTCACCTAAACGCGTTTGCACCTGCAACCGCGTGGTTTTCACGTTTCATTGTCACTCCCTTACATACATGCCTATCTGCTTCTGGGCATCACTGACGCGACGCAATCTTTTCGCCTCCCGGGTTGTCTCGGTCTTCTCGACATCTTTCCGGGCTCAAGCACCAATTTCAAGAAATTTTAGCACAATGGCACCCCGCTCGACTAAGCGCAAGGCCAGCGCTGCGCCTGCAGCGAAAGCTAACGGTAGCAAGAAAGCCAAAACAACGGATTACGACGACGAGCTTCGAGAACCGCATCATGCGGCTGATGTTGCAGAAGAGCACGGCATCGTCCTTCGTGACTATTACCCGCCAGAGATGAGCAATACAAGAGCACGCGCCTATGTTGAAGAGGCACTTCACCGGCCTATGGAGAATCTCGTGATAGCCCAGCGCGAGACGTCAGAGGCTATGAAGAAAGTTGCTAAAGGCAAAGCTGTTGCGCACTGGTTCAAGACTGATTTGCGATGCGCCGACAATACCTCACTCGCCCTTGCCGCCCAAAAGGCAAAAGAGATGAATGTTCCGCTTCTCTGCTTTTACTTGGTCAGCCCGCAAGACTTCAAGGCCCATCTGCGATCACCAGTCCGCGTGGATTTCATTCTTCGCACTCTAAAGGTGTTGAGGGATGATCTGGCGAAACTGGATATTCCGTTGCATGTGGAAACTGTGGAAAAGCGCGCCAAGATCCCGGCACGTGTGCTCGAGTTGCTTGATTCGTGGGGCTGCAACCATTTGTGCGCCAACCTAGAGTACGAAGTTGATGAGCTCCGTCGCGAAACCAAGTTATTGAGGCTACTGGGAGAAAAGAACAAGTCGTTCGAAGCTGTGCACGATACGTGCGTGGTTCCGCCGGGTCAGCTTCGAAGTGGTACAGGCAACCAATATGCGGTGTATACACCCTGGTATCGCTCATGGATGGCTCACATCCACTCCAATCTTGACTTGCTAGAGCTACACGACGTCCCATCAAAGAATCCGGCCTCGGCACGAAAGGCCTACCAAAAGCTCTTCGAGTGCGAAATACCGGCTGCTCCAAAAGGGAAGGAACTGTCCACCGAAGAGAAAAAGCGCTTCCATTCACTGTGGCCTTGTGGCGAGCATGAGGCCAAGGCTCGTCTGGACAAGTTCTGCGAGGAGCGCGTTGGCGAATACAGCGAACAGAGAAATATTCCAAGTCACAAAGGCACATCTAGCCTCTCTGTCCACTTGGCCAGCGGCACAATCAGTGCGCGAACTTGTGTGCGTACTGCAAGAGACAGGAACAAGACGAAGAAGTTGGACGGCGGCCTTGATGGGATCAAAGTCTGGATCAGTGAAGTCGCTTGGAGAGACTTTTATCGACATGTCCTGGTTAGATGGCCACATGTTTGGTGAGTACACAAAATGGCAGATTCATTTTATATGTCTAACAGGGTTCTGTATAGCATGAACAAGCCGTATAAGCCGGACTACGCAGATATCGAGTGGTCGTATGATACGGATCATTTCAAGGCCTGGTGCGAGGGCAAAACTGGGTTCCCCATTGTGGATGCTGCTATGCGACAGCTGAACCACACGGGCTACATGCACAACCGTTGTCGAATGATTGTGGCATCTTTCCTCTCCAAGGATCTTCTCATTGATTGGCGCATGGGCGAGAGGTACTTTATGGAGCACCTGGCAGATGGCGACTTTTCAAGTAACAACGGCGGCTGGGGCTTCAGCGCCAGTGTCGGAGTCGATCCGCAGCCGTACTTTCGCATCTTCAACCCACTTCGACAAAGCGAGCGATTCGATCCCGAGGGCGAGTACATTCGCGAATGGGTGCCAGAGCTGGAAGACTTGGACAACAAGGAGGTTCATGACCCGTATAATCGCGGCGCAGGAGACAAGGCGAAGAAGAATGGATACCCAAAGGCGATTGTCGAACACAGTGAATGTCGGGCGCGGGCTCTGGCGGCATACAAGGCGGCTGTAGCGTAGGATCGTGGCCTTCCGATCGATCCTTCGCCAAGTGTATTAGTAGTGTAGGTAGTATCCTAGAAGTTAGCCAAATTGCAATGAAATGAGTAGCAATTTGCTCGCATGTCCGACCCGTATCTGTACCATGACAAGCAGTCTCAACTGTCACGGCTTTTTGAAGGCCAAGAATAATCTGCGGCTTGGAGACTATCAAAGTAGCCTCAGAATTCTCAGCAATGGACAGACAGCGTCACAAGGAGCCTTGTGAGCCAGCCGGTGCGAGAAGACTTTTCCAGCCGGGAGCATAGCACCAATCACACATCCATGAATCACTTCCAATGTTCGCAAGTGTTTTTGACAAGATTCGTAATTTTTTTGTGTCTTCGAAATCGAGCCGAGACGCCTCGAATTGGATTTTGCTAAATGCAGGCCAACTCTAAGTTCCACAAATGCATCCTTCCCGAAACCAGTCCCAAACTATTGGGGTCGTTAGCATTGCTGTGCCGAATGCTGGCTCCGAGTTCCGTCGCGCGGGTATTATGCACCTTTCACTCCAATGTTTGTTTTTTTTTTCGTTTCCTTTCGTCATATGTAAAACATTTATCGCTGAGCAGACCAGACGGCCTTGACGAGGCCGTCACGCTGAGCCAGACGGTTCATGGCGTCGTCGGACTCGCCCATGGCGCGGACGAAACCGCAGAGGGCGTAGACATGTGCCTCGCCGGGAACGGCACGGCCGTTCTCGTCAACCTTGGCAATGGAGATCTGGACAGAGCCGTGATCCTTGGCCTTGATGATGCGGTTGGTAGCGCTGCACTTGCGGGGGACGTAGCTGTAAATCGGAGTCGCAACATTAGTACACCATCTTTCTTCCTCGCCAATCGTTTCTGGATATCGAATTGGTATTGTCTCGGGGTTCTCGGTGCTGTCTTACAGATCGACGATCTCGCCACGGTCGTTCTCCATCTTGACGGTTTTGTGAGGGTGTTTGGGGATGTAGAGGTAGTCGTGATGCGCTGGTGGGATAGCCTCGTAAATTCGTGACCTCGAAATTTGCCGTGGCGCCGAATAATTTCGTGGGGCGGGGAGGGCTTTCTGTGCGTCACATGACCCATCATGTGATAACGTGGACGTCTCGCGATGGAGCTGAGCCAATCAAAGCGCGCAATCGCGCGCCAACGCCAATCGAAGCCCCTCAAGGCATCTGGCAGCGGCGTATCCACTTCGATTGAATTGAATGCTTCAGATACCCCTTCGAAGAGGAACTTGCGCCGCAATCGCCTCCGCATAAAGTGCTCGCTCGGAGGCGGCGCTAGCAGTAAAGTACAGAAACCATTCTGCTGCGCTTTCATGGTTCGAGATGCGCTCTGCGCACTCGACCACATGTCTCCGGCGCAATGGCTTCTCCTGAGATGTTCCTGTCATCACCGTCACGCCCAAAGCGCCGCATCGCAACTTCCCCACTCGTGATATCCTCCTCGCCGGATCTCCCCTCGCTTCAAAATTTGGGGTCACGACCGCGGAGACCTCCAATCTTCAAGTCGCCGACTCCCACCACACCAACCCACCAGCGGCACCACGGCGACTTCACCTCGGCGCCAAACCCCGAGTCGGAGACCGTGAATCAATCGTCAACATCTGGAGCAGCCGTTCATGAATCGCAATATAGGATTCCCAACAAAGAAAGACCGCATCAGCTCCCTGGAATCACTGATATGGGAAAGAAAATTGCTGATCAGGACACGGCTCGCGTACCCTTTCTGCTCTCATCATCTCCTACAAGCATACCTCACGGGGGTTTGACGGACAGCAAATACTTCAAAAAGACAGCAATCGGCCTGTCCGAACCCAAATATAATGCCGAAATTACAAATTCCGCGACAAGAGACGCATCCTTGAATATCGAACGAGCAACCGCGAGGCGCCTGGACTGGACTCCACCGAAACAGAAGTCGCCAGTAGCCGTTGAGACTAAATCTGACTATGCCGCAGCGACTCAGCCTGTCGATGCGGATATAGAGGGGAACGGCACGCTGTCCAGAGTTCTCGAAGCTTTCAAATGCGATGACGTCTCGACCCTGACTGCAGCTACCCGATCAGACGAAGACAGTAGCGTCTTTCGGAAACGCAAGCTGATCGATGCGGTATCAGTGAGATCTGAACAAAGCTCTTCGGTAGCTCCTGAGCCTCCGAATGTCAAGAAGAAGAAGGCCCCCAAAAAGAAACCACGAACTATCACGGGGCTGGCTACTGCTGCGTATAGACTCGCTAGCCAACCTGACCCGAGCGCTGGGGACGAAGTCCAAAAGCAGAATCCGACTGCAGAGGCTCAAGCTGCGGCAAAAAAACCGGAGGAGAAAGCACCGGCGAAGAAAACGAGAAAACGTACCGCCAAAGCTCCGAGAAAGACAAAGAAAAAGGAACCGCCGCCCAAGCCAATACTATTGTCACCCAGCGCGGCGCTACGTCAAGTTGCAAATCAGGACTTTCTTTTTGGAACCTCGAGTCAGCTGGCCCAAGAACACTCCCCCGGGTTCCTGCGAGATTTGGCAACCGCTATGAAAACTTCGAATGAAATCGATCATGTGTCATTCGCGACGCCAATCAACAGCGATGCCATTGAGCCTCCAGAGGCAAAGCGCTCGCTTTGGAACGCAGCGGCTCGCGATGAGGATGGAGACCTGTTCGACCTGGGAGTTCAAAACCTGGCGCAAATATCGCAACAACTATCCGTTCCCGATGCACAAGCTGATCCTTTTGGATACGTGAGAGATGCAAGTTCTGCTGCAGACGATTCATTTCTTAGCCTTTCTGATGCATTGCAGCCACAACAGTTGCCCAGCGTGGAAAACGCAATTGCCGAGCCACCAAGCTCTGTGCCCTGCTCTCAGGACACCGTCGATTTGCCCCCCGCCACTGAAGCATCAAACGTGCGACCTCGTCCTGATTTCGAGCTCTATACAGATGCCCAATTGGCCAGTGCTGTCTCAGCATACGGCTTCAAGAACGTGCGCCAAAGAGGTGCACGCATCGCGCTCCTAGACAAATGTTGGCAAGGCAAGAATCAAACCATCGCTGTTGCAGGCGCAAGATCTGCTTCGACGCTCGTTGGACCAGTCCTGCGGTCACCCGTCAAATCAGATCGGGCAAGGTCGCCTGTCAAGACACCTGCTCGCCCAGAGTCATCTTTGGCTAGTGCATCGCAGCCACAAGAGCCACCTCCATCAGCACAGCAGCCCATGAGTCCACCTAGGCGGCCCCGTGGCAGACCACGAAAAGCGCCAGTGCCAGCGCCGTCATTGTCGGAGACTGTTTCGCTTTGCGCTGCAGCCTTGCTACATCCAGCTGCCACGAAATTAGCCCCTAGCACTCCCAAGCGCACTAGAGCCGAGAGTTCTAGAATTGTCGTCGAAATTCCAGACTCTGAATCAGAACTTGACGAAATTGACGCTCTTCTCTCCGACTCACCGTCTTCAGCGCCGGATGAGACGTTTTCTCCCTCGCAAGACTTGGACCTGTCCCTGTCTATGGAGGATGACACTGAACTATCCATCGCAGTGTCGCCCAGCGACAAGCCAGCCTCTTTTGAGTATATTAGCAATGCAGTCACTTCCGCACCTAGGACCAAAGACGTCAGTAATCCATCCTGGCATGAAAAGATACTCATGTATGACCCGATCATCCTCGAGGATCTTACTGCATGGCTGAACTGCGGGCCGCTCACCGAGGCCGGCTACGATGATGAGGTGAGCTCGGGGGAGGTGAAGAAGTGGTGTGAGTCAAGAAGCATATGTTGCCTTTGGAAGGTCAACTTGCGAGGGAAGGAGAGAAAACGATATTGATCAACGATTACTACCCTGTTTGATTCATGACCTTTTTTTTTGCATTTCAGCGTGGCGTCGGTCTTGGGTTTGGCTAGGAGCATCTCACTTGTAAATGGTCATTGGAAATGAAGCCCGTATTTTTGAGTGCTCTCATTATGTGGACCACGATATCAATAATTATAATTCAACTCAGATGCAAAACTAACTGGCGGAAACGCATTGCGATGGCAATATTGTTACCGCTAACAATGATCGAAATAACATGGTCCTGGTGAATATTGAACTGTGTGGGGCCGCCCCGGCACATCAGAAAATGTCCGGCGCAAGTCCGCCGGACCTCGGCAGCATGGCTCGTTCCCCGCAAACAAGCTTGAGCATTCTGGTGCATCAGACGCCCCGGACGGTTATACAGCTAGTATAGCCGCTCCGACGACATTGCACTGTTCATGAACTCATACATATACATCGTCGCAAGACGAATATCGCCAATCGTTCCTCGCATAGCTGCTACCGCCAGATCCGTTACCGTATCTGCTTCGAGCTTCAACTTGTCCACCCCGGCGGTCTCCGAGCACCGCGCTCGTGTTCCCAGTCCACAACGTCATCGCCTGCATCGGCGGCAATTCTCGAGTCCTGCCACTTCCAAGACCTCCGCAACAACCACCACCACCGAAACCTCAAAGCACCGCAGAATGGCAAAGGACGGTGAACCCCCTGCGCCTCGGCCCAGCGCGTCCGTCGTGCTGCTGTCGCCCTCCAACGAGATCCTGCTGCTGCACCGCGTAAAGACATCGTCGTCGTTTGCGTCGGCGCACGTTTTCCCCGGCGGAAACGTGGATCCGTTCCACGACGGCGACGTTCCGGCCGAGGGCAACCCCGACAAGCACCGCGACGGCCCGGCGTACCGTCTGTGCGCCATCCGAGAGACATTTGAGGAGTCGGGCATTCTGCTGGCCAAGAAGGACGGCAAGCTGGTGCAGATCCCGGAGAAGGAGAGGGAGGAGGCGCGCAGGCAAATCCACGCTCGCAAGATCAAGTTTGGCGACTGGCTCCAGTCGATTGGCGCCACCGCAGATACAGGTACGCAATACTACGCAGCTACGGCGGGACTGGCGAGGACCCGATGCTAATTATCCTGTCGCACAGAGTCCCTCATTCCCTACACGCGCTGGCTGACGCCCGTCACCGTGCCCAAGCGCTTCACCACGCAAATGTACCTCTACCTGCTCCCGCTGACGCGCCGCGACGTGCCCTCCAAGATGGTGATCCCGACGGCCGACGGCGGCATCGAGCACACGGCGGCGCTCTTTGCCGAGCCGCAGGCGTGGCTCAAGCAGGCCAACCAGGGCGAGATCATCCTCTTCCCGCCGCAGTACTTCATCCTCGACACGGTCGGGCGGCACGTCGGCGGCGGCCGGCCGGGCTCGCTCGAGGAGGAGTCGAAGCGCTTCATGCAGGAGCGCCGGCGGCTGCTCAAGTTTGTCAAGCAGGTGCCGACGGCGACGACGGCGCTGGGCCGGGCGCACCCGTCGGCGCAGGTTCCCTGGGCCGACAAGGTCATCAGCCCGGTGCCCATGTACATGCGCGACCGCGAGGGCGACCGCCGCGCCGTCCTGTCGCTCGCGCACCCGGGGCCGGAGCTCGACGGCTCGGACCGCGTGGGCGACTTTGAGAGGGTCGTGCTGACCAAGTTTGGCAAGAACGGGCCGACGGGCGTCGAGGTCAGGCTGCGCGAGGAGGTTCTCGACGAGGACGCGCAGCCCAAGGAGGGTCGTCTGGAGAAGCTGTGAGCCGAATGTCGTCTCCTTGGGCTGTATGGTGTAGATACTTGGCAGATTCTCGGTAAAATATAAACGGATAGACAAGGTCGACCACTCACATGCTGATAACTGTTTGCTGCCAGCAACAACGAGTGACGAGAGGGGCAGATGAGCCATGATTGATGCCCATTTTGCTCGCGGTCTGATTGCCGACGAGAATCGCGGGGATGAATCTAGAGCCGGCGGCGTTTCTGGTGTGTTACTCTGGGGAGCCAACACGATTAGGTACGTGTAGCTCTAGGTTGGGCCGATACTGCTCAGTCTGCGTCCAACATCGAAGAGGCAATGTGCATGGCTGCTGCCTGGCCAGCTGACAGTTTACGTGTAACCGGTGCGACGCGCATGTCTCAGGGAAGAGCAAGTATTTCCAACCATTGCTCTACCCTAGCATCATTTCAACCATCGCTGTACTCTCAGCATCATTTTTAATCATTGATCTTCTCTCAGCATCATTCTCAAGCGACAGTGGTACTCGCATGCATGAATCATCACCACCCATTTACAAGGTGTCACTGTGCTACGCAAACGTAGCTGCTACACAGACGAGTTGTATAAATACTACAGCCCAACCAGGTCTTCTGCTGCCATGAGCTTTTTGATTTTACCTTTCTCAAGTTCTTCCTCTATTCTCCAAACACAATCGTCAAAATGACTGACATCCTTGCCCCGTACTCGCACGAGCACTTCCATAGTCTCCCAACTGTGAAGGATGCGCATGTCAGCTTTGAGGTTCTAGATGGCCAGAGTCATGTCGAATGGTTCAAAAACTTCTTTGTGGAGCACGGTATGGAGAGAAGGTTTGGCTTGGCCATGATGCATCGTCACTTTGACCTGGCCCCTAGCGAGAGGTTGGTGGAGTATCTAGGCACCTCGACTCCGTGGACGGGCTCTTCTTCCGGGATGAATGAGCCGCAGCCTGTCATGTGGGCTTTTGACGGTCAAGGGCTTTTGAGACCGACCGAGTACCGCTACTCGGCCATGATTGACGACAAGTTTGACGGCAACGAGCTCGAGTTCCTGGCCAAGCTCAAAGCTGAGCTCGCCTCACGAGGGCTGGCCAATCTCTTTGGATTGGCCCGGTACCCTGGCGACAACTTTGAGGGCTCGTGCGAGTTCACCCAGGGACGGGCCAATATCAATCTGCACCCCAAAGATGTGTGTCAAAGTCGGCGCGACGTCGCCAGATCCTGCCACTTGATTTCTAACATTGCATAGTACCCGGAGGACTTGCGAGCATTTTCTACCATCTGGTTCTTCTCCCCGCCACTTTGGGAGCTTAAGTGCAATTGCAAGTGCAACGAAGTGACTGAGACTCATACACATAGTCACCGAATCCGTGCGTAACGTTGAGCGAACCCCGAGCGTGGCTGAATTTCAGCACTCAAATTCTGATTGATTGTATCTAACCTTGCTATAAATTCCGTAGCGATGCACTCCGCACTCGATGAGCCTCAACAGCCCGGGCTGTAAGATCTTGCGTTGGGCTGGAATATTGCTGTTATCGATGGATGGCTTGGCCCTGCCTGCAGGCTGGAAGGTAACGCTTGGTTGTTGCTGCTTGCATTCGCTGGCCTAGTGCCATGAATAGCTCGATGCCCTGTCCGAAGATTCGTGGGCATCATCGTCTATTCTCTCTTTTATCTATCGATCAATTAATTCTCTTTGTGCGCATTTCGAGTATTTCCGTTGTAATCGGCTGCCAACACTAGATCGCACTTTATAGCATAACTAAACAATCTCTCGCCAAAGACTCCCTCCAACACCTTCAGACAACCTCCAACAGGTAGTAGCTCCTAGCAGTCTCTCTCCGTCCTCCATAGGTCCTCCAGCGGTTATGGTGGTACTCTATCCATAGTGGTACTTCACTATTGCCCAGGGTACTTGGCAAAGATGAAGCAGTAGGGTGTTCGCCGTGTACCAGTAAGAGAAAGACGCGAGTGTTCAACTTTTCTTTGTCAAAGTCGCAGTAGGGTAGCTTCCGCCCCACGCTGGCCATAACGTAGATGTACAAGACAAATCTAAACAAAAGAAAATCATTATTACGACCCAAGTCCTCGCACGAATTTTCAAGCCACACAGGCAAGGGATTCAAGCCACAAATCAACACATTTTGAGTCCAATTCAAATATTGACAGCCCAGCCGACAAGTAAAGAACTAAAAAGAAGCTTGATTGAAGCTTTTGCGTGCATTTGAGCAAGTTTTCCCACGCCGCAAGCCCCGCCCCACGGCCGGGCTAACACAGACACGGCTATACCCCTGCTTTGTTGACCCTCAGCCCTGCCTTGCGGCATAAAAAGAGATGGCCCATGCTCAAGAGCTGCTAAGAAACATTGTGCAAAAGGCCAAGACGGAAACAAGAGACCAAGACTCGGAGAAGCCATGCTCATCGTGGGCTTTCCATCAATGCTGCGAACAGCCGGGGCAAATACATGCATGAGTGCATGGGGCGGCCCCACACCTCCGGAAAGGCGACTTACATGCATGTTTCCAGGATCCAGGCAACACAAATAATGCGATGAAGCCCCCATAGTTTTCCTCAGCTCGGTGGCCTGTAGAAATCCCAGCTGGATATTAATCTAGTATAAAAGCTCTCAAAAGCTGGGGCCAAGGCTGGGCCGCTAGTGGAAAGCCGACTGTGGGCGGCGCCGCCGCACATACCCCCCCCGCGGCCTCTTTTGTACATGCGGCAACGGCGATGGTGCATGTTGATGCGGGAAGAGGAAAAAAAATGCGACATTCTCCAGCTAGATCCAGCTGGAAAACGTGCGCCGATGCGCTAGTTTAAACGGTCTATATAGCTCGCGCTGTCGCCGCCTGCCCTCATGACCAGCTTCCCACCTCTCTTGCTTCTCACCTCTCACAGTCAACAGCTCCCCCCCATCAATTGACAGCAGCCCGCCAAAACCATCACCATGTTCACCAAGATCACCCTGCTCCTGGCTGCTTCCCAGGCCGTCACTGCCCACTTCGGCCTGACGCAGCCCCAATGGCGCGCCGACACCCTCGCCGCCGAGAACGAGGCCAAGTACAGCCAGTGGAACTACCCATGTGAGCCACAGCCCTGCCTGCCTGCCTGCCCTGCATTCCTCTGTTTTCCCGTCTTTTACAGCAACTTTATACTGACGCCTTCTTTTTCAAAACCCCAGGCGCCGGCGTCCCGTACGGCGCGGGCAACACGACCGAGTGGCCCCTCGACGGCGGCTCCCTCGAGCTGGACCTGCACCACCCGTGGACCTACGTCTTTGTCAACCTGGGCCTCGGCGGCAACACGACAAACTTTAACCTGACGCTGACGCCCGACCTCTGGAACGCGACCGGCCGCGGCACCCTTTGCGTCGACCAGCTCGCCGTCCCCGAGGGCATCGCCGACGGCACCCGCGCCACCCTCCAGGTCGTCACCTCGGGCGCCAGCGGCTCCGCCCTCTACAACTGCGCCGACATTCGCTTCTCCAAGGACGCCAAGCGCAACTCGACCTGCGCCAGCAAGGGCGTCACCCTCAGCGAGGTCAAGCCGCAACAGGGCAGCTCCGGCGGCGGCGGCAACGCGTCGTGCACGAGCTCCGGCGCCCCCGCCCAGAGCAGCGCCGCTGGCAAGTCCGGCGCCGTCGTCGGCGCGGCTGTCAATGGCGGCATGCTCGCGACCGTGGCCGGCGCGGCTGCCCTCTTTGCCTTGGGCTCGAGCCTATAGATTGCTTTGACGTTGGAGACCATGATGAATGTACAAGACTAGCGTATATATATTTGCCGTAAATGAAAAGAAATGTGTATTTGAAACGTTAATTGTAATTCCATGAGTGGGACTGTTATGAAATCATGTATCTGCATGCATAGCTGACCCCATCCAAACACGCCCGAGAACCAATCGCGCCTTGTAGAATATATGTACAGAGACCTCTACAAATAACAATACAATGAGGGGTATCGACAATATATTATGAACAGAAAAAATGGAACCATATATACTAAAACACATGTTAGTGGAAAGACTCTCCAACGCATTCTTCAATGGCAGGAGACACACATACCTCATAGTCCATGCCAACATGCGACGTAGCTCATGCAAAATGTTCTGTGCCCAACAATAAGAAGAGAAAAAATAAGACAAAATTTGCCACCATATGAAGCCAAACAGGGTCGTGCAAGCATGCAAAAAAATCACCCAACAAATGTCAAGAACATGTTGTAAAATGCAGAAGAAAATCATCAAGTCGTGGCAGTGATGGGCTCGGAAGTGAGCTGCTCCAGGATGGAAGTCATGGAGATGCGCTGGGTGGGGTTCGGCGTCAGCATCTCCTTGACGATGCGCTCCAAGCGATCGTCCTTGTCCAGCTTTTGTGCCGCGTCGTGCACCTCCGTCAGCCACGTGCGCATCTGCAGGATGGCGGGCTGACCGTTGCCAAACTTCTGAACCACGTCCGGCCGGTTGACTCCGGCAATCAGCCAGTACAGCTGCTTGTTCCCGCTCTGCGGCCGCGCGCGGCTCTCGGGCAGGGGGAGCTTGCGCAGCAGGTACAGCATGGTGACGCCCATCGCCCATACGTCGGCGGGCGGCCCGCGAGACTTGCGCCCGATGAACTCTGGAGGAATGTAGTAGGGTGTGCCGCCGCTGCCCGGTGGGCTCGAGGTAACGGTTGACATGCCAAAGTCGCACAGGACGGCGCCGCGCTCCATCGAGTACAGGATATTGGCCGGCTTAATGTCGTTGTGACAAAGCTGGCGACCGTGGATATAGCTCAGAGCACCCGAGATATCTCGTAGAATGCGGGAGGCATCATCGCGGGATCCGGTAAAGTGATCGTCCTGCTTGCTTCTCCAGCGGTTCTGAATGGTCAGATCCTTGGCATCGACGTGCTCCATATATAGTGAGAGAAAGCGGGCGTCACCACCGTAGTAGCGGACGATGGAACGATGCGCCAGGTTTTCTTGTGTTTGGTATTCGCGTTGCCACATGTCGGCCTGGCGAATAACGTTGCGTTCATGTGCATTGGGCTGATGCGAACCGTTCACGACAGTTTTGAGCACCTTGACGGTGACGATATTGTCCGGCTGCTTGGAGTGACGACCGACAAAGACAGCGGATTGGGCGGTGGCAGCAATGGGTTCCTGCTTGATAAGCTGGTATTCATCAAGCTCACAAATGCCTGTCATGTAAACGGTGTCACCTTGCTCGGCCTGAAGAAGGGCATTGGTGTTGCCCGACGACAGCTCCTTACCTGTCTTTTTGGCACCATTGGGTAGCGAAAAGACGAGCGGATCTGCAGAGGGGTTGAGGAACATGACAACACCGTCCGAGGGACCGCCTTGAAGTTGAGACAGCCGACGCTTGACACGCTTGTCACCCTCATCATCTTCATCATCAGGCGTCAGGGCTCTCTTGCCACTAGTGGAGACTAGTGCAGAGCTGCCCCAAGAAGAGGTGCTTTGGCTGTGACTCAGAGCTGGCTGTTCGTAGAGGACGACAGGGCGTTTTTCGAGAATTCTGAAATCCAAAACGGCCATTTCGCGAACCTTGATGCGCCAAGTGCCAGGCTCCAGCGACTTGGTGACGCCGGGGTTGACGGGGCGGTAGTCGTCCAAGGACGGGCTGGCGGAGGCTGTCTGCGAGATGCGGACGAGGGTAATGGGGACCTCGGAGCGGTTGACGAGGATGAGCTTGTCGCTGGCGGGATCAAAGTAGAGCTCGCACCAGAGCGAAGGGCGGGTGAGGGCATCGGCGTCCTTGCGCTCGCCCGGTATCCGTACAGAGAACTTGATGTCGCGGGCGGTCTGAGTCACGGCCAAGACCTTGTGCGAGGGCTGGTCCGGGGCGGCGACCTCGGCGCGGAGGGCGAGCCAGCAGCAATTATCGCTCGAGGGCGCAACGGGAATGGTGCTGGGCGTGTCGGCGAGCGGGCGGACCAGGAGGCGGATATTTTGCCTGTGGTGATGGTCCTCGAGCAAGAGGACGTCGAGCGGGACGTGCTCGTCCTCGGGGGCCGGGCTGGGCGTGCCAACGTCGACGGCCCGGACGCGGGCGTCGAGCTCAGACTGCGAAAACGGCTCGGTCCTCTCCTCCGTCGCCTCTTCCCGAGGCGCGGTTTTGGGTTCGGCCATTGTGATGGTTCTGAATATTTTCTGAAGCGAGAGTGATGCCTGGCGCAGGTCCATGGTGTGGCGCCTCAGGCTGGCAGTGACCTGTGGTAGGCAGCCGGGACCAGCGCAGCGTAGAGGTACCTAATCAGTCTGGATGACTGGGCTGGGGAGAGCTGAGCTGAGCTGAGGGGAGCGGCGGGCTAGGTAGGTACCTAGGCTCTGTGTGGCTGTGGCAGCGTGGGCGATGGGCGATGGGTTGGTATGGTGGTGGTTGTCTGGTTTGATGCGTTGGCAGCGTGCAATTCGTGAAATAAAGGTCCAAATGAAGACAATAGAAAAAAGACGATGCGAAATGCAACGGCTGAGGGCACAATAAATGCAGGAACAGCTCAGAGGTCACGGCGAGGACGCCAGCGTCAGATGCGCCTCGAGACACTGTACGGAGGCCTGCTGATGAACTCTCAGCCTCACGCTGGATCGAGTCACCAGCAACGGACGGCCAGTGGGCGGCCTGCTGGTGGTTTATAATTTTAGCGGATGGCGACAGCGGGCAGGAGTCACTGAACGGCTGATGCTGCAGCACGTTTGTAGTGGTCCCAGTGGGAGACGAGAGTGGATTACAGAGCCCTGATTCGGAGGGCGGCAGGCGTTTTTAGCGACGGCCAGTGAGCGGCACAGCCCGAGTGAGATGCAAGGACAGAACAGGACACCTTGTTTGCTGGACAAGGACAAAGTATTATAATACCAAACGTCTGATTCGATTCACCATTCGTATCCTCTTGCAGTAACTTTACCACGTAACATCTTTCCATGGAAAGCGTTCGAAACCTTTATTAGCGTCCAGTCACAATTGTGCTGGAGACATGTGTACCGTGCCCACTGCTAAACCAACACTGTACGAGACGTCAGCTACATACGGGCGCGTTGCAACCTGTGGTCAGCCTTGTCCACCAGACTTCCGCCAACTTGATGCTTCTGCACTGTGCCGTTGTAACCCCGCGCCCACATGTCCGCCTGCGAGGCAGAGTCCGTGAGGCGATGCATCTCACCATGTCCTCTCACCATTCTCGTCCCGTTACTGTTCCTCTCCTTTCACCTTTCTCACTCCACAAACCCTCGTGGAATCGGCGTAGCATCGCAATCGAACCATGACGAGCACGGCTCGGTACCATCGTCATTTCACCTGCAGCTGATAATGGCATTTACGGATGGCGAGCCGACGAATGGTCGACTGACTGAACCCTGAGCGCCATTCACGTGCTGGCATCAGGCCCGGCGGCCTGGTTGACTATATCACCAACGACTACTCGCACCGCGCGGATACAACCTCGCTCTGTCAACTTCATGTCGTGCGACAGTCCACGACGTACCACAAGAGGCTCCGAATCCATAGTCTAAAACATTTATTCCAGTTGACCTGACTTTGGTCTCTCTGCTGAGCGTGTACTCGTTCTCTCGAAGAAGCCAGCGACAGTGGCGGCTGCCTGACAGACAACGCAGTGCTGCCTGCTGCTGTTCTGTCTCGTGACTCGACTTTGAGTGCTGATTATTGCAACAAACTTGCGATTGCCGTTGCCGCCTTCGAGCCGCGGGACGGGCGAGAACAACTTGCGAACTTCAACACATCGCCTTCTTTAATACTGAGCCAGTATCTATAAGGAGACACGCCGTCCGTTGTCGAAAGGTTAGAGCTGCGCCTCCAGTCTCACGGCTTCCTAGTCCGGTCATGGCGATTGGTGGACTTCCAGCCGTCTATGAATAGAATGAGGACCACCCACCCACCTAATAACTACGGACTACCCGTCGAAGAATAGCTGCGCCGCAAAATCACCAGCCACACTTTGGACACCAGCCACAACGGTCTTGCATCTTCCACGGACACGATACGATGGGGTCCTCGAAATTCTGGCACGAGAGCGTGCAGGGTTTTGATGGAAGAAACCGCCACCAAAACGCCTCCTCGCTCTCCGGTTGGCTCTCCCAGCGCCCAGCATCCACCCGCATCATAGCTGAGCCTGCGCTCTGCTGCTCCAAGCCTCATCCGGCCTAGGCCCTTGCAAAATATTGCGTCGAAATGCGCACTAATGCAAGTCGGCCCAAGTGAGCGCCACCGAAAGGAGACTAGCCCAAGGCAAAGTCTCCTCATAGCGGAGCCTTGCGTGCCACTTGTCAGACATGGCACCCAATCAAAACATTCACCGCTTTTTGCCTCAGGCAACAGTGCGCGGCGCTCCTTGCGCTCTCTCAACCTCCCGTCCTGAGGGTAGTCAACGCGCCCCCCACAACCTCTGCTTCGTCGTCGTCAAGGAATCCTGAGTCCGTCAAACCGTGAGAACCGCCTACTGATCGAATTCGAACACTGCGACTTCCACGTTTTTCGCTCTACTCCGACTCAAAAATACCACCGCGATGCACTTCAGTACTACTGCCACGCTCTAGATGAGCCCAGTCCACCACATGTTTTCGGGCTCGCACATCTAGACACGTTTTCACTCCTTTGACTCTCGCAACACAACACCCCCCGTTCTTTGGGCAACACCAAGCTGTCCGACCGATAATGGACGAACCAGGCTGGGCATGGCCCGCCTGGAAGTTTAACATGAAGAGGGATGACCTCTTCACCTCGCTCCACGACAAATATAACACCATCACCTTCTCACTCCAGGACTCCGAGGCCTTCCACCACGACGTCCTCGAGCTCTCCAACCAAGCCGATACCACTGATGAGTTCCACCAACTGCTGGCTGAGCGCAAGAGCCAGCGGACCAAGGAAATCAATGATTGCTTTGAATCCCTGGCTGTCGAGATCATCGCCAATCCCATGCTGATGGGTACGGAACAGTGGCAGCATGCCCTGCAGCTCTTCCGCACTAAATCTTACGACTCCATCGTTCGCTATTTCGCCAGTTACATTCCCGAGGAGCTCACCGATGAACAGCAGTACTCATCACCAGCCTCGGAGACGTCTTTTCCCGAACACCCTTCTACCTATACAACTGAACCCAAGATTACCGACGTCGAAGACATGTCACAGTTTCTCGACGAAGATGACTTCTTCCCCAACGGCCCCGTCACAGCCATTGATTCTTGTTGCATGAATGCACATGCTCCTCTCTCACCACCACATTCAGAGGCTGCACCTTCAGATGAGTCTGACATTGGCAGCTATCCCTCGAGTGGTCGATCTTCTCGTTCTGCATCGTTCTCTGCCTCGGAATCAGGAAGGCTTTCCGGGCTTCTTCGAGATCTCGCAAAAGACGACGACGATACGACATCGCAGTCTGACAGTGGTGAGACGATGCTCACGTCGGTCTGCGACTCGGTCGAGACTGTGTCATCTATCGACTCGTCGGAACACTACAATGATGCCAACTGCATGCCCATGACTCCTCAAGACGATGAAGACTGGGACATCAACAACCTACCTATCCAATACTCAGAGGATGAACTCGACGATACCCTAATCTATGATACCCTGGATTCCGAAACAGCAACACCTAAGCCGCTGCCGGAAAACGCCGCCAACTATCTCGAGCATCCTGGCAAGGCTACTGCCATCAGAGCCTTGTCTATGAGGCGATCACAATCGCCGAAATCATATATCAGAAACCGAACCTCAACAACGTTGTCGCGTGCTAATAGTCGGAGGAGTCCTGAAGAGGTCTTTTCCAAGATACAAAAACCCCCAGCCGAGGCTGCCAGACGGCGGCCAAGAGGCATAATGGGCCTTGACTAGCATGAGGGGATAAGGGTGCTGTATATATGTTACCATACTTGTACATACCTGTATCTTATGACTAATGATTCTCACACGATACCATTTAATTTGCTTTTCTACGTTTGACTGTGCTGATGTGCCTGACGTCATGTATGGCCAAGATGAATGAAAGAAGCTAACAAATGACCAGATTTAGATACCCTCACGACGGAAAGATGACTCTCACATTAGTTGGTAAGTTGAAGCTTGTCTCGCTTTCCAGCCATTTCCTCGGGTCACAGCGTGTGCAACATGCCCGACGCGACTGGACATGAAGAATGTGGGTGTCATGTGCGCGCCACGCGAGGTCCGCACCATCACGCGAACCAGCGGTTTGAGCCAGCACTTGATTGCTAAATATAGTCTAGAAATGCATGACACTTGATTATGCACCTGCCTTTCAGATTCGAGGTTCTAAAAGGGTAATTTTTTTTGCTTGTGCTTTGGTCTTGTCGCTTATTAGTGAGAGTGCCATTATTTCCAAGGTAACGTACTATATCCATCTGCTGCTGTCTTGTCGACAACCTTCATCATGTTTAAGCTTGAAGAATATTCTGATCGGCACTCGGTATTAAATCGCGATAGACTGACAGATGCTACCTCGGTTTACTTTTCCCCATCCTTGTCAGATTTTTTTTCTCCCCTTTGCTGCGCTTGAAGTAGGATCGTAGTTGGTCTGTTTGAGTTTGAGGTTGGCCGAAGGGGGGCGACCACCAGCGATGAAACTCGCCTGAGGAGAAGAGAGAGCAGGGCGGTAAACATCGGAAAGGGGGAGCACATCACCGTTCACGGCGCATCAGAGAGGGAGCCGACGCCGCGCCGGATCTTGACGAGCCCGAAAACGAAATTGCCAAGTTGGTTTATGCTGTTTCTTCACCTTTCTATCGACTATGCAAAAAAAGCATGGTCCAATCCGTATGCTGCACAAGAAGGTGGCGATCCTAAACACGTCTGCCGATCAGCAATGCCTTTCTTCGCTCCGTTTTCTTTCCGACACTGCCTCCTCTTCTACCCTTGGCCTTGTCGCATGAACAAGGTTTTTTTCGGCAAGGTGCCCATGTGAAACGGACCTTTATTGTTTACCGCCAGCAAAGCGGTTTCTTTTCCGTTTTGCTTGAAGATGGACCCGCACACACCACACACACACACACCTTGGTATTATTATTCTGCCCTACAGAAGAGCCCGAAAGATCTATTCTTATTCACCCAACTTTGTGTGGATCGAAAGCCAGGATCATGACATGGCCTTACGACGGGGTCCAGTGCTGGCGGTTGGGGAAACCCGCGCCATCTCCGGCAATTAAATCGTTGCGCTTGGCAGCTGTCGCGGATGACATGGCCTGCGGAGACTTGTTCCCGGCGAAATTAAAGGGAATCTGCGATTCTCAGGCCGCTTTCTATACTGCATTGTTTCCGATGATGGCAGGCGTATGAGTTGACTTCTCTGTATCATCCATCAGTGACAAACGCGAAGCATCGACGCAGCTCTACACGTAGACCTCGTTGGGCACAGCAGGCAGCGCATTTCGTGGTTTGAAGATGCTTATTTTTAGACTGGCTGATTCTTAATCGTAATATGATAGATTAAGTGCTCAACTTAATTCGACTCTAATTGCCCAACCTGTGAGTACACTGCGACCTGGGGTCGTGTAGTCTAGCTGAGCCCCTCATAAATTTTTGGTGCGTGTCAGACTTGACACCTGGAGCACGCCCCTGCCGCGGGGTCCGCAGCCAGGACGCGCTCCAGGTTTCTTGTCCAAAACACTGTCCCCTTTTTCAGCTCCAGAAAAGAAAAAAAAAATTGGTGCTAGGAAGATTCTTGGTCTTGGCTGTTCATGGGAGCAAGACCGATCAGAACATGTGGGCACGTCGTTGTGCGGGCAAACTCTGGGCTCTCTGCATAAGCGTTCGTCCGCATCGTGAGCGACGTCGTTCCCGCGACCAGCCTTGGGCCGTAGTTTGGCGGCCAACTTTCCTCTCTGCGGCGCTCGAGTCTATATCCAAGCTACCATTCTCAGCCTCTACTCGTCTCATGATGACATTTGCAGATACGGTCCTCTCTCCTCCAGCTTCCATATACTAGGCTAGGGCCTGCGACCGTGGTAGAGACCTGGCCCAGGCTCCCTTGAAACCTTCACCGTCGCCAGTATCATGTTCCGTCGTGAGAGCAGTCCTCTTATTCCCTAGGACCTTCCCTAGTCCGTTTGGACGGAGAAACTGATTCCCGGTACAGGCCAATCAGCTCCAATGCCGCAGCCGCAACAATGGAGGAACACCATCCACCTGGTTTCTCGTTTAGTTCTTCATCATCCCTGTCGCTGCTCACATTCGCAGTCTTCTCTGCATGAAGAAACCAGTGACACATCCCCCTTCGCATCGTCGGGAGCTTTCTGACGGGGCTCCTCCCCCTCACCAGCCCCTTTGATAGCCTCCATGCCAAGGCATCGGTGAACATGCTTTCGAGCGAAGGCCGCAGTATGCCTGGCACAGCCGCCTCCGTCATAACGTGAAGAGCGTCCACTTTTGCCTACTCTCGCAGGCCTCGGCAGGGCAACATGTTACAGTAACTGCCTGGAAGATCCGGAAAGCTCCTGATCCCTTCCATGTTTGAACCTGTTTCGTGCTCCACGGTTTCTGCTCTGACGGCCCTACGGCCGACGTCCTTTGGCTGCCCCCAGCTGGAAATACCATGCCAAGCTAGAGTTGAGTTCCATGATAGAGTAAACAAGCTATAAATCCGGCTCATCCTCCCGATCAATTTGCTCGAATCTTCTCCATCACCATCACCACTTCCACATCTTCACTCAACAACTCCGCTTCTCTTTACATCTTCTCTCCTGCCGGTCAGGTCTTTAATACTTCATACCAACAAACAGTCTTTACTACTTCTTTATCCCCTTTCCCCACCACCACAAAACAACCAAGACTCATACAATGGCTCCCATCAAGACCATCATCGCTGCCTCCGTGCTCCTCGCTGCCCAGCTTGTCTCGGGCCACGCAGCCATCATCGACGCCACTGGTAACGCCGGTGGCAAGGGCATGGCCCTGGGCGTCGTCACCAGCACCCCCCGCGACGGAACCAGACGCAATCCCTTCCAGCAGGACGCCACCCGCTTCCGCGGCGCCTCTGCCCAGACTTTCGGCGAGACCGTCGGCGCCGGCGCCAACTCGCTCGAGAGCGGCACCTCCAAGATCATGGCCGAGACAGGCGACTCTCTCCCCCAGGTCACCCCCGGCGGTGCGCTCACCATGACGCTTCACCAGGTCAACTCGGACGGTGCCGGCCCCTACAAGTGCATGATCAACGCCGACGGCTCCGGCACCACCTGGGAGAACATCCAGGTCACCCAGAACGTCGACGGCAACAACCGTGGCCGCAACCGTGACGGCAGCGCCAGCGACCACCCGCTCGTAGCTGCCATCCCCGCCAACCAGCAGTGCACCGGCACCGCGGCCGGCGAGAACAACGTCTGCCTTGTCCGCTGCCAGAACCCTGCCAACGCCGGTCCCTTTGGCGGTGTCGTCCCTGTCCAGATGGCCGCCGCCGCCGGTGCCACTCCCGCCGCTGGCGGTGCTGTCGCTTCTCCTACTGCTGGCGGTGCTGCTCCCACCGGTGCTGTCCCCGCTGCTCCTGCTGCTCCTGCCACTCCTGCCGCTCCTGCCGCCCCTGCCGCTCCCGCTGCTGGTGCCGGTAAGGCTGGCAAGGGCGCTGCTGGTGGCAAGGCTGGCGCTGGCAAGGCTGGTGCCGGCAATGCCGCTGATGACGAGGAGGAGGAGGAGACTGGCAACGCTCGTGCCAACGGCCGCAACGGCCGCAACAACCGCCGCGCTGTTGAGTTCCGTGCTTAAACAACACAAGGCTGCTCCCTTCTGCCTTGAAGCATGAAACCATCCCTTTCCCCTTGGCTTTTGGACTTTTACACGAGAAGATTTGAGGACAACAAGATGTACAACGCAAACTTTGAGTGGTGGTGATCAGTTCAAAGCAAAGGGGACAAGGATTTTACGATGGAAAACGTGTACTGCTAGTGCGAGCTTTGTTGCTCATTGATTTTGGGTTTTGCCAGTATTGAGTCTATAGTTTGCTTGGTATCGATAATGAAGAATACATAAAATCGTTTGGAAAATAAATCTTCTTTCTTCCCGCGTAGATGATGATGAAACTTGAAGCTGCGCCGTGAAACTGGCAAAACATTGTGTATGGTTCAAGTAAATGACAACTGCCATGTGCTGCTTCAGTCCAGCTTTGACCAAAATGGAAACTTATGCAAAGACGTGCGTTTTGTGAAAATCCTTTGCGCGTCTCAATGCCGTATGATCCGCAGTTTCCAAGTTAGCTCAGCCTCACCAGGAGCGCTTCGGTGACTGGCACCAAACGGCTTAGCATTGGCACTGCAGTGTGTTTCATCTGCATCAGGAAGGGCCCCTTCGAGAATATATTTTCGGCCAATCGCATCCGTGCAGTCGGAGGGGTCCAGGTGAGAGCCGTGTCCGTACCCGTGATGTACAACAAGCCGAGCGTTTTCGCTACCAAGAGCCTCGCGCAGCCGGCGTCCGTGACGCAAGGGGGTGGCTGGATCATGAGTCCCAGAGATGAGCAGCAAAGGATTCTTTAGCGTCTTGTTGAGACCACCTCGGTACACTTCAGCGGGCGTCGGCCAGTGCTTGTAGAACTGGCGGCATGGAAAGACAAAGTAGAAGCGCATATCTCCAGAAATCCACGATGTCCGCGTTGCGTTTTGCCATATGGCGTCCCAGACTTCTAGATTCTCAGGCTGAGGCTGGTCGTAGCCCTCGGGGCAAATGACCATGCTTACGAGCTCATCGTTAGCCGGAGGCTGCGTCACTTTGAAAGCAGCACCGGGGTCGGTGGCCCACCATTCCTTGTTCATCCTTTCTAGCGCTCCGGTTGTATTTCCTGATTCCAGGTCGGACAAGAGCCCTGCGAGCCGTGGCCACCATGGCGGAACATACATAGACTCAAAGATGGTGTCGACGAGGAATCTATACGTGACGAGGCCGGGCCCCGAATCTTCCAAGTAGGCTGGCATGGGCCGCTGAGCCAAACGTGCCATGAGCGCATCCATACGCGCTTCTAGAGAGTTCAGAGTCACTACATCCTTTGCGTCATTTGGCTTGACCAGAGGGCAAGCGTCCGGACCAGCGCTGATGCAATTCGCCAGGAACCCGTCGCGCCAGGCATCGGTGACGTTGTCAAATGTATTGGACGCGAAAGTAGTCACCTCCTTGTAATCAGAGAAGAACTCGTTGCCGTCGAGAATGATTCTGCCGACATGGTCGGGAAACATGCCGGCATACGTCTGCGCGATGCCTGTGCCGTAGCTGACCATGAAGCCGGTGAGCTCGTCCTCGCCAAGCGCCTGGCGTATCTTGTCCAGATCGCGGGCGACAAACGCGGTCGTCATGAAGCGCGGCAAGTCGCCGTACTTGGCATGGCAGTATTGAAACATGGCGTCATTCATGGCATCGGCTGCCCGGAGCTGCTGCAGCGCGCCGAGGCTGCCTACGAGCCGTCTGCTCTCGCCGGTGAGCATCCTCCAGCGATCTCGGTGCGCGTCGCTCGCAAAGCAGGAAATGGCGGGATACGTCGCATTCACGCCGCGAGGGTCCCAGCCAAGAATATCCATGGTGCCGTTGCTCCACCGCTTGGATATGATCTCGGCATTGCCCCAGACCATGGCCTGGCCGCCGGCCGCAGGACCGCCGGGCTCTACCACGAGGGTCCGGACACTCTTGCGCCCGGCAGATGCTGGCGAGCTCCCGTCAAGCCGCCTCAGTCCCGACACCTGGAACTTTGTGACGGCCTGGCGGGAGATGCGGTTATCGGACTTGTTGGTGTAGTCCATGGGAACATCGAGGTAACCGCACAGAAAGATGCCGCGACCGGCGTACGGATCGTTGCCGGACGCATGGTCAGTGGCCAGTACAGAAGATGCTCCCCAGCTCCAGCTCTCAGGATTCGGATCATAAACATCCGCCCACGATTTCTGCGGGTTGGGGTTGTCAATGGCCGGCGGGCGAGTCTTGTTGGTGCATGGAAGGAAATGAAAAGGGTCCTGTGGCCGAGGGAATTCGCCATATGCCGACTGGGAGTGGGAATGCAGGCTGGTATAGGAATGCAGACGATTCTTGTATGCTCTTGAAATAAAATCGACCACAAGAAGCAACGGGCAGAGACAGAAGAGCACGAGCAACGCAGTAGCGAGCCGTCGCTTATAAGCTCTCCCATGTGGCTGACGATGATGGCAATGTCGCGCGCCGCAGGCAGCCTCTTGCTTTGGCCCTGACTTTTCCATTGTCCCGATCGGTTCGGCTGCGCAGGCTGGATGATGAAATAATCACGAGGCTGCCAGAGCTCGTGCCGACGTTTCTACTTATTGTACATGCTGAGCTGCTACGGCGAGGCTACCTAGCGCTGAGGCTATACCCTGAGAGGCAGCTGCCAATGCCGCGACGCGCAATCCGGACAACCTACTTTAGAGCGCTTTGGAGCGCTGCTGGAAGCCACTCAGGGCGTCGTACCCGCTACACACCATCAACGCAGCTACTACGTAATACCAGTATAAGAGTACATCCCCCGCTTCGTCACATAGACTTGATCAAGACAACCTATCCTTGTGTCTCGGCGCATTGTCTGGTCATCACAAACTTGTACACGATGGTAATAAAGAAGGTCGCACCTCATGGAGAATGGGAATCTCCCATCTCCATTGAGTCGGTTGCCTCTGGGGCGCGAAGCCTTACAGCTCCCCGTGTCTGCGTAAGTTGCGGTGCTCAGTGGTGCGAATCAAATGGTCTAACAGACTGCAGAGCAAGACCGGCCGTGTTTTCTTCCTCGAAGGCGATGGGACCGGAAGGACCGCCATCATGGAAATGACTGCGGAAGGTGCCGTTGACATTTTGCCAAAGGACTGCAGCGTGGGCAACATTGTGTACGAATACGGTGTCCAAGCACTCCAGATTCTTCCCGACGGCCGTCTCATTTTTTCCAACCAAGACAACACTGTCAAGATTCTCGAGCCAAACACCTCTCAGGTCAAGACCATAATCGAGGATTCTTCGATCCTGCGATATGGCTCCTTCACTGCACACAAGACCTCCCCGTGGGTACTAGCAATCCAGGAGGACCACACCAACAATACTCCATCTGGTATCGAAAACTACATTGCTGCCATCAATGTCGAAACAGGAAGTGTGAAGCGCGTCATCTCCGGCGCAGACTTTTACTTCCAGCCTCGATTCAACGACGACGGCACACGCCTTATCTGGCTGGAGTGGAACCACCCCGAGATGCTCTTCGACATGGCCAAGCTGTACAGCGCTGATTGGGACAAGGAAAATGCCACAGTAAAAGAGTCAACTCTCGTAGCCGGAGGAGATTCCGAGGGTGTATGTGAACCGCACTGGGGTCCCGATGGCGCTCTGTATTTCTCGCGAGAGACTGGCGGCCACCGGCAACTCTTCAGAATTGCGCCAGAAGGTGGTAAGCCCGTGCACATTGCCTTTCTTGGATTGACGAGATTCGATCTGGGTGAATCGGCTCTATCTGAGTCAAGGTTCGTGTCTTTCCAGAGCTGTCGCTTACTTTCGATGAGCTATGCTAATTGTTAAAGTCGGACGTATGTGCCCTTGTCAAGTCGGTATTTGCTCGCGACGGCAGTCTCCAGCGGCAAATGCCGGCTCCTGTGCATTGATCTCGAGCAGAAAACTTGGAAACAAGTTGCACAGGACCAAGGAATATCTGCTCTCAACGCAGACTGCATATCAAGAATCGACGAGTCATCTGCCTTGGTTGTAGCCAAGGGGCCGACGACGTCCAACTCGCTCTTCAAAATCAACATTCACGATTCTGGAAAGGACAAGCTGCTTCGCACCGCCGGACTTTCTGGCTCCGACTTTTCGGACGGATTGTTGTCTGTTCCGGAGCACATTACCATCCCATCGCGTAGCGAACCTCGACAAACCCACGGAATCTTGTTCATGCCGCGCAACAATAAATACACCGCCAGAGACGGAGAATTGCCCCCGCTCATCATCTTTTCCCACGGTGGCCCTACTGGCATGGCCAACAGTGCCCTCAATTTGCGGGCGCAGTATTTCACCTCGCGTGGATATGCTTTCCTGACCGTGAATTATGTCGGCTCGACAGGCTACGGCAGCGCATACCGCCGATATTTGTATGGCCGATGGGGTGTGTCAGACACGAATGACGTTGCTGATTTCGCAGCGCACTTGGTTGAGGCAGGTCGCGTCCGTCCAGGGGCTGTTGGCATCACCGGCGGCAGTGCAGGTGGCTACAACACCCTGCAGGCATTAACTCGGTATCCCACCACATTTGCTGGCGGTGTATGTTTGTGTGGCATCAGTGATCTCATCCAATTCGATGATCATACGCACAAGCTGGAGTCGGATTATGCGGCCGCGCTGCTGCTTCCCGAGGGAACTCCGGAGGATGACAAGGTCCGGATCTACAAGGATCGTAGTGCGCGGTACCATGCGGACAAGATCCAGTCGCCTCTGCTTCTTATTCACGGCGTTGCAGATCCTGTTGTGCCGGTTGTGCAGGCGAGAATTATTCACGACATTGTCAAGAAGAAAGGCGGCGACGTCAAGCTCGTAGAGATTCCGGATGAGGGCCACATGCTCGGCAAGCCTGACACGGTCAGAAAGTCCCTTGCTGAGGAAGAAGCTTGGTGGCGGAAGACGTTGCTCAAGCTTTGAGAAAAAGTTTGGCGAACAAGGCCGGTTGCGTATCCTGCTGTTTTAGTAGATGTTGTTTGCAGTATTTACTAATCAAGGTTACAAAGCTGTTCCTTTTGAGCACAAGCTTGCAACGGTGTAGGTGTTATGTGAAGGAAACATTACTATTGCTAGCATAATGGTTGCAGGCATTGGTGGACCAGAGTGGAGGTAATAAAGCAAATTCTAGACGAGGCTAGATTCGAGAGGCTCCGAAGTGCGGTGTGCGCCGGGCTCCTTGACGAGTAGTCGCGTCATGGGCAACCAATGAACTGGCCGCTTGCCTTCGCCAACAGACCCGTTCCGGATACAAAGACCCTCCGTTACAGGAGCCACCGTCCAGTCCAAAAAATAAAGGAAAAATGACCTACCTGTAGCGGGAGCCCGCGGCGATGTGCCTGGAACCCGCCTTACACCGCTAGGGGTCGTGTAAGAACTAACACGGGCTGCTTACGGGCACCGCCCAAATCTGACCGAACGTGCAGCATTGTCCGGCACTGGCTTCCGATGCCCACACGTGGGATGACCCGAGAGAACCGCAGGCTGTCCGAGAGACGAAACTGCTACTCTCCGCCTACTTATAAGGCGGCTAGTCGCCGAACTCCTAGTGCCGGCCCTCTACGTCGAAACTGTTGGGTGAATTTAGCTTGAAGCTGCCGTGTCACGCAAGAATAGATGTTAGGCACACAGCCAAGGCCAAGTTAACTTGAATTGACAAAATTTTCTCCCTCTCACTTGACAACTCTGAATTTCTCATTCATCTTATTCTTCTTCTCGACTCGATTATAAGTTGTAAAGACGGCAGCAGACCAGAACCATGACGCAATTGACACAAGAAAACCTAGCTGGCGCCCAGTCTCGCTCCGCAGACGTGATTGTTGTTGGTGCTGGTGTAAGTGGTCTGCAGACCGCCCGCAACCTCCAACAGTCCGGGGTTTCTTGCCTTGTCCTCGAAGCGTCCGGCCATGTCGGCGGACAAACATTCGTCAGCGACAACTTTAATGACGAGAGTCACCCACGCACGCATGCTCTTGCCACAGAGTTTGGCTTGATCGACGAGTCACGCCTGTCGCAGGGCAAGACTACGCTAGAGGGCTTTGAGGCCTTTGAATCCCACGAGCAGCCCGGTGTGAGTTTGACAGCAAAGGTCAACTTGATTAATCATTTCTGACCGGAAATCTACTAGTTTGCTGCCCAGGACGCAGCTTCGCTTTTTCAAATCAAAGCTATCCTCGATACTCTTTCGCTGCGACCAGATGCGTCCAAGACAGACACGACAGTTGAAGAGCTTGTTTCCTCGTACGGCGCAACCGAAACCGTGAAGGAACTGGCAAATCTATGGACTCGCACCATTTTCGGCCTTTCTTCCCATAACGTCAGCGCATCCCAGTTCTTGTCACATTGTGCTTCCTGCGGCGGACTCCTCGCACTTCTCGACAACATCAATGGCTTCAGCGACGGCTTTGCTATCAATGAGTCTTCGCATAAGGTGGCAACGGCAATTGCTCAGCGTCTCAATGCAGGCACTATCAAGCTGCATCAAAAAGTCACATGCATCGAGCATACGAGCAAAAACTGCACAGTTCGCACAGAGTCTGGTGACGTTTTCCATAGTACCAAGGTTGTGCTTGCTGATTCTATATCCCTGAGTGGCAGCCTACAAATAGAGCCGGCCATTGCGATCGCGGCTCAATGGGAGGAAAAGCGTGACGAGCAGGGCTTTAGCACCAATGTGGATGTGGTCTTTGACCATCCCTGGTGGCAGCAGCGAGGCCTGTCCGGCCACGCCCAAGGCCTGACTGGACCTGTCACTCAGGTGCGCCCGTCCGGCATCGAGGTCGACGGCCTCTATGCGCTGTCTTGCCAGATATCCGGCGAGCAAGCCCGAGGCATGTGGCTGTGGCTCATGTCAGAGGAGGAGCGCGAGACGCTCATCATGCAGCATCTCAGCACCATCTTTGGCGGCGGCATCCCGCGCGCTGTGCAGCTTATTGAGCAAGACGAGAACCCGCTGGTTAGTGGCCAACGGTGCCTCAGCATTGCCGGAGAGAATGCCGCCGCCGGCGCCACTGGCTTGAATATGTGGGCTCCGGAGGGCAACATTCACTTTGCCGTCGCAGAAACGAGCAGTGTTTGGGGAGGACATGTGGAGGGCGCATTGGAGGCTGGAGAAAGAGCGGCGACTGGAATCATGTCTTCCCTCGGCACTTCAAATGCCATTGAACTGGCTCCCCGCCTATAAGCCACGCCGGAAGAATCCAGTGAGGCTGATTAACCGGATTTGAAGACACTTGGTACTTACTTGTACACTGGGCCAAGATAGAATCATAGAGGATCCTTAGACTTAGAGTCGGCAATGTTATATATGTTACAATTGAACAATGTTTAAAATGCTTCCGGTTTTGTCGGCGTTGTGTGTATCGACGGCATTAATGGTGGCGCTGGCTGTTGGCGCACTACATTCTTCGCATGAAACGGGACCATAAGGACTGTTCAAAAGCTCTGAATAGCAGACTCAGATGACTCAATATAGATCAAAACAGCGATACATCTCATAACAAAAAGATAAACTCATAATAGCCATGGGGAACCGAAAGGACAAGGGGCCCACGCCTGCAACAACAGCACCGACAACGAGAGACGTATCGGCATCGGGGATAAAAGATAGATATGCTTCAAGTTATCATGAGATCAAAAGCAACAATAGTACTTGAGTAGGAGATATTCTCAATCTCCAAGGACATTTTGAGAATTGATTGTCATCACTGGCGGGAAATTGAAGTTCCGTACAAGGAATATCCGTCGGTTCCCCCACGCGCTTCCCCTCCCCCACAATCGAACGCCGGCACCGCCAAGCCAGTTTGAGTCTAGATCCTCCTTCCAAAGACCATCGGCTATTGATCACAAGCGGCACTTGCTTGTAGATAACGGTGAGCTGAGCTCTTTCCCTTTCATTCTGATCCGAGTCTTCGATTCCATCTTTGTTCTTCATATGCCAATATCAAAGATGACTGGGATCGACGCAAAGCAAGATCACAACGTGGCTCATCTCGAGAGGCGCGCATCAGACAGTGCATACGGACTTTCGGTGGCCAAACAGCAAATTAACCAAGACCAGCCCGACATTTACATTGAGGCGCTCGCGCGGTATCCCAACGATGAGTCGATTGATGCAGCAGACGAGAAGCGCCTAGTGCGCAAGCTGGACATGCGTATCCTGCCTCTTCTGGGCATCTGCTACTTCTTTTACTACGTCGACAAGACAACACTGTATGGCAGTTGAGCTCAAACCGATGACACCATTCTTCAGACTGACTTGCGGGGGCTAGATCTTACGCGGCCATTTTCGGCATCAAAGAGTCGCTGCACCTGGGAAAGTCGGAGTACTCGTGGCTGTCGAGCAGCTTCTACTTTGGCTGGCTGATTTGGGCCATTCCGTCTAATCTTATCATGCAGCGAAGCCCCGTGGCGACATATCTATCCTTCAACATCTTCATGTGGGGAGCGCTGCTGATGGCGCAGGCAGCGGCGCACAACTTTGCCGGGCTCGTCTCGCTGCGCATCCTGTCGGGCGCGTTCGAGGCGATTGCGGACCCTGCCTTTATGCTCATCACTTCCATGTACTACACGCGCGAGGAGCAGCCGATGCGGATTTCGGCGTGGTACATGTGGAACGGCATTGGTGTCGCCGGTGGAGGGCTCATCGGTAAGTGAATGACTGATAATGCAGCCCCGGAAAAGGCTATTCTAACTCGGGTGTTTCCAGGTTATGGCATCGGCCAGATCAAGGGCGCTCTGGTCTCGTGGCGCTATGAATTCATCATTGTCGGTGCCTTTTGCGCGTCCTGGGCCATTGTCTTATTCATCGCTCTGCCCAACTCGCCGCGCACAATCTGGGGCTTCACGCACGAGGAGAAGCTCATTATGATTGCACGCGTGCGTCGAAATCAAACCGGCATTGAGCAGCGCCGCATCAACTGGAAGCAGATCAAAGAGGCATACCTCGACTACAAGACGTGGCTCTTCACGCTACTCGGATTCGTCGCCAATATTCCCAACGGCGGCATCTCCAACTTCTCGACACTCGTCATCAAAGGCCTGGGGTTTGATACAGAGGAGACCGCGTTACTCGGCATTCCGCAGGGTGTGCTGGTCGTAATTTGGATTGGTCTTGGAGCGCTGGCAAACAAATACATGCCGGCCAACAGCCGAACGATTGTATGCATTATATTCATGATACCCACCATTGCCGGCGCTCTGGGATTCCTTCTCGCGCCGCACGATGCTTATGTTGGTCGCCTGATTTGTTTGTAAGCTCTTTTGCTCTCCGCGCTTGATGATTGTTCACTAAACTTTGACAGCTACCTCACTGGTTCGTACCAGGCCGCATTCGTCATCTCTCTTTCTCTCATTACCTCCAACACGGGTGGACAGTCGAAAAAGATGATTGTGTCTGGCATGATTTGGTTTGGTGCATGCATCGGCAACATCATCAGTCCCTTCTTCTACAAGGATGACCAGGCACCGTCGTACCAACTTGGAATTGGGTCCCTGTTGACCGCAAACTGTATCGAAGTTCTATTGTTTTTTGTTTTCCGTTATGCATTCAAGTGGGAGAACAGAAAGAAGGAGAAGCTACGCGCTGCAATGCAAGAAACCAGTGAAGGGGTCGCAGCGCTGAATGAAACGGCGTTTACGGACATGACGGACAAGGAGAATCCCAATTTCGTCTATGTCTATTAGAAAGTGCCAAGAACGATTATCGCTCCAGTTTTGGAAATTCTTTTACACAGTTACTTATCCCGTATAACATTTTGACTAAAACATTAATGCTTCCCAAAGTCTATGCCACCATTCAGCTCACCGTTGGACAAGGCAACTTCATATTGAAAGTCGGGCTGGAACTCGGTATAGAGCGTTTCCTGTATTGTGTCAGTATAGCGTTTAGGTCGGCGGACCAAAGAAGCCTTACCGCATTTCCCTCATACTTGTACGTGTACGCTGCTTCCTCGTCGCTGATGTGCTTCTTTTCAAGACCAGTTGCTTCCACCATCAACTGAATCTCGCAGGATCTCTCCATGATGGTGTACAAGTACGCCGCCTCGTCAACCGTACCGCCGGCAGTCAAGAGGCCATGGTTTTGCAAAATCACGGCGCGGTGCTCGGGCCCCAGAGACTCGGCGATGCGCGCACCCTCCTCATCTTGCAGCGCGACACCGCCATAGCTGGAATATACGCCGTGGTTGTTCCAGAAGCGGCAGGCATCTTGATTGATAATGTCAAGAGGTCGGCCAAAGGCGGACCATGCCTTGCCGTACTTGGAATGTGTGTGGCATGCTGCGTCCACGTCGGGCCGGGCTTTGTGGACTGCAGAATGAATCATGAAACCAGCAGCATTGACAGCAGTTCGGTTTCCGCCAATGACTTGGCCATTTTCGTCTATGTGTACCATGTCGCTAGCCTTCAAGAGACCGAAATGAACGCCCATTCTGAGAATAGCGTCAGCATCTTGCAGTTTGTCGGGCCCTTTGCGCGGGGGAACACGCACGGATTGATCCAAAAAGTGTCGCGGTCAACCGGATCTCTCACGCTGATGTGCCCACTAGCACCCTCTGTGAAGCCCATCCGGGCAAAGACGCGGAATGCGCCCGCCATGTGCTCGAGCTGCCATTGCCGCTTGGCGTACAAATCCGTAAACTGAGGAATACCGGGATACTCGTAGCCTCCGGTAGCCACAGCAGTAAAGTTCTTGTCCGATTGACCGCCGCCATCATTTCTGGCAACTGTCCTCGTGGTCGAAAACGGCGACCGAAACAAAGCGCTGGTAGTACGGCGTACTTCCGATGGCGCTGCACTCAGCTGCCGGGGTTTGGCTACCGCCGCATTACCGGTAAGGCCGCGTGCTAAGCACAGCTTGTGTATTGCGGAGTGGCCGCGCTGCGTCATTCGAGCTGCCATTTTGGTCCTGCCGTCTTTGTGGTTGCTTCTTGTCCTTTCCAGCCAACGAACTTGTGTATATACATGGTCACCCCTGTGACGCCCTCTCTAACACACACCATCTACTTGACAGGCAGAGCGCCTTTTACTACTGGTATTTCCCCGCACTCTTCCCCATCCCAAGTCTCCGTAGGGCGCAAGTGGATCGCGTGGGGGTGTACTGTTGGAAAGCCTGCACTCTCCTCAATCATCGCTGGTTTTACTTTTGGCAGGCCGGTCAAGATTCGTGGCGTTTACGCCTCTGTGAGACCGCACTGGTCGTCAATTCGGTACTACATCTGGCACCGAACCGACTTCGACTGACGATTCACCTACGACTTTACACCGTACCGCAAGCCCGAAAGGCCAATAAATATGGCACCTCTAGCATTGCTGGTTTCGATAGAAATGCCTCCCAGATCTTGGAAGACTTCTTTATTGCAATAAACGTCGTTTTGCATTCGTAGCTGGTATATGAATGCGGATTGCAAATTAGCTGCCGCCCGTCCGCCACCATACAACGTGGCGCCGTAGCCAGCTCGAGCCCGTCCATTACAATCACTATTTCGTGAACAACACATTCATATACAAAGAGGCTTTTGTCACAGGAACTGCCGATACGAGTGGCTGATTCATGCCAGCTTCGTATTGTGAATCGGACGAATTTCGGTCTTGACTGAAACCCCCAACACCCACGCCAATGTTTGTGTCTTGGTCGCATTGCTCCGACACTAGCATGTTAGGGCGGATAGCTGGTGCGGATGGTGCATAATAAGGCTGCAGTTGGGTGCATTGTGTACTGATCCGCGTGACCAACTGCTCGTTGCACTAATTGTCGACGCTGGGCGATCAAAGTTCAGTGTTGACCAGGAAGGTCCATCCTTTGTCGAGAAGTCCCAGCTGTATCAAATACGGCTCGGTAAACCCTCACTACAAGGTCCGCAATGCCCAGACTTGCCAAGATGACACATTGTGTCCGACAGCCTTATTAATAGCAGCACACCCAGGTGCGAATAAAGTAGAATACATTGAAAAGCATGCCTGTAGATGAAACGCATATCGTAGCTGTCGTAAGTCATAACTTAAACCGGATTGTTGGAGCAAATGCAGCCACAGCTGCCTGATGTCCATCCAACAAGTCAAATCCACTCACATATCCAGGGCCTTCTCGGATACGCTATCAGACTTCTCATCACCATCATGGTGGCACAACGCAGCCTCGAGCGAGTCGTAGATTGTATCTGCCTCCCCAGTCCTCTGCTCCCCCTGCTTAGCGAATTCCCATTCTGACCTTTTGAATCGCTCGTACACCTCGCTGACCATGTTGACGAATCTAAATTGCAAATCCGCACCAATGTAGCGACGAAGCTCCATTTTCAACTCAATCAAGGACAGTAGCCCTGTAACGTCGATAAACCCAACCATAGCGAAGTCGAGTACCACATGATGTAAAGGAACAACATCGCATTTGAGCGGAGTGATATTTTTTCTGCGACGGATTTTTCCAATGCGTTTCGTACTGGCCACGTTCCACGTCCTGGTCGAGGAGAGTATGTCACGAGTAGCGGAGGCGGCAGGCTCAAAGTGTATCTTGACCGACTCGACAACTGCGTTCTTGATGCGTTCTGCGTTGGGAAAAAGCAGGTCCTCAGTAAATTTGACTAAATATGCTTCGGCTGGAACATCGATGCCATCGTTCCGATGGTGCTTTGGCGGAGACCAGTGGACAGTCTCTGTATCCTTGTGCGAGAGACCGATCCACTTGGGAAACGCGAGCCGGATCAAGGTGTAGACGAGGCTGAATGCAACAGAAACGGCAAGCCCGATTTCAGTAGTAGTGAACAGGGTGACCCAGAATCCAAGCATTGAGGCGATGAAGTCAATGAAGGACATTCTCCAGTAGCGGTAGAATAGTCGAGGAGAAGACACAAGATGGGCGACTGCCATAATCTGAGTGTGTCAGTAATTCGTCTGTAGTAAAAGAGGAGAAAACGTACAATAATGGCGGACAGAGTCGCTTTGGGAATCCAGTACAAAGCAGGAGCAAGCTCATATAGTGTCAGGATAATGAATCCGGCGGTAAACAAAAAGTTTACCGGGCTCTTCACGCCGCACTCTGAATTGACAGCGGTTCGCGACATGGCACCACCGCATGTCTGGGCACCAAAAAAGCTGTTGGCAATGTTTGCGGTGCCAAGAAAGACTAGCTCTTGACTCTTGTCGATACTATAGTTATTCCGCAGACCAAACGCCTTTCCCACGCCAAGGTGCTCAACAGCCATTGCAATGAAGGGAGCGACAGATCGTGCTGCAATCTTTGAAATGAGCGAGCCGTCGTGAGAACGAGGTGTGAGCAGCCCATGCGTGTCCACCTGAGTGACCTTCCACTTGTACTGCTTAGCAGTAAGGTCCTTGTTGACCAAGAACGAGATGATTGTGTAAATCACGAGCACGACAACGGCACGACTAGTGCTCAGAAACTTGAGCCACTTGTTCTTTTTGCCCCAGAGCCTACCAACCCATTCTAGTGCATAGAGCATTGCGATTCCTGTCAGTCCAATGCACAAGGTGAGAGGTTTGATCTTGTTCAGATGGCAGAGCACATCGCGGAAGATGGTTATCGTGCCGGATCCCGTGTCGATGCCGATGAGCGAGCCCACTTGGCCGAGGCCAATGACGAATGCCACGGCAGAAATCCAGCCGGTAAGAACTGGACCGGAAACAAAGTCGAGCAAGAATCCGAGCTTGAGTAGTCCGATGGCCAGTGAGTAAACACCGACCAAGAAGGCCATTGCTGATGCGATGTTGGCAGGATCATAACCCTGCTTGGAGAGCTCCGCGACAGCTTCGGCCGTAAAGAGACCCAGAATCGACGTCGGACCGGAGGACACCTCTTCAAATTTGTGTTATTATAATTAATTGAAGGTTTGAACAAGGTGCTGCTTGCCTTTTGATGTACCGAGGAAAAAGTACAAAGCCGAGGGCAACCAACTGGAGTAAAGGCCATGCGCGACGGGGATGTTGGCAATTTTGGCGTAGGCGAGCCCTTGCGGGATGAGCATGACACCAATAGTGATACCGCCAATGACATCCTGTAGAAGCCATTTATAGTTGTAATGCGGGAGCCACTGGGCTGCGGGAAGCTTTTCAGCGATATATTCCGCAGTGGCTGAGGGCAGCCGGCGGCGAACGGGATCGACCCAGCTTTTGGCCCTGTTGATATTCGGATCGGTCCGGAACGACTCCGCGACGTTGGTGCGGAGCTTTGATACAAACTTCATATCGAAGGTTTCACTTTGATCTTACGCAATAGATGTAAAGGTAGGATAAGAAGTGAGTGCAAGTGAGTTGTGTCGGAACAGGAAACTCTAGACACCAACATGTACATCAACACGGAGAGGCAACTCACACTATTGTTGGAGGCCAGCCGATTGTTATAGGACGAGTTCTATGGATACGAGCAAGGCAGAGGATGAGGGGAAGGCCAGCCATACAACGCTGCCTGGCCGAGACGGGCTCAGAGCCAGCCGGACCAGGCGCGGTCGGATCACCACTCGCAAGCGTGCGTCGCATCTACCGTGCGATGCACGACGGCCACGCAGGATAGAGCCCGACGAGCCAACAAAATTGTCCACGTCAAAAAAAAGTGTCAAGCCATCTTTGGGGCCACGCGCACACCACTAGCACAAAACGGCAATCACACCGGCGCCGAGGATTCAGGGACGGCACACACACACGCACCGAGAAGGTTTTGGCACCAGGGGCGGCGCCAGGCGTGGCCTGCGAGGGTGTGGTGTTTGAATTTAGGGAATGGGGGGAACGACGCGGTTACGCAGCAGGATGATCATGTAGAATGGCGTCAGTGCTATGCTGTTCGATGGCGGACGCCGTCCTTTTACTATTGACGTCCGAGACGTTGCACTGGTGCAAAGGTCATACAGATGTTCGCCTGGAAACAAGATCTTGGCGCAGTTTAAGCCCGTGGGCCGATGTTGGCTCGCCAGAGGTACACACAGTCTGGACGCTTGTATTTGTTATCTTGCGAGCTTGTACTCGCCTCCTTCTCCCAATTCGCTTGGCAATGCTAGTGGCGAAGAAGCCGGATGCATGCCCGCTCAGAAAAGAACACTTGTGGCAGAAGCAGGCTTTGCAGGAAAGACATTGAGCATGGATTCTCCAACGCGCGATGGCGTCCGGTGAGCAATGGTTCCGTACTACCAGTACACGTTTGTCAAAGGACATTTTTGTCACACACACACACACAACTCCACCACCACACTTTCAACAGCCAGGGGACAAGGGGAGGACAAAAAGCCCGCCAGCCACCGTGCTCCTATTTGCCCAATAAAAGTTGTAGCTTGCGTGAAAGGGCGCCTCTTGTCTTTACAAAAAGTCCCGACTCGAAGCCTAGTCTCAGCCTATTTTCGCGCTCTAGAAATGTATCATGGGGGTTATTGGGGGTGGGCTCTATTAATTTAGATTGGGGAAAAGCGGAACTGTCGGATCGTCTTTGTCCTGCATTAAATTCTGCAAAGAGTCCAACGCGGCCGATGTTGGTAGCATCAAGCGATACGCCAGAGTTGAAGAAGAGCAGCAATTGGCACACCGCACAGTGCACAGTAGGGAGCCGCAGAAACAGTTAAGCCTCAGTGTCGCATTGGGACGGCCTCTCTGGGAGGTTGCTGTGCCGTGCTAGCCGAGCTGCTGGGGAGCGCTGGCCGGCGCAAGCTTTGCCAAGCACAAGCTACCAACGGGCACCTTTCCTCGTCTGCTTCTCTGCCTTGTTCCTGCAAAGGAGGGTGTGCGGGTATAAGTGATGCGGCTATCAACCATCACAGTGCATGGGCGAGAAGAGAGAATAGACAGCAAAAAAAACATGGATGGAAACTAGCGATACCGAGACTTGTCCGGGGTTAAAATCGAGGCTAGTAAAGATCACGAGTCTATCTGTTGTTTAATTCACGTTTGCGCCACATGGTAAAAGGCCCTTTGGGATAGAGAAAGGGTTCAAATTTGAGCACCGTGAGGCTGGACTCGTCTTTTTATGGCTTGGCCATGGAAGAAGCCACCACGCCTCGAAGCGCCCGCCTGGCTCCTCCCCCGCACTTTTCTTGTGGGAATATATTCGCCGAAATCAATAGACACTTGTACACGCTACGCCATTCTAGCCTTGCGGCACCTGTTCTAGTCGATACATCATTTTGACAGTAGTCGAGGCCCCTCCCCCAACAGCTTGGTTTGGTCCAACAAGGAGAACTGCTTTTTGATTCCGCATCGGCAGCGAGTAAAGGTGTCTTTTCTAAAAAGAAAATAAAAAGAAGCAAAAAAGAGATGACAGTCTCACATGTTGATTGGTGCTTCTGAAATATGTAGAGTACCCCCAGAATAGATCAATACCTGCAGAAGGAAGGCGTATAAGTGCATGAAAAGTACTATAATAAGAAAGACGTGGTTGTGGTCTTCCATTAGAATCCCAGCCAGCGGCCGCACAGGACCGTCGTGGCTGTTTAGCAGCTTGCTTTGTCCGGGAGCCCTTGCCCGCCCTTGCTCATAAAAGTCGGCCAGCCTGATTGCCTGACAACTGAGCCGCGTCTTCCCAATGTCTCGTTGCGTTGGATAGCGTCATGCACACTCCTGCAGGCCCGTTTCCCTCTAGCAACGAGGTGGCACAGGGTGGCAAGCAGGGGGGGGTTCCTGGGACGAGGCGTGCGAAGATGCCGCGGTGCAGTTGTGTCAGTCGCAATTGAGCATGTCTCAGTCGACGACGCCCGAGCAGCTGCCCGGCGCCGTCTTCTTCTTGTTCGGTTTGCATATTTTTTTCCCCCGTCGGTGCTTCTTCATGCCCCCGGCCGGTCCTTGCACGGAGAGGCGAGGAGGCTGTTCCCACCACACCTTTGTTCTGGGCGTCTGCCCGAGCTAATGCAAGCCCGCCTGCGTCTCGTCGCATGGGAGGTGATGGACGGATGGTCTGGCCTTGATACATGCATTGCGTACCAAAAATAAAGCACCTCGATTCATTTCTGTCCCTGTCAGCAGAATGCTGGGGGACTCACCCACACCTCTCGTTATCAAGTACCCAGTAGTCATGTCCAGCCTAGAGCTGCATTCGAGTGCGCGTGCGAGCCCAGTCATTTCAAAAGGGGCAAAAGACGGTCAGCATGTGCAGCTGTCGATCTGATTTATACAAGACGCATGCATAATGCTCAATAAAGACCTGATCCTATGAACAGCAACTGGTTGGTCGTGATTCACTGTTTCCTTGGCTCGCAGCGTCAATAGAGGCTGTGAAGGTCCATTCAGCAGGCTAACAAGTGCACTATCCGGAGCCTGGGCGGGGGCGCGCTGTTGATCGTTTGGAGTAAACAACTCTGCCTGTCGCTTCCCCGTGCCCTCGACAAGTGCCGTCCACTGGTGAATTGCAGCAAAATGGCACTAATTTGTTTGGTTGAAGCTTTGGATGCTGAATGGACGAGTGTAAAGCCAGATCATCACAAGAGGCTCAATAGCTCTTCATGTATGCGACCCTACTCGGCATACCATAAGCGGAAAAGGCAGGTCTAGTCGCCCTCGCTATGCAGCACCAGTGCGCACTACCCAGAACCCATGCCGTTCGCCCGATATTGTGCTGCATTGGCACGAAGAGTCTTCTGTTGCAAATCTTTTAGGCGCTCTCCGTTTCCTCCCCCGCCCTCTCTCCCAAGAATAGATTACCAATGTATTGATGCACCATGACGTGGTCATGTAAACGAGCGAGCAAGCCTCGTTGCTGGCCTCTCTCTGTCCGTGGTCTTTCAACAATGAAGACGGAAAAGAACCTTCAAGAGTTTTACTTTTGGCTGTATTTTGATCGGAGATTTCTTTCACCCGCATGACAGGCTGACCACGTTTTCAGCTCGATAATGTAACATGGACCCAAGAAGCTCCACAAAGGTCGATTGGCGATAGTTGACTTAGTAATACTGCATTGAAAGGCGATCTATTGTGCGATTGGCGTCTTGGCGTGCATTGTCAGCACGTTCTTTCAATCGACTGCAACGAAGAGATTGCTACGGAAAATGCAGAAGAGAGAGGGGCATAAAAGAAGATGATGTATTACGAAAAAGTGCCAAGAAGATCATTTACACTACAGATAGCTGCTGAAAAGAAACAGAAATCATCAAGAGGGAAAATCTGCTCTCTTATAGCTCCTCGTCATTGTCGTCGTCGCGAGAAAGGCTCTTTTCGGGATCGGTAATCTCGTCCTTGCTGGGGTCGCGGACAGCCTCCCAGAAGCGCTCGCCGGCGTCCTCGTCGTCGGCAAAGAGGTGGTCGAGGACCATGCGCCGCGGCGTCTCGCCCATCCACTGGAAGAGGGAAAAGTCGCGGAAGCGGTCGGCGCGAAAGACCTCGAGCATCTCGAGGGGCTCGTCGCCAATGTTCTCGACAAAGTGGCCCATGTTCTTGGGGACGATGCCGACGTCGCCGGCGACGTAGTTGAAGGTGCGGGCGTTGCCCTCGGCGGCAAAGATGGTGACGCGGGCCTTGCCGCGGATAAAGTACGACCACTCGTCGGCGACGGGGTGCCAGTGCATCTCGCGCAGCGCGCCGGGCTCGATGACGGCGTGCGCAGCGGCGACCGTCTTGGAGATGGGGAAATTCGTGCTGTCGGCGACGCGCACTTCGCCGCCCGACGTCTTTTTGGGCGCCTGGTCGAGCATCTTGTGCGTGAACTGGTACTTTGACTTTTTGACGTTACGGCCGCGCGGGCGCTCCTCGTCGACGGAGCCGGGCTGCGAGCCCTGGAAAATGTACTTTTCGCCCTTGGGGAGGTGGTTGAAGACTTCGGGGGCGAGGTGGAAGTTTTCGGCAATGACGCTCTTGGGCGTGTGAGCTTTTGGGATGGGGTAACGTGTTAGTGAGCAGGCCAAGGCTTAACATGGTACGTGACTTGTCGGTGAGAAGAAGGAAACATACCGAGCCAATCAGTCAGGATAAAGGTAGACTCCTCGGAGAAGCTGCCGTCGTCAAAGATGAGCAGAAACTCGGTGCCATTCTCGCCCAGGCCCTGGAGCGAGTGGGGGACGCCGCTGGGAAAGTACCAGAGGTCGCCCTTGTTGAGGTCGTCGATGAAGTTGCCGCCTTCGTAGTCGAGGGCCGTGACTCGGACGCTGCCCTCGAGGACGTAGGCCCATTCGGCCTCCTTGTGCCAATGGAGCTCGCGGATGACGCCAGAGTCGAGTCTCATGTTGACGCCGGCCAGCTCGACGCTGGTGGGGAGCTCGCGGACGGTAGTCTGTCTGGTCCATCCGCCTTCCTATACAACAATGGCATCAGCAATAATCCTTGTTCCCCCCAAGAAAGAGGGCATTGGAGAATGCGGTGCTTACCTCGATTCGCGTGTGAGAGTCGGCAAAGCTCCAGCGCATGTTGGCGACATTGCCGTGATCTGTGCTGGGCGGGCGCACCAGGTCCGGGCTCTGGCGCGAGCGATCGCGGTTGTAGGGCCCGAGGACGCTGGCGCCGCGGCCGTTGCGCCAGGGCAGGGGATCCAGATCGTCCTGCTCGGGATCAATGTATCTGTCGAGCTTGTCGCGGTGGCCCGGGGTGTACGGACGGTGGCGGCCGCCGCCGTACTTGTCGGGCAGGGCGAGGCCGTTGAGGAAGCGCTGCTGGGGGCTGTCTCTGTGCGGCAGCGCGGTCGTCCAGCCAGAGAGGCCAGCTCCAGCAAGGAGCAGCTGAGCAGTGGTGAACTTCATGATTTTGATTTTTATTTTTTACTCCTCCGTGCTGCTTTGGGAGAGCTGAAGCAATCAAGCTCTGTAGTGTCGAAGAGTGTGGGCAGCGCTCTTGCGTGGAAAGAATGATGTAAGTGACCAGTGCAGCAGCAAGCCGTTTGGACGTGTCACAGGAGAGGATGAAAAGATGGACGAGGGAAGAATGGCAAAGGCCCTACAACAAACACAAAGCTTTTATCTAGGCACGGACAGGTCGGAAAGGCTAGCTAGCTGCAAGGTGTGCCCTCTACGGACGCGTTCCATGCGCCGATGGCCGAGGTAGCGGAAGCTTTTTTTGGGTTTTGGTTGACGTAGCTTGGGAGGCGAGTGCGCGAGACCGAGATGGGTGCTACACTGTCCCGCCGGAGGACAGAACAAGCTCCGGCGGGAGACATGGACGGGGACGAGGACGAGACGTCAGCCTCGTGGCGCCCAAAGCGTGCGGGCTGGGGGTGAATGGAAGCGAACCGATGCCAATGTAGCGAGTGAAATTCGGCGGCGGCCGGGGCGTGAGTGCGTGGCGTGGATAATTGTGGTGGTGGGTGTGGTGATGGAATCGAGGCAGCGGCATCATGTATGGATAGGCACATAGGTAGGCACGTAGGTACCTACAGGATAAAGCGGCAAGTTGCTGTTACAGCAGCCGAAAAGAGACTTGGCGAGGATCTACAGCAGCCCACTCCCCCGAGCCAAGTCCGGAACACGTCCGCCCGCCAAAGAATGAACGCTGCACGCCCTATATTTACAGTGGATGCATAGGTAGTGGGGGGGGTGCTGTGTAGCTGGCCGCCGGCTCTTCCAGCTGTTTTGAGCGTGTAGCTTTCTGATTTTGTCCAGAGATATTGCCAAGCACGTACTCCGTACAAGTCTCGACGCCTTTGGCTACGCGTTGGAAGATTCAAAGAAGAATTCGACAAATATTCATTCAGCTGCCCTTTGGATCATAGGCCGCGCCGCACAACGCTGGTCGGTACACGCCGCCCCCAGCATCACCAGCTAGACATCTACACTGTACCCGTCTTGCGCTGCAACGCCTGTCAACACGGACCAGCCAGCCCATCACGTCATTGTCTACTTGCGCGCATTGCGTTGCTCTTTCACCCAATTTTTCCGCCAGACAATCGAACAACTTTGTGCACAGTTGCAACTGGTCTTGTCAGAATACAAATCTGGCAGGGAACCCCCGTTTTTCTATTCCATCCCCTCCGAGCAAGGCCGTCCTATTCCATTTTCGTCGTCGCTCAATCGCAAATCACAGGCGACAGACACCGCCAGCTCTCCTGGTGTATAATTAGCCTCGGGATAAGCGCATACTACTTGCTGGCTAGTTACCAGTCAGAAACCTTTTCCGCCGCTGGCCTAACAGGAAACTCGACCCTTCTCACACGCCAATTCAGTTCTACCATTCTCCGCGTTTCTCTTTTATTTCCTTTCTTTCTCTCCATAAAGCTTCCAGGTTGCTCGTCGTTCCGCTTGCCGCTGAGCACACCCCGCGAAAGCATGGCAGGCTACGGGACCACGGCCTCGCCGCCGCCCGCCAACGGCCACGCTCGCAATCACGGCAGCGACCCGGAGCGGCAGCCATTGCTCGCCAAGGCCTCGCTGCCCGGCGCCGGCAGCATCGCCAAGGTCCGCAGGAGCCTCGGCGCCAACGTCTCGCGGTCCCGCGCCGACCTCATGCTCCTCTTTTGCTACGTCGTCACGGGCCTGCTCGACAGCGCCTCGACCCAGGTATGGGGCGCCTTTGTGTCCATGCAGACCGGTAAGCTACATCTTGCTCCCTTTGATTGGCGCAATGCAGCAATGAGATTCTTTTTTCTTCTTCTTTTTTTTTAAAAAAAAAAGAAAGATGAGAATCGAAACACAACTCTTTCCTGACGCTCTTGTTCCCAGGAAACACCGTCTACGTCGCCCTCGGCATCGCCTCGGTCCTCTACCCGCCCGTCAGCCCGCGCCTCTACCGCTCCGGCATCTCGCTGCTCTCCTTTTGCGTCGGCTCCTTCTTCTTTGCGCGCTTCCACCGCCGCTTCTCGCCCACGCGCCGCTGGGTGCTCTGCGCCTCCTTTGCCGCCCAGCTGCTCCTCACCGTCGCCGCCGCCCTCGTCGTCACCCTCACCCCGGCCCCCGCCAGCGACGACGCCGTCGACTGGACCGTGCTGCTGCCCCTCGCCCTCGTCGCCTTCCAGAGCTGCGCCCAGGCCGTCACGTCCCGCGCCCTCCGCTACAACGCCCTCACCAGCGTCGTCCTCACCAGCATCTACTGCGACCTCTTCTCCGACCAGGACCTCTTCCGCCGCGACAACGTCGAGCGCAACCGCAGGGCCTCCGCGCCGCTCCTGCTGCTCGCCGGCGCCGTCCTCGGCGGCGTCTTCTCGCACTCGCCCGTCGGTATCCAGGGTGCGCTGTGGACGGCCGCGGCGTTGAAACTGGTCATGGTCATATTGTGGCTGTTTTGGCCAGAGGAGCCAGCAGACGAGGACGAGTAGCCCGAGCAATGGGCACCTGCACACAGTATATAGACCTGGCAATGGTAAAGAATATAAACGTAATGTCTCTTGAAACCAAGTCAATGATGTTTTCGCTAGTGTTATTAATCTCTAATCTAGAGGATTATATTTCTCTGCTTTGTGCATCAAAGTCGGAACTGGAGCTCTGCTTGTTATCCAGGGTAGGCTGGTGTAAGTGGCAATCCTATCGGCGGGACCAGCCCAGCACTTTCGTCAATTTATGTCCAGTTTACGAGAGGAAACATGATTCATTGTCCAAAACTGATGGGAGAAGAAAATCAAATTCTCCATTTCCAGCGGTACATGATTGCGCGCTCACAGCGACCAGCTTGAATGGGCACTATTGCCACATCAGATTAGGTTGCAAGCCACGGACCGCCACCTCTTGGCTTTCTGTAATCGATCTAGCATTGCTCACTCTCATGCCGAGAAGCAAGAATTTCAACCACCTCGGCCTCAGAAGCAATGCATCTTGCATCCATTGCTGCCAGAACTACTTCGGAGGCACATCTCCGAGCATGCAGCGACCTACGGCCTAGTGCGGCCCGAGGCCGTTCCCCGCATTCTCCATCTCCAACCCCGGACACCGACACCGGATATTGGAGCAGAAAAATGAGACCAGGGTCCTGACAGTTCCTCTAGTTCCCAGAGGGAAAAAAAAATCTTTGGCTTTGTTTCTCTCAACCGCAAACACTTGCTGCGGAAGCAAAACAAGCACTCGTTCGCCAAGTCGCATCGCATAAACCGCCTGTCCCGTCGCCGCGCGCCGTTTGTGCAGCCATGGCGTCCAAGATTGAAGATGCTGTCTCGTCGCAGACGGCCGACGTCGAGAAGGTCATTGTCAACGAGGTACGTGAATGCTCCGATTCGCATCCCCTTGCTCCTTCTTTTCCTCTTCTCGTCTGTCTGCAAAGCTGCCCGCGACTGACCCGCCGCCCGCCCAGCAGGACACCGCCCAAGACGCCATCGTCGACCTCGACAAGCCGCTCAGCGCCGAGGAGCGCCGCCTCGTGCGCCGCCAGGACCTCCGTATCGTGCCGCTCTGCGCCGGCATCTACTTTCTCTGCTTCCTCGACCGCGCCAACATTGGCAACGCCAAGGTCCTCAACTCGTCGACGCGCGACGACATGCAGCAGACGACGGCCATGTCCGACTACCAGTTCGTCATTGCCCTCATGGTCTTTCTCGTCGCCTACGCCGTCTTTGAGGTGCCGAGCAACATTCTGCTCAAGAAGCTGCGGCCCAGCCGCTGGCTCGCGTTCCTCATGTTTTGCTGGGGCGTCATGACCATGTGCCTGGGCGCGGCGCACAGCTTTGGCAGCGTCACGGCGGTGCGCTTCCTGCTGGGCACATTCGAGGCCGGCCTGTTTCCCGGCTTGATCTACTACTTGACGTTTTGGTACAGGCATAATGAACGAAGTGTCCGGTGAGTAAAGAAAAATCACAAAAGGGAGAAAGACGGAAGATGTAAACGGGGGAAAAGGAGTGGCTGGGAAGTTGTGGTTGGCTAACCCGGAAGAACAGAGTTGCGTTTATTCTCGCGTCGGCTACTCTGGCGGGTGCTGTAAGTTATCATGCTTCTTAAACCGATGCAAAGAGGTGGACTGCAAGGATCTAACTGAGCGGCAGTTTGGAGGCGCCATTGCCTACGGCATCGGCCATATGAACCAGACGGCGGGCATCGCTGGCTGGCGGTGGCTCTTCATCATCGAGGGAATCCCCTCGGTACTCTCATCCTTCCTGGTGTTCTTCTTCTTGCCTGACTATCCGGAGACGGCGGGCTGGCTGACCGACGAGGAGCGCGCACTCGCTGTTGGCAGGCTGCAGCACGAGGGCAGCAAGGGCCACGACCGAAGCATGACATGGGCCGACGCAAAGGCAACGCTGACCGACTGGCGACTGTACGCGCACTACGCCATCTATTTTGCCATTAGCCCGCCCTTTGCGAGTCTCAGTCTCTTTACACCGTCCATTACGCTGGGTCTGGGATACCGTGATCTCACGGCGCAGCTGATGACTGTGCCGCCATGGGCTGTTGCGTATGGTATGTACATTGAATCATTGGATGACGTCGTGGTTGTCCTTTACGAAGAAAATGGCGCTAACGCGGGCTTGCAGTCTGTCAAATCTTTGTCGCGCTGTCAGCCGATCGGTTCAACGCGCGAGGCTATCATGCCGCGGGTGCCGCTCTCGTCGGCGCGATTGGCTTCATTGTCTCGGCAGCGCTGCCCCCGGACGCATACAAGGCACGGTACGGAGGGCTGATCATGGCCACGGCGGGCGCATTCGCGTGCATCCCGCCGCTGCTGGGCTGGCTGACGTCCAACGTGGTGAGCACGGCGGCGGTCGGGTTGGCCATTGCCCTCAACGTGAGCATCGGAGGCGGGCTGGGCCAGATCCCAGGCGTATGGATCTACAAGTCGAGCGAGAAGGCCATAGGGTACCCGACGGGCCATTGGACAAACGCGGGCTTCTTGCTCTTCGTTACGGCCGTGTCGCTGGGGCTGCGGGTGTTCTACGCACGCAAGAACAGGCAGCTGGCGGCAGAAGCGGAACAGCGCGGCGCGCAGGTGCGACTTTACAAGCTGTAGGCAGCTTTTGGTAGAGCCGAGGTAGCCGAGAATCTCATGGCACATAATGGATGTCGCCAAGATGATGATGTACCCGATATTGAAAGATGAATTTTACGATGCAACGCAAGATGGCGCAAGCCGTTTGCCAGGTGAAGGTTATGCGCAAAAAGAATTGAGTGCGCCGATCGAGAATCTGCCTGTCTCTAAACAGTGGAGAAAGACATGTAACTAAACAGAGCCATCAAATGAGCTGAAATGTCGAGACTGGGGTGGCCCGATCTGGGGTTGGTTAAATGACATCACTGATAAAGGGCGTTTGTCAGGGTCACTCGCTTGTGGTGGTGGCTATTTGCGCCGCATCTTTGTATGAATATCAGTGAGAGATGAAAAACCAAGCCGAACAATCAATGACAAAGAACAAGACGAAGGTTTGACGAGGCCGTTGCGTTTGTGGACGAAGCGGCCGTTCCGATTCATTGTTTAAATTAGTGGTGACGTGCAGTATGCGGTGGGAGTTGGAAGCGTGGAGAAGCTGTTTGGACGCTTGGATAGACTCGAGGGCGGAACTTTATGCCCGGCTTCTTTGATTATGAAACCTGGCTTTGGATGTGCCTTGCTCACGACCAAGGTAAGCAGTCGGTCACGATGGTAGTGTCAACGGCTGCATAACGTTAGAGGGTCCGGCGAGGGGGCTGGCTGTCGCGGAACGGCTCATGTTGTCAGACAAAGACAACGCTAGTTGGGTAGAGTTGAAGAACTGGGCAGAGCCGCAGATCGTGACGGGGCAGGCAGGTGGCAGGTGGGCAGTTGGGCAGTGGCTGCGTGACTCGCCGTGGGTTGCAGACGTGTTGGCGGCGTGGGCGGGTATTGCCTGGATCTAGTTGACTAGGTAACAGACCAAGGGGGAATAATAATGGCGTGACATGAATTGAGAGGGCGCGATAGGTGAAGGAGGCCCGACTGTTTCTTAGAAATTGCAAGTGGTGTTGCTAAATGATGATGTTGGAGAGCGGCGTTTGTAAGTGGTGCGCTGACAAATAGGCAGGCACGCCGGCTAATCTAAACTAGCGGCAGAGAGAAATGCAGGGTCGTTCTTGCCAGTTGTTGGCTAACACTTTACTGTTTAGGTAGCAAGTCGTGCAAGTCTCTGTAATCGTGCAGACCCGTCATCCAAACCGGCAGCCAAGCTTGCAGTAATGGTGATGCATTTACTACTTGGCAGGGGAAGGTCCTGGAGCAAATTGTCCGAGCCAACTACATTTCATTTTACCAGTGACAGATTATAGGCAGCTTATAGCGGTCATGTTAATCAAGTAGGTGCATCTCCCCACCGGAACTAAGCTGCGGGCCAGGGTTTTGGGCGGGGTGCAGTGACGTAGTTGGGAGCGTCATAAGAGATTATCGGCGCGCCATCAACACTGCGCTAGCTAGCTAGGTAGGCGTGGTAGGCACCTGGGCACCTAGGTAGTTACTGTCGCCGCAGCGGCTTTGGAAAAGGCCTGATGAATGTGCTTGCCAGAGCAGATTCTGGCAGAAGAGAAGCTGAGCCATGGCCCTTCTGCCAAGGCTGCTCCCCCACATCAACTTGGTTCTTCTCACCAGGTGCATTGATTGTAAGCCGGGGTCCATCTTGTTCCTGAGCTCCAGCGACCAAGTAGTCATGTGGTATCTGATGGAAGGTGAGAAGACCAAACGGAAGACTACCTGTGCTGCGACGACATCTGCAGAAGCTAGGTATGTAGGGCCCCTGGTCAATCTGATTTGCCGGGCCGCTATCCTCAACGCGTACAAGTAGCCCGTAGAACAAGGCTTGTGGGCGTCACGGTGCTGCCATGGCCCGCTGCGGGCCAAAAGCCACGAGACAATAGTTAGCTGGCATGTTCAAAGGACGAGCACGAGCAGGCGAAAGGTCTAGACTCGGTGCCAGGGTTGAAAATAGATTGATCGAGACGTAATATACATGGTTTAGTGACCCACGACCTTGCATCCTGGTATCTGGCCATAGCAATTGACGATAACGGAGCTACGGCGTACTGTATCAACTCATGTCTCCAGGTCCACCACGAACCGCGGCCATCATGGCCCTGCCTTGCATCATGCATGCATACATGGCTGAAGCGACCTGGCCAAATGAAACTTGGAATCCGTAACCTCGTCTATGGGAGAGCAGCTTGAGTGACAGCTCCGGAACAGCCAGCCGTCGATCTTTGAGCATTCCATCGACGGTTGAGTATCTGTGCTGGTCGCCGGCCTGCAACATCGAGTTGCTCCAACAAGGCGTGCAGGGGTAGCTTGCATCTCTCTGTCCCTGTGCTCACTCGTACTACCAGCCCGAAGCTCGTCATTATCTTGCTGGGGAAACCTGCCTTTCGCAACAATAGACTAGTATCAGCATCATACTGACTTCATATCACGCACAGCCTCCAGTTGCAGTCCGCGACCAGCAGCTAACAGGCGTTGCGCTAGTGGTGACGTACCAGGTGCCAGTCCACCGAAGCCCACTGAATGAATAGCTGTCTTTGACGCCAAAACGCCACCTCTCGCAACAAACTGCCCTGTGGCTTCAGCAGTTGCGCTCGCTAAACCCGCTGCCGAGCGCTCTAAAAACCACTGTCCAGCTTCTCCGCGAATTGCTCTAGGTACCTACGCTTGGTTTTGAGGCAACCTCCAGCCAGGCTTCCCAATCAGCACGAATCCGCCCACCAACAGAGTCAGTAGCAAAAAAAAAAAAAAAAAAGAGGTCCCCCAGTCCCGACCGTTTTTCTCTCTGCATATCCATCTTCATTGGCCGTTTGAATCCTGTGTCCGGCTTCTTCTTTTATTTCGCCCAAGTCTCATACACTCTGTTGTCTCTACTCCATCTCGCTCCCGCTTCTAGAACCGCTTCGACAACTCCCCCGTCTGCCACGTTTTTTCTTCTTCTTGCGAGCAGCCCTGTCGCCCCTCCACCCTGGCCGTTGCTGTACGTCATCCCGTCGTCTCCGGCTGCATCCCAAGGCCCTCCTCCTCCTCCTCCTCCTCCAGACCCCGCCAAAAATATCCGCTCGAGGCCCAGGCCCAGCCCGGCCCAGCTGCTGCAAAACCACGCAAACTTCGCCCAAATCTGCCCGCCGACTGCTGCTCTCCTACTTTCAGCCTCAGATTCGTCTGCTCTCTGCTTTCTCGCCGTGCCAAGTCGTCTCGTCTCGATCGCAACCAGCCCGGGCAACGTCTGAGCAACGTGAATCTCGTCATATTCCTAGTGTGTGGTACCAGACGCCTTTGTCTGTGATGCTGCCATGTCGACCATCCAGCAATTAAAGAACTTTATTCGGCACGGTAAGGCGCTTCCTCATGCCTTTGGCTGCCCCTGTTGCGCAGCGTGGCAGCGACCGCGCGCGACTGGCTGTAGCCATCTTGTAACCATGGCCGACTCGGACTAATCAGAGAATTTCACCACCATAGGCAAGCAAGCCCGCGCCGAAGAGCCCGCCCGCAAGGTCGAATCTCCGCCCAAGTACTCCAACTCACACGACAAGCGGAAATCTGCTTCCGATCCTCATGTCTCTCAGTCTGCCGTCGTTGACCAACATTCTGAACCGGCCGAAAAGGTAGCCCGCAAAGAAGACCCAGCCACTGGCAAACGAGCGAGTCGTCGCGTAGACGAAGCCAACTTGGCCAAGCTCGTTGCCGAGGAGAATGCCTCCAAAACCAAGTTTCCCCAATACCCCGGCCTCGAGCGATGGGTGCTTCTTGAGAAGATGGGCGATGGCGCCTTCAGCAACGTCTATCGTGCCCGCGACACCGAGGGGCAATATGGCCAAGTCGCCATCAAAGTTGTCCGCAAATACGAGATGAACAATATGCAGGTATGTTCCTTTCTTTACTGCTCGTATCGTTCATTTTGGTTGCCTAGTGCTTTTCAGTTTGTCATTTCTGCAAACCTCACTACACATTTTCTCTCATGAAACATGAACTTTACCAACTGGGGGGCCTCGTGCCCTAATAGGGAAACGACCGTATGCATCCCGAATTTAAGAGGGCACCTAAAGCTGCCGAGGTGCGACACTATTCTCCATGAGCAATGCCCGTGTTTTTTCCTCTCCTCATCCCCCCTCTGCGTTGGTGCTTTTGGCTTGCCAACTCATGTTCACAACTTCACATTTCGACTCGCATATGCCGTCCAAGCCTGCAAGCCTGTGCTAATGCCATCGTCTATAGCGCGCAAACATTTTGAAAGAAGTGCAAATTATGCGCCAGCTCGACCATCCCAACGTCATCAAGCTCATTGACTTTTCGGAATCTAAGCCTTATTACTACATTGTTCTTGAGCTTGCCCCTGGTGGGGAACTGTTCCACCAGATCGTTCGTCTCACATATTTTAGCGAAGAGCTGTCGAGACATGTCATTGTCAAGGTGGCCAAGGCCCTCGAGTATCTCCATGAAGAAAAGGGCGTCGTTCATCGGTATGTGCTTTTTTATTCATGTCGACCCGCCATATGGCTACTGACCGCCTCAAGTGACATTAAACCCGAAAACATTCTTTTCAACCCCATCGATTTTGTTCCTTCCAAGGTATCCAAACCTAAGCAGCCTGGCGACGAGGATAAGGTCGACGAAGGCGAGTTCATTCCTGGTCTCGGCGCCGGCGGTATTGGTGAAATCAAGATTGCCGATTTTGGTCTCTCCAAGATTGTGTGGGACAAGCAAACTATGACGCCTTGCGGCACAGTTGGTTACACTGCTCCCGAAATAGTCAAGGACGAGCGTTACTCCAAGTCTGTCGACATGTGGGCTCTTGGCTGCGTCTTGTACACTCTGCTCTGTGGCTTCCCTCCTTTCTATGATGAGAGCATCGAAGTTCTTACCGAAAAGGTCGCCAAGGGCCAGTACACCTTCCTCTCACCATGGTGGGACGAGATTTCCAGTTCAGCCAAGGATCTCATTTCACATCTCTTGACTGTCGACCCCGAGAAACGCTTCACGATTACCGAGTTTCTTGCCCATCCCTGGGTTCGCGCCAGCGGACCTACCCCACGAGAAGAGCGCAAACCTGACGCTCCGCTCCGGGCCTTTGATCCTTCAAAATTGGATGAGAGACGAATTGACTTCCGCTCCCCTGGCGCGGTCAACCTGCGAGAAGTCTTCGATGTCGGTTACGCTGTCCATCGCCAAGAAGAGGAGGCCAAACGACGCACGCAAGTTGGCGCTCGTGCCGGCCTGGGACGCGCCTTGGGCGGCTTGAACGAGGAAGATGAAGACGAGGAGATGGAAGTCGACAAGCAGCCTCAGGGTGGCGCTCGTGGCCTAGAGCAAGGCATGCGCAAGGCCAGCATCCAAGACCAAGATACCAACCCTCGTGGCAGAGAGCGTGAGCGTGCGCCGAACGAAAAGGGCTATGGCCAGCACTCGTCGACGGTCACAGCTGCTGCCAGACAACAGGTTCGCGACCGAAATCGCAACAAGGGACCGTTCGAACTCAACCTCGACAATGCCACCCTGCTCGGCAAGAGAGGGAAGAAGATGCCAACTGTAGGCGCATGAGGAAATGATGTACAAGTGACGCAAGCCGCAGGGCCGAAGTGGCACTAGAGGCGACATCTTTTACGGCATTCTTTTTTCTGTTTCGCGGCACGCATACCCAATCACCGCAACATGGTTAGGGGACTCTTGTTGGTGTTGTTCCAGGGCATGCGGCCACTGCCTAGTACACGTACGCTGTGATGAAAAACTCCTTTAAGGGTCAACCAGTGGCAGTGGCCTATTACACCTGTGGTCCGGCGCGTTGGAGTATTGATTTTGTCAAGTTGGTTTTGATTGTTTTTTTTTTCTCTAGATGCAGCTCACAAGCCAGCCCACTCGTTCTCAACTTCTCGTTTGCCCTGCGTTTCTTTTCAGTTCTTTTTGGCTGCTCTCATCACCACGTTCTACAATCGAAAGATTGGGAAACGTGGCAACAATGTGCTAGATACGTCGAATAGGACCTGCCCCCGGCAGTTGTACAGCAGACAATATATGAAAACACGACTGTTACCATTACTACTTGGGTAACTTGGCTCGTGATAAGCAAGCCAAAGATTGATGTAAGCCGCCATGGCATTGACCAATGTGAAGTGTGTTCAGTCGACATCTCGCTAGAGCGTGTGCAAGGCATGGGCCACCACAAGACTTCACCAATCGGTCGGTTGTGGCGAGCCCTTTGGCGAGATGAAACGGGCCTCGGCTGCGCACTCGCTCTTGTAGTGTTTGCTCGAACAAGTCCATATTTGAGACGCAGGACCCCAGGCCATTTCTGCTGCTGAACTTTGTGAAGAACAACTTTTGTCGGTCTACTTGAGCATAGTTTGTTCTAGGTTTCCATCATCACATCTTGGCCAAAGAGGCAAATAAACATGTACCTGATATTCGCAATCCTCCAAACATCCCTGGCTACGGCCCTGTACCGGGCCTCGTCTGCCGTCTTCACCGGCAGCAGCGACGCCGACTGGTCACCCGGTCCGCTCCTCCAGCCCGGAAAGCCGTGCGGCGGACAGTCCTATGACCCTTACGAGGCAGGTCTACAATTTTGATAATTGAAAGAAACGGGTGCTAAAACTGTGACTCTGCAGTACGTTTGCCGCGATGGAACACTCTGTCCCGTCATCAACGGCGAGCCGCTCTCCCGCTGCGGCCGCGCCTGCTTCTCCCAGTATCTCTACACGTGCTGCAACGGCACGGACCTGGAGATCCGGCCGTCGCTGCACCGGGGTTACATGACCCTCCGCGCCGAGAACCCACAAGACGCCGGCCACCTCTTCTCGCCATCCTCTTCCCCCTACCCCGGCGGCGGGGAGCAGCAGAGCAACAGCAACAGCAACAAGAGCAGCAGCAGCATCGTCGACGGCAGGCCGATGACGGCCTGCAATCTCGCCTGGCACATTGGCGGCCGCACCTGCAGTTACTGCCCGGTGCCGGCGGTCGACCCGGCGCTGTGCCCCGCGGGCGACGCGACGGCGCTGTCGGCGGCGACCAACGCCATGGACGTGGCGGTGCCCGGCGGGCAGCGCTTCTTCCTGACGGAGCGCTGGACCGTCGGGTACACGCCGGCGCACTCGGCGCTCGTGCCCAACGGGTCGACGACGGCGGGGTTCCGCGCGTTTCAGGACGGCGGCTTCTTCAACTTGCTGGACGGGGCGTGGGGATGGGCGGCGTGCGGTGGTGGTGGCGGCGGCGGCAAGGAGGAGCAGATGACGCTGCATGTGCGCAACTCTACGAATTCGGAGGAGCTGAGGGGCTGCGTGGGCTTGAATTTGAGGATTGAAAAATTTGAGGCTGATGAGGAGGCGGCGTGGCAGTATTCGTGAAGAAGGGACGGGGGTGTAGGTGAACCTGTGAAAGAGCAAAGTTGACAGACGTGTGATGGTATGGACGAGTCTCCTACAACAGTTTGATTCTTTGCATTTCTTTTACTATGAATTTGTCAAGATTGAACAAGGACGAGAATATAGGTAGCAGCAAATGCATGTGTGCGGTGGACTCGCTCCAAGGTTACACACCCGAAACATGTCGTGAACAAGTGAGAGACGGTGCTTCCCTTGGCTTTTTTTTTAAGCGAAGTGGTCATACACGGCACAGTACAGGAAACATATTCTCCAGAGATAATGATTTGAAAAGAACAAGTACGGCTTCGTGTTATCCCTATGGATCGTCGAGCAAACAACCTACATGCATGGCGCGGAGTAAGAGCTCCCTCATCGCTTAGCGGTCAAATCTTGCATGCTACAGGAGACGAGATATTAACCCAAGACGAGTCCGACAAGTACAACGAGATCCTTTGGATGCCACAAAGGCTCGTACAGCAAACAACCATGATTGCACGGCGGCAGTCTGGCACTCTCACCAACTAGATGCGTAAGAAATATGTCTGGGGTGTCGTCAAGGAACGTGTCGTGCATCAATTAAGTTATTAATTACAGGATCAATCAAGTATTCGGGTAAAGGAAAGATAACTCATACTGCAGAGTACTGGACGAATGGTTTTTTCGTGTTGAGAAAGGCGTGGCCTTGCAGCGAGTGGGCGACTTTCTCAATACCGTTGTCGCCATGACAAAAGTTCCGGCTCGGCATGTTTGGCTCTATACATGTCGTCGGACCATCGCAATAAATAAACAGACAGTTTGCCCACAAGGCACAAGTACATCTTGCCGCATCTGGTGGGCTCACTTGAGAAAAGAAACCCTCCAACCAACTAACGCTGCTACAAAGTTGGCCTATCACCATGATCCTCGCGCATCTTCTCGTCTACGTCGTCGCTGCCTCCTCGACCAGCCTCATCACCGCCCGCAGCAACGGGAAGCCCTGTCCCACCATCAACGGCGAGATCCTCGCCCCCTGCGGCTCGGCCTGCTACTCACGCTTCATCTACACCTGCCCCAACGGCGAGGACCTCGTGCTGCGTCCGCCGCCGCAGGGTGCCTTTCGTCTGGTCGCCGAGGATGGCCCGTCTTCCTCGTCGGCATCGAGCGCCGTCGCGGGACAGCCAATGACAGCCTGCCGCCTGGCCTGGCGCATCGGGGGCAAGACCTGCTCGCGCTGCCCGGGCAGCGCGCCGCTCTGTCCCGCAGGGGACGTGGCCGCCGTCGCGCTGCTGGGCGACGTGGGCGAGGCCAGCATGTCCGCCGAGGTCGCGGGCGGCCAGGCCATCTACGTGACGCGCGACTTTACCGTGGGCTACCAGCCGGCGCACATGTCGACGCCGCCCGACGGCGCCCGTTTGCCGGCGGCGGCTTCTTCAACACCCTCGGCGGGCTCTACGGCTGGGCCGTCTGCGGCCAGGGCGACGCGAAGCAGCTGCACGTCAAGAACTCGACCAATGCCAACGAGCTCGAGAACTGCGTCGGGGCCAATCTCAGGGTTATAGACTTTGACGGTCTGGGTGCGTTTCAGTACATCTGAGTCCATCGGCGCGCATAGTTCAAACAGGGCTTGGCTTACACGGCTCCCTCATCTTCACTACAGTGTGCATCGTCTTTAATTTGTGCAAAGCTCCGATTTCGTCATAATTTCGTCGTACTTTGTGTCGTGGCCAACTTATATATATCTATTCTACATAAGCTATTTACAAGCAGCATGACCTGTTTCTTTTATTGTTTTCATGCCAAACCTTGTCTGCCCAACTTATCAGTCATATCCATGCCGGCTCGGGCTGAGGCCTCGACCAATCTGCGCAACGTTAATGTCAGAAATGTCCGATACCGTCGTCGATCGTGATAGCGTACAGAGGGTGCTCGGGGACTCACACTCGGGCGACACTCCTCCTGAGCTGTTGGCGGGCGTAGCTTCTCGAACTGATGCCGCTCTCGAACTGGCGGCTGTGACAGGGTCTGCAATCGACACCTCGCGCTTGCCCGCGGCATGTAGATCCGGCATCATCGGCCGCCCGTCCGAGTACAACACGTCTTGCATCTTGGGCAGACTCTCGTACGGGCCCACGTCGTCCAAGAAGCCCGGCCGCGGCGGGAGCGGTCTGTTCTTGCCCAGACAGCCGGAGTGGCCGACGTCGCCGTCCCTGTTTAGGCAGCGGAAGACGCCCGCGACGCGAAAGAGCTCGACCGCCTCGGGGTGCTCGCGGACAAATGGCTCCCAAAACTCGCGCGTCAGGATCCACGTCACCTCGTCACGGGTAAACTGCTGGTCCTTGTCGTCGCTGCCGGCGCAGACAAGAATGGCGATGCGTCGCAGCATCCATAGTATCTCAGACGCGATGATTGCCTCCTCGACGCCGCCTGGGAGGCGGCGCCTGCCGCCGGCGTACAGGCCGGCGTACTCGTTGACGATGTTGGGCAGCGTCATGACCTTGGCGTGGTTGTGGGGACTTGGCTGCGGCAGTCGGATCCTGTTAAAGGGCTCGCGGTAGAGGGAGCGCACGCGCACTCGGTATAGCCCGCCGTCTTCCGTCTTGTAGCCAAACGAGTCGCCCCAGCCGCTGCCTACAAACTGGTGCATGCCGTACGTCTGCGCCCAGCGAAAAACGGCAAGCACGCAATCCTCTGGACAGGCCAGCGTGATGCGGGTGATGCGCCGGTTGCGACCGTAATAGACGAGCGCTGCATTGCCGACAATCGTAAAGGGGACGTGGTGTAGCATGACGCCGATGCCCTGAACAATTTCCCGGGCCGTCTCGGGCTTGATGGTGTCCCTCACAATGTATGTTCTACTTAGCATACTTTCGATCTCGATGCTTGACCCGGGGGTGTCAGGACCGGTTCGTTGCGCTTGCCGCAGTCGCCGTTCTTCTTCGTGTCTTTCCTGCTCTAGATCTGAGAGAAGCTCGAGCTGTTGGTCTCTTCGATTGTATCGTACAATTGGGCCACGGCTGATTGGCTTTGCCTCGCCGCTTGCCTGTTCCGGGCTCATCATTTCTTCCCTCACCGACCTCTGCGACTGCTGTTGCTCTCCTCTGACCATATCCAAGGTAGCATTAGTAGCCTGGGACCAGTTCCGGGATCTGATAGCCTTGTTAACCGTCTTCTTGTTTCTGGCGATGAAGCCTCCGACGTTCGCGGTGTGAACAGATCTGGATTCGTCGTCGTTGGGAAGAGGTGGCAGAGGCTTACTTAGAATCGAGTCTGCGAATTCTCTACTACGCCTCCTGGCGTGGTAGACCTTGGGACTTGTCTCAATCTTGGCTGCTACGCGGTTGCGAAAGCTGGAATACCACGGAACTGGCAATGGGTCGATACCGTATTGATCGTTGATGCACATTACACTGCTGAATGGCTGCAGGTTCCCCGTATCTGTCGCGTGGCAGTAAGTAAATCAACAATGCCATGCGACTTTCGACAATGCTGCAGAAGGTAACGGTGTCTGGAATCGCGGTGACGACCTGTTAAGTAGTCAGTGGCATCCACTGTCGGCGGGTGCGAGCAGCGGCGCGGTTGAAAGAATGGTGGACAAAGAGCATCCACAGCAGAGTCAAACGGGGCTGGGATAGAAGGTCAAAAAGTACGGCAAAAGGCAGAGCCGAGGGGTCCAATCATCAAAGAATACCGCAGGGAAACATTATGCTAGGCATCTGAATTCTAATTCACCTGCTACCCCCAGCGCCCTAAAGGTATCGTACATTGTCCGATGGTCTTTGACCCGCCATCTCCGTGTCCGAAGGCCAAGTCACCCTTTATAACTCCTCCTCCTCCTCATCGGTGACCATTTTGTTGGCCTCTGCGGCGCACCGACCACCAGCCTCGCCCTCTTTCTTGGGCATCGTGGCCTCTTTGTCAATCATTTGTCTCGATACCGAAACAATGTTATCCTCAATGAGCTCCTGCCCGACATCTTCCAGGTGCTTCTTCGGATCAACCTTGCCGACATAGCGGGTCTTGAGCTGATCCTTCGTCAATTCAGTCTCCTCCTTGACGCGCTTTTCGTAGCCGTCGGCCAAAGTGACAAGGCGCTCGAGGCGGTCCTTGTTCTTCTCTCCTTCGACCTTGAAGTCGTCCATCTCTAAAGCTTCTGTCCAAACATGCTTGTGCAGGTTCATAAGCATGTTTTCCTCCAATGCCGTCTTGCGGTAGTTTATGCCGATCGAGTAGTAGTGTCGGTTGAGGCCGTGGATGAGCGCTTGGATCGAGGGCTTGTTGAGATGACCAAGGTTGCTCGTGCTTTGGCGTGGTTCCTGGCCCATCATAAGAAGCTGGGGGTTGATAAGTCGGAAAGCATCGATAACGACCTTGCCCTTGACAGACTGGATGGGGTCAACGACGACAGCCACAGCGCGCGGGTTAAGCTGCTCGAATGACTGCTGAGTGTTGATATCAACAGAAGACAACCAGCAGCCGAAACCAGGATGCGAGTGGTACCAGCCGACGACAGATTCGGGGCTGAGCAGTGAGAGTTAGCGTGCGACAAACGTATTGAACTCGTTCTCAAGGCCGGCGCTTACCGTCCTGTCTGGCGCAACATATCCATCATCTTTGTTTGAAATACGGGATCAACAGCCTCGACACTAACTCCGGTTCCAGATTGGGGCATGGCAAAGACGTCCATGACTTTGACTGTGAAATCGTCGACAAACTCGCCCAGCATCAGACCCATGACTTCCATAGGCACACCCGCGCGGCCGTGTCGCAGCATCTTGAGGAGGGCTAGTGATGATATGTAAACAGTCTCAGAGTTATCTATCAGGTTCGTGTTGTCCTGTGAGCAAGAAGTGTTAGCGATAAGAAGACAGCCGCGCTTGATTGGGAGCTGCTTTGCTGCTTACCGATCCATGAGCAGGGCCGCCCAGGCCGATGCCACCGCCTCCTAGCAAATTTCTGAAACGCTCCATGATGATTTTAGCAAAAACTGGACTGTGTGATAAGGTTGAGGTATGCCAAAACAAAGAAGAGACAAGTTCCGTGGAAGTGCTGCGTTGATGCAAGAAACGCGGCGATATCTGGGAAGCTTCTCGTAGCGGCTGTTTGACTGACGCCAGCCCGGCAGCCTGCCAATGGGGCCGTGGCGGGCAGAGCTTCACTGAACAGTCACGTGTAGATAGCGCGCGATTGCTGCGCCGATCTGCCAGGCATGAGGGTGCTGCATCTGAGCAAGCGGTGACACGACACGACGGCGCCACTAAAGTTAAGGTGCCACTGGCCACTGGCGCGCCCGTAACAACCTTTATCCGACATAGAGATCTGGAAAGTAGCGTGCTCCCACTCCCCACTCGCGCGCCGCCAGAAGTGCATCGTCGCATCCTGGGCTCTTTCTTCTTCCCTACTTCATTGCTCCGAGCCTCCACCTTCTTGGCATGCCCAAACGGAGCAGAAGCGACGCGACCACGCCTTTAACATTATAACCCTTCTCTGTACTTATATTCCTCAACTCCCGCAAGAAGCAGATCTTGTTTGCTCACGTCGAGCGCATCGCGATGGGCGAAGAAGAGACGAACATGGCCCAGCTGGGGTCTGTAGCCCTCAACGGCTCGTCCCCCAAGAAAGTCGCCTACTTTTACGACTCGGATATTGGCAACTATGCATATGTCACTGGGCATCCTATGAAGCCCCACCGCATTCGCTTGGCCCATAGCCTGATCATGCAATACAATTTGTACCAGAAGATGGAGATTTACGTGGGTTTGCTCTGCCTCGTTGACCTCTGCAAGACGCTAATATGTCTATACAGCGTGCCAAACCCGCGACTCGAGGCGAAATGACACAGTTTCATACAGATGACTATATTGACTTCCTACAAAAAGTCACACCGGATAATATGGACAGCTATATGCGCGAACAAGGCAAATACAACGTTGGCGACGATTGCCCTGTATTTGATGGCCTTTTTGAGTTTTGCGGTATCAGTGCCGGGGGCAGCATGGAAGGAGCTGCCAGGTTAAACCGACAGAAGTGCGACATCGCCGTCAACTGGGCCGGAGGCCTGCATCACGCCAAGAAGTGTGAAGCCAGTGGCTTTTGCTACGTCAATGGTGCGTTGTCACTCCGTCAGACATGACCATTCTCCCTTCTAACTCTATCAACAGATATCGTCCTGGGAATTCTTGAGCTCTTGCGATTCATGAAGCGCGTACTCTACATCGATATCGACGTCCATCACGGCGATGGTGTCGAGGAGGCTTTCTACACAACCGACCGTGTCATGACTGTCTCCTTTCACAAGTACGGCGAGTACTTCCCCGGAACCGGCGAACTTCGTGACATTGGTATCGGTCAAGGAAAGCACTACTCTGTCAACTATCCGCTTCGCGACGGCATTACGGATGAATCCTACAAGTCCATTTTTGAGCCGGTCATCGAGAATGTCATGAAGTATTACCAACCGGAGGCTGTGGTTCTACAGTGCGGTGGAGACAGTCTGTCCGGTGACCGACTCGGCTGCTTCAATCTCAGTATGGACGGCCACGCCAACTGTGTCAGCTACGTCAAGAGCTTTGGCCTGCCTACTCTCGTCCTCGGTGGCGGTGGTTACACCATGCGAAACGTTGCCAGAACTTGGGCCTATGAAACGGGCGTTCTTGTTGGTCAAGACATGAACCGTACTCTGCCCTACAACGAATACTACGAAGTATTTTCAGCCCACTACTGAATATTGAAACGAGCTAATCAGTCGCAGTACTATGCCCCTGACTTTGAGCTGAACGTCCGATCATCCAACATGGAAAACTCCAACAGCCGCGAATACTTGGAAAAAATTACTGCTGCCGTCATCGACAATCTCCGGAATACGGGCCCGGTGCCATCGGTGCAAATGCAGGACGTTCCACGAAAGCCGTTCGGTGGCATGACTGACGAAGAGGAAGCCGAGTTGGACGATCTTGATGAAGACGAGAACAAGGACGTACGCATGACCGAGCATCGCTGGGACAAGCGGGTTGAGAATGGCGCTGAGTTTGAGCCCAGCGATGATGACGAGCTAGCGCGAGCCAACGGCGCAACTCGCCAATCCGGCAACAAGCGCACATTTACCGACTTTGGAAAGGACACTGAGGATGAGGATGCAGCGAATTCTGTCGAGGCTGCTGATGGCAAAGCGGCGGAGGCAAACCCTGAGGATAACCACGATGTAAACGATGATACCATTGAAGACATTGGCGCGACGGAGCAGGAGAAGGAGCCAGCCGCGGAAGCCAGCGTGGAGAAGGCGGACAACGAAAAAACTGATGGCGACGGTGATGTCGGCATGACTGACTCTGCTCCTGCTGAAGAAGACGCAAAGATTAAAGAAGAAGAGCTAGAGACGGAGAACGCATCCGCTTCTGAAGCAGCTGGTGCTATTGCAGCAGAGCCAGAGAAGCAGGCTGAAGAGCCGACCGGAAACAAAGACGCAACTCACACTTCCAAGGATACGGAGAAGCCAACCGGCGACGAAGAGAGGAAAGCTGAGAAAGCTGACACTGCGGACAAGGAGGAGCAGCCAGCAGATGCCATGGATGTTGACGGAGACAAGGAAAAGGACGGCGAAGCGAAGGCGGCCGAGCCCTCTTCTTAGTCCAGCGGTCGAGCTACTTCATGCACAGAGATGACGTCTGGGTTTTCTACAGCGTTGGTTGAATGATTTTGCAAGCCTTGGATGGCACATGAGCCAATTCAGTTTGACTGGGGCCAACTAATGGCGGCGTTCAGGGCGTTTGGCACAGGGCAGCAGCGTGCGGGACAGATGCGCAAACTGGTATCGTGTATAACAAAGCATGCCGAGATTGACCGAATTTGAATCAGTTTAGTAATGCAACTTGGATCAGCTTTCAAACATTTTTTATTTATAGCTTGCACTGAAAGATGTGCTCACAGTTTGCAACGCGGCGCCGGTGACTGGCGCAGAGTGCGGTGCGGCGCTCAGTGAACAGGGTAGCTCCAAGTGGGGTTCTTCGAGAAAAAAGGTTGCCTTCTCCATCTGAATCGTCCCCAAACTTTTTTTTCCGTCACGACTACAGCAATTGTGCGCCTTTCAAGCAACCTATTAATCCTTTCTTCTCCTCCAACTCCGGCGGAAATGTTGAGGTAGCACCTGGAAGATACTGAAAGTCTTTTGCGCCCACCGTGCGGACTTTCCGCTCGACAGCAACGACCGACGTTGAGTCACCCACTGCGTCAGACGCCTGCCCACATCCCACCAACCTCCAGCCATGTCGCGCGCGGCGGGAGGCGACGCCGACACGGCGAAGCTGGCCGTCTGGAAAGAGGCGCTCTACGAAAAATGCAGAGATGCCGCGCCCGAAAATGACATGTTTTCGCAAGATGACCTTTTGCGACTCGACGTCATCCCGAACAAGGACCTCATGCTGCTGGCACGCGTGGTGCAGTCTCTGAGCGATGACAAGCTTTTCATCACCATGCGCGAGTCCTCTGGCCAGGTGTTGTGGAAGTGGCGAGATGCTCAGGAGGCACACAAGTATGTCGAAGCCGCGGCTGTTGCCCGCCTGCAGGAGCGGGGTTCGCGGATCCTGAGACTGACTCGAATTCGCACAGGTACAAGCAATGTACGACCGACGAACAAGTACTGGTATACTCGCTGGTCGACGATGCGGGCGGCGATGGAATATGGTCGCAGACGCTGCAGAAGCGTCTCAACATGCACGACTCGGTCCTCAAGAATGCGCTGAAGCAGCTCCAGACCAAGGGCCTGATTGCGCCGTTTAAAAATGTCGAGCACCCCAACAAGAAGATGTACATCAAGGCCTCGATCCGGCCCAGCGACCGCGCGACCGGCGGGCCCTGGTACACTGACCAGAATTTCGACGATGCCTTCATCGAAGAGCTGCAGCGCGTCGTCTTTGACTTTATCAAGCGCCAGAGCAGCTACCACAGCACACATTCCGGGTCCGGCGCGGCGAGAGCACAGGCGCCCAAGAAGGGCGTCATACAAGGTGGCCTGGAGAAGGGCAAGAAGCGGGATGCCCAGGAGATGAGCAAGCCGCCGTCAAAAGTGTCCAAGACAGCCCCGGGCACCACAACCCGGAAGGAGGCAGCACTGCTCCCGCTGCCAGCTGGGTACACCGGCTACCCGTCCGTGCGTGATATTGCGCGGCTGCTTTCTAGCAGCGGCATCACCAACAATACCATTCTGTCCGAGGAAGATGTCCGGAAGCTGATTGACGTCCTGGTCTGGGACAACCTCATCGAGCCTGTGCGCGTCGCGGGCAGAGTCGGCTACCGCGTTGCTAGAGTGGCCAAGCAGTCGACCGAGCCGTGGGCGGGCCGCGAAGACCCCACGGGACCAGAGCTCTACACAAGCCCTTACACGGAAGCACCCTGTGGCCGATGCCCCGTGTTTGACCTCTGCGAGGACGGTGGCCCTGTTGGCCCTAGCAACTGCGAGTACTTCAAGACCTGGCTCGGCATCATCGACCCTTGAAGAAGAGCAAGACCATGTCAAAGCCCAGACATCTACACCTTGAGCCGAATCTTGCTGGCTCGTCCCATCGCTTCGAACAAGGCGGGGTCCCTGCCGATTTGACGCAGATAAGGATAGCGCCAGAGTAAAGAACCCTGAACGGACAATGGCCATCATCCTCGGTAGCGTCAGTCTTGGCCAGGACTCCTTTAGAAGCGACCGATTGAGTCGTCCTGCTACATGTTGGACATCAAATGAAAAGATCCTTGTCTTGCACAAGTCGCCAGTTGTGTCCGCGTCGCGTGCTCCGCCCTGCAGGCATTTGATGTGGACCTGGGCCACAGAGGTCCAGCGGCACTGTAGGGGCCACCTTGGATCGAACTGTATATAAATTACGAAGCATCTACATAATGAATCAAAGAAACGAGTAAAAGTCAACAATCTCTGGGACTCTTGTGTTGCATGACGCGGTGCTATGCATGTGTAAGACGCGTAGTACAATTCTAATGCAATGCATGTCTGGCAGTCCGTGGGCCTGCATTGGTGTGTGCGTGGCAGCGGGGATGGGGCGGCAATAGCAGGCAAACACTTTGGCGGGGACTTTGCAGGCGTACCAAAGGGAAATTCGCTCAGAAATTATTTATCGGCAGTCATGTGTGCCAGACAAATGTTATATTGTGGTTACATTTTAAAAATTGCTGTACTTTATGGACAGCTAAAGTTGTTGGGCCGTTCCACGACACAGCTCATGGGTTATTAACACCCCCCACGGCAAGATTCAGTTTCACATTTTTTGTTCATCTCAAACCATTACTGGAGAGATGCTTAGAGATACACAAGCTTGAGCTCAGCGCCTACTCAGCACCAGAGTTGGTGATAGTAGGGCGCTTCCCATACTTGACAGTGCCGGAGCCGGAACCAGTGGCCTCGAGAGCCTTGACAATATCCATTGATTGCTGGTCAGCGACCTCGCCGAAAACGACGTGACGGCCGTTCAACCAAGAGGTAACGACGGTAGTGACGAAAAATTGGGAGCCGTTGCTGCGCAGTGGGTTAGCTGTGCGCCGTGGAATGAGAAGTGAACGGCGAGAGAGCCTACGTGTTGGGGCCAGCGTTGGCCATGGACAGCAGACCAGGCTTGTCATGCTTTAGCTGGAAGTTCTCATCAGCGAACTTGTCCCCATAAATGGACTTGCCACCGGTGCCCTATGAGAACAAATGAGTATGACAAAATATTGGTTGAAGCTCGCTGGAGGATTCGTACGTTGCCACGGGTAAAGTCACCGCCCTGCAGCATAAAGTTGGGAATGATGCGGTGGAAGTCAGAGCCCTTGTAACCGAAACCCTTCTCGCCGGTGCAGAGAGCACGGAAGTTCGCGGCAGTCTTGGGGACAACATCGTCAAAGAGGTTGAAGTTTATGCGACCCTTCTGGGCTGTAATAGAAAACTTGGTCAGCAGGGGCAATACAGTTGAGCGCGCGGCAGGAAGCAAGGCGCATTGAGTAGATCTAAACAGTCCAATGCCCCGGAAGACATTGAATGTTACCGAGAAGCCGGCTGATCCATTGACTCGAAGAAAACTACCCACCTTCAACAGTCTTGGTCTCCTCGCCGTTCTTGATGACGGGACCCTCCCACTCGACATCGAAGAAACTAGACGAGCCGTGTTAGTTGGGCAAGCCTATCAAGCAACCAGGCACGGTCAGAAGCTGCATGCGACTTACACCCTGGAGTTAACCATTGCTGCGGTTGTTGCCGAGAAGAAGCGAGGTTTGTTGAAACTTTTGGAAGAAGAGACAAGCTTTGGAAGAGTGAAAGGTCTGGGAGCAGCAGAGCAAAAGGCTCGGCGGGGTAGTAGGAGGGGTTGGAAAAGAGCTGATCTCATTTTGGCTGTCCTGGAGGGGTCGAATAGTTAGCGGGATATTCCGGCCAATTAGCGCAATGGGCATGGTGAAAGCAGAGGGGACATTTCAGAGGACGCCAGTCACGTGGACTCCCGTCGCCCTGGGAGCCGCCTGGCCGCCCCTGGAAGCTCCCCACGGCTGTTGAAGCTTGAACGCGCCAGCTCAGTGACAGACGCAAAGCTAGTCCCGTTGCCCCAGCTTTCCCGTAGGTGCAGTAGGAGTCGCTGGAGCCAACGCTATCACAAGCTTGACAAAACCGCATCATTGCCTGCACATGTCGATGAACAAAGCTCCTGCGCAAGCAATCGGGCCGCCACGCAGACACACACACTCCAGGCCCAGGGCCGACGCCATTGCCGTCCCGTCTGCTGCAGTTTGTTCCCTGCTCGACATGCTAGATTTTGCGCATTGGTGAGACCTGAACCGGAGTCCACCGGCGTGCAGGAGGCGGAGGCGGAGGCACAAGCTCATTGGAGGGCTCCAGAGCCGCTGGCGGACTAACTGGTGGTTGCCGTGGCGTGCTGACCTATCAGCCAGGACTGCTGTCTTGCATGGCAGCGTAGCTCGGGTTTGCTTGGAGCAGCGCAGTGCTGTCCGCTTTTCCAGCGGCGCTGTCGAGGCGCATTGCAGGCCGACTGCTTCCGATGCGATGCGACTCCCCGTGAGGCTCTGATGGCAGGACAGCTCCTGGATGCAGCCAGATGAGAGCGACACGCGCCCTCGTCGGCGAGCATACTCATGGCTGGCTGTTTGCCAAATGATGGTGGATATAAAATCAATCGTGATGAAATGCGAGTTGACGTACCGGTAAAGGTGGCTTGCAAATTAATGTACAAGTGTGATGATGTTAATAGATAATAAAATGTCAGGGGCAAGTTGTATCCCTCAAGAGATAAAAAGTTTTGGTGAGGCCGACCCAGCAGCGCCAGAGCCATTCCGGCCTAAGGTTTCAGGTACCTTCTGCCGCCAAAAGCTGCACACGCAAGAGCAACGAGAGCCCGTTTTGGCGTCAGCCTCGCCGAATTTTGCAAAGCCCGATATAGTTTTATACAAGATCTCATCAGCCATTCGTTTTTTAGATTTTTTTACGCCCGCAAATATTTCACTGCGCTCCCAATTGCTGTGCAAAGTTTCATGACTGCGTGTATATCACGTGACTCATCATCGTCGGGCGAGGGACGTCACCGTGTCCAGATCAAGGAGACTAACTACGGCCTCCTGGAGCCAAGTTCAAGGGACGCATCCAGGCTGGAATCGTTGGCCACTGGCGAGACTTGAAGCGTCCGCCACCGAACTGAAAATACCGACCGAAAGGCCGCAGTCGTACCCTCGTCAGGATGGATTTCAACGATCTCAAGAGCACTGTGTCGAACCTGACCTTGTATGATCTCAAGGCCGGGTTCCGCAAGGCACAAAATGGTATGTGACAGCGCGGGTCTTTCAAGTGGTCATGCTAACGGGTGGTTAGCTGTCATGAACTATACAGAGATGGAGTCCAAGGTTTGTCGTGCGACTATCGCGCCAGACCATAACTAATGCCGCTCAAAGGTGCGAGAGGCAACTAATAACGAGCCGTGGGGTGCTTCGTCGACAACGATGCAAGAAATCGCCAACGCCACATTCAGCTAGTAAGCGCCGCAGAGACGCCTGGCTGTGACACTCTTCTGACCGTGCATAGCCAAACACTGAACGAGATTATGCCCATGATATACCGACGCTTCACCGAAAAGTCCGCCGAGGAGTGGCGTCAGATATACAAAGCCCTGCAGCTGCTGGAATTTTTGATCAAGCACGGGTCTGAACGAGTCATTGATGATGCCAGAGGTCATATCACATTACTCAAGATGCTGCGCCAGTTCCACTTCATCGACCTGAACGGCAAAGATCAGGGCATCAATGTCCGAAACCGAGCCAAGGAACTCGCCGAACTTTTGGGCGATGTTGAACGCATCAGAACCGAGCGTAAGAAGGCTCGTGCGACGAAGAACAAATATACCGGTGTAGAAGGGGGCGGGGGGTACGGCGGAGGCAGCAGCAGCCGCTACGGCGGTTTCGGCCCTGAGTCCTCGGGAAGTGGCTCTGCCATGTATGGCGGATTTTCTGGAGGCGTCTATGGCGATGGCGGTGGCTTTGGAGGTCAATCCAGTGACTACCAAGAAGGCGGCGATGGCGGCCGATCTGACCGATTCGAAGCATACGACGAATTTGAAGGGAGTGACAGACCGGCAGCTAGCTCGACCAGAAGAACCAGAACCGAGCGTCCCGGGACAAAGAAGACCACGCCCGAGGTCTCCAAGCCCAAGGAACCCGAAGTCGATCTATTCTCCTTTGACGAGCCCGCCACTAGCTCGAGCGCTGCAGCTCCCTCCTCCGGCTCTGGCTTGGCTGATCTCTCCGGCCCTAGCAGTGCGCCTCCAGCGGCCAACGAGGACGATGACGAGTTTGATGACTTCCAGTCTGCCGCACCCTCGGCACAGCCCTCTGCCCCGGTTGCTCCGGCCGCCTTTGCCCAGCCATTGGCCGCTCCCGCAGCAACACCCACATCGGCCGCCTCTTCTCAGGCGTTTGCTGCTCTGTCGCCGTCGGCGAGCACATCAGCTACTCCTAGCATCAACTACAATGCCTTTGGTGCTTCCACACAAGCCGCCAAACCTGCTGCCCCCGTCAGCCTCCACCAATCGGGACCCAACTACTTCAGCGGCGTCCAGTCCCAGGGCCACACTCAAGTCAGCACGCCCACAGTTCCCACGACGACAAGCTCCGGACCTTCGACCATGGCCAACACGCGACCGGTCCAGGGCGGCAGCAAGCCAGCCACCCCTGCTGCCGGGGGCGACGCTTTTGGCGCTCTGTGGGGCAAAGCCAGCGCTGGCATCAAAAAGACAAACACGGCGACATCTGGCCCTGCTCTAGGCCAGTTGGCCAAGGAGAAGAGCAGCGCCAACATTTGGGGCTCCTCTGCGCCCAACTCTCAGAACATGGGTGGCGCTGGAGCTGGAGCTGCTGGTGGCTCAGCTTCCGGCGACCTGCTTGGTTAGGATCGGTCTGGACAAGCGTGGCTGTAATACACAAGAAGACTGGGAACCTCGAAACCAATCGAAGGAGTGGAGATGCAAGGGCATTGAGGCCGCAAAAGGCTAAAACGTACACGGTAGAGAGTGTCGATCGTTGAGAGTCAAGGCAAGCATTTTCTTTTTCAAAATAGGCCGTGTTAGATTGGCGTACTTGGTGCTACAATAATTGACCTGTCAGTTGGTGACATTATCAAACTTGCCGCCCGCGTCGCACCCACTCGGTTTAAAGTAAGATGCCGGTAGCCAAGAGAGTCTCGACCTGACGATCCGGATGCGCGATGACCCAGATCCGGGCATTGCCACGGCAGCCTCATCCTCTCATCTCGCCCACTATGCGGCCGTTGGACCCAGATCGTAAACACGGTGGCGGGCGCGGGCGGGCTTTGTTTTCTCCTCCTCTGGTCGTTAAAAATAGCACACTCGGCCCACGATGGCTGGGTCAGTGGGATGGCGTCTCAGCCTTTACCCGGCGAAGAGAGGGCTTCTTTATCCTGGTAGTTTTGCCCGTCCGGCGCTTAGATGGTGGTGGGTCGTCATTGGTTGACGTGGGCGCCTGGCGATACTAGCGGCCGTCTCAAGTCGCGAGCAATATCGACCAGTCGGAGTAGGTTGTCCCCCCCCCACCCGTTGCGGCCTAGGACAGGGAAATAAAAATATCTTTATTTTTCTTGTCATGGCTCGAGATGTCTCTGGCCAGAGGCTTGGACCAGGGCTTGCATGGCGCCGGCAAAGCGTGACTTTTGTGATTCACGGTGTGGCGGGCTGTGCTTGATGAACCCGGTTTGTGGGAATCAGTGTGAAGCGGCAAGCTGTATAAAGATTGGGCAAACCACCCCTTCTCTGGGACCTGTCTTTCTTTTGCTTCGGTATACAATCTTCCATCAAAACATCCAACACTTGTTTTCTCTTTTCTTTCCTTTTTCTTGTCTTTTTTTTTTCCTATTCCCTTTGTCGCTGTCTGCATTGCCATTCACTTCACTTACACAACACTGCACAATACAAAAGCATCCCCAGTTCGCTCCAGACATTGCCCATTATTCCCCCCAGAGACAGGCTCTCATTACAATCCTACTTGAGGCTCTTTTGAATCTCTTCCCAGCTTTCGTCAATTTTCATTCTCAGCTCGCCAATTGAGCCGAGAAGTGCATCTTCTCTTCGCAAAAATTCTCACCTCGAGCAGCTCAGCCGCTCGAATTCCATTCTACGCCAAGCATCTTCCGCTTCGCACCGCCAATTCCACATCGCGACCCCGGCTCTCGCTCCGCACGCCGACATCCGCTCTCACAATGGCGGCGCCTCCAGCTCTCGGAGCCTTGGGTCTCACCTTTACCGTCATGCGGGCCATGCAATTCGTCGGGCTCGTCATCATCATCGGCCTGAGCTCGAGCTTTGTGTCTGAGATTGTGGTGTCGTCGTATGCGGCGCCTCCCGCCCTCATCGGCACTCTCGTCATTGTAAGTGAAACAGGCAGCATCGCCGCTACAAAGCTGGGTGAAGAACGTTGGCAGTCTAACTAAATACAACACAAGGCCTGTCTCGCCGAAGTCTACGTCATCATCAGCTACATTCTCTACTGGGATTCGCTTCTTCCGCTGCTCATCGCGACGGCGGCCGACTTTCTCTGCCTCATTGCTGGCATCGTCGTCGCGTGCGTCGTGGGCAAGCCCGTCAGCTACCTCGACTGCAACGCCTTCCCCGCCAAGGGCAACGCGGCCGTCTTCCTCAACTCGCTGTTTGCCAACGTCAAGCGGCTGGGCGGCGACACTTTTGAGTGGGTGGGCCCCAGCAAGCCGTCGTGCCTGCAGCTCAAGTCGATCTGGGGCATCAGCATCGCCATGTGCGCCCTCTTCACCCTGTCGACGGCGACGACGGCGTGCCTGTGGCGCCGCCTCAAGGGCAGCGCCGGCCCTCCCCCGCCCAAGGATCTCGAGTGAAGGTGCGGCCGCGGGAGGCCAGCGGCGAGGGGGGCCAAGGTGATGGGGGATGGGGAAGCAGCGCGGGCGAGGGTGCCACCGCCAGCAGCCGCCGCCGCCGCTGCGCGACCGCGGGCCAGGAGCCTGGGGACGACGGCCATGGCGCGGGCTGGCAAGCTTGACGACAGCGACTCGGCGGACGACCTGGGCATCATGAACGTGCCCATGCCCGTGCCACATCGCGAGCCCTGCTTCTCCTCCTGTCATCATCGCCAACCGGTCGTCTCGCCGCCGCCTTCCACGGCAGCAGCAGCAGGAATGAAAAGAACAAGGATGTCGACGGCCAAGCGAGCCCCTCGGCCAAAGCCCGAGCCGCTCACCTCGCTACCACCCGTGCCGCCGGTGCCCGTGCTAACGGCTAGTGCTATTCCCGGCACGCCTGGGCAGCTGGATGCGGCGGCCGTCGCTCCCGCACGAACGGGGTCGCGGCGCAAGACACTGATGGAGCGCATTGAGGGGTGGTGGGATCTGGGTCTCTTGGATAAAAGGCAGACATTGTTTAGAAGTCAAAGTAAAGCAATGGCGGAGCAGAAATTGTGAGAGGGAAGCCTTTGGGCAAGCGAGGAAAAAGCCAGAGGCCGCATCAACAGCGGCGCGCCTTGTCTGGGTTGCTTCATTGCTTGGTGCTACCGACGGGGCCCTGCTACAGCGCTACTGCGGGTGAAGTAGCACTGCAGAGAAGGTGTGGAATTTGCTGCCACGTTGCGTGTGAAAATAGATTGTCACTTTGTGTTATTGCTGCATTTTGTTGTCATTTACACGTTCTTTACTATCTCAGGGGTTAGATCCTAATCAAGGTTTGCCTGGTTTTGCGGGCAGGCATATTGATCGACACCCTTGGCAAAATAAACGAACTTTAACAAGATGAATATTTTGCCTCATTGTGACCCTAATCTGACGGCTGCAGAACACCAGTAAAACGTGCTTGGTGGGGGCCGAGACGGAGAATCCCGTTACATGTGAGCAAAGTGTCTTGGTGGTCATCAATATTGGCAGTTCAGCCCTGGCTGCGTCGCCGTCGGTTCGCTCATCAGCAGGGATCACCATCCTGGAACAACGTGGTTTATAATACTTATTAAGCCTGCCGAAAGGCACTTGTTGGTGATCTCCAACGCACTCCCAGCACAAGCCCTGTGCTCGCCTGTCAGCAATGCAGTGCGTCGTACAGGACTGAATCGGGTTCCTGCTCGAATCTTACCAGCAGACTGCTAATTATAATCGCAATACACAAGAGTCTGGCCGTGTAGGACAGCGCAGAGGACGGAGACGTCTGCAGCCAAGTCTTTTGATAAGTTGGGGCTAGACATGCAGGAGTCTAGTGCGAAGCCTGCCGATGGGCAGCTCGCCCCCAGGCCGTCAGCATCAGTGGGGAAGCTGTTCGGTGCATCTGCCGAGGCTGACTAAATGCTCAGCTGTGCCGAGTTGATGGTAATAAACAGCACTGCGGCATGAATACAGTTATTACTAGTTGGACGTGGGCTGAATCGAAATCGCATGCCCTGTCACCAGTCCCCCACCCCCTTCCAAGTCCGCTGTAGATTGCATCTCGCCAGCGCCCACCAAACTCCACTGAGGCGTCCACCTGGCCCGGGACTTGCGGCCTGGAGGCGCACCCCCAACTTCTTCTCGCCGTCTCGCGCGATAAAACAAGCAGCTTGCCTTGTTCTCCCACAGCTGAGCTGTCTATCGAGAACCCTGCTCATCCATCTACCAAATCGCACGCCCAGTCTGGGACGGACAAACTTGCAAAGGCCTCCTTTGCCCCCTCAGCCGCCGGAGACTAACCCCGCAGCTCATCTCATCTCGGGCTCCTCCATCCATTGACCGACATCGCCAGAGACATGTCTGCCCTCAGGAACCTGCTAACGGGCAAGGTGCGCTCGCAGTCGGGATGCTACACCTGCCGGCTGCGCCGCAAAAAGTGCGACGAGAAGCGCCCCGTCTGCGATGGCTGCGCGGCCCTCGAAATCACCTGCTTCTACGGCGAGCAGAAGCCCGACTGGATGGACGGCGGCCCCAAGCAGCGCGCCATGGCCGACTCGATCAAGTCGCAGGTCAAGAAGCAGGCCGGCCAGCGCCGCGATCGCAAATATCTCGAGATGCTGGAGAGTGGCACCCGCATGGTCAGTCTCAACGACGAATCCGCCAACGGCCACTCGAGCGACACGGCCGTCTTGTCGTCCGAGAGCGACCATCCCTTTGACACGTCGCCGAGTGCCTTTAGCGCAACCACGGGCGGCCCGTCACCCGACATGCCGTGGCACCACCAGCTCATGGGCCCCAACGGCTCGCAAAAGAGCGACTACGACTCGGGCCAGGACACGCATCTCATCATGAACTACGTCGACTTTGTGTTTCCCTATCTCTTCCCCTACTACCAGCCGCCGATCCTCGTCGGCGGTCGCGGCTGGGTCCTCGATGCGTTTCTCCACGGCAGTCGCTCCATCTACTACACGGCCATTGCTCTGTCTTCCTGGTTCTTTGGTGTGCTCCTCGCTGGAGGTTTGGAGCAGCACGCGCACTGCACTGAAAGAATGGCCCGACAGCTGCACCACCAGATGGGCATCAGCCTCAAGGAGCTTCAGAAGAACATCTACGCCATCAGCCTCAAAAAGGACAATTTTGACATTCGCGAGGGTCTCGCGGTGATGCAGAGCGTCATCCAGATGCTTGTGTTTGAAGTGACGGCCGCCAACAAGGAAAACTGGAAGCTGCACCTTGATGCCGCCATTGCGCTGTTTGTCAAGATCCTCCCGCAGCCCGAACAGTGGACAGAGAAGCTGAATGGGCTGTGGACACCCAAGTGGCCACCACCCGAGATGGGCATCAGGCGCCCGTGGAGCACAGATCAGGCGGCGCTGCGTTTCTTTGGCGCCAACCTGCTGTACATTGATGTCATATCGAGCATTACCATGTCGCAGCGACCGCGCCTGGTCAGCTACCACGAGCCCGTCATACCGAGCTGCACCGACAAGAAGCTCTCGACGGAGCCGCAGTCGGCCGGCCCGCTGCTGATGGAAGAGTTCTACGGCCTGTCCAATTGGGTGATCCAGACCCTGGGCGACATTGCTGCGCTGGATGCGTACAAGAAGGAACAGCAAAAGGCCGGCACGCTGTCAATGGCGGACCTCGCGTCGCGCGGCAACGTTCTGTCCCAGGTGGTCAAGACGGGCATCCACCACCTGGACAACCAGGACTACTCGCAGACGCCGGTCGAGCGCGCCATCTCCGTCATCCGCGACCCGCTATCGAGCTTGAACCCAGCGTCGGCCGCGGCCAAGCCCAACTTCATCATCCAGAACCTCATCTGGCTGCACGCCGCGTCGCTGTACCTCGGCACGGTCGTGTCGGGGTGGCGGCCGCTGGACCCGGACGTGCGGCGGTCGGTCGACAAGGTGACGGAGCTGCTGCTGGACATGCCCGACGGCAGGACGATGCAGTCAATGGCGTTTCCGTTTTGCGTGGCCGGCTGCCTGTCGCCGCCGGAGCACCACGACAAGTTTAGGGCCATGGTCACCCGCCTCGGTCCGCTGCAGGTCTTTGGCACCATCCAGGAGGCCAAGAACATCATGGAGAAGACGTGGGCAAACAGCGCCGAGCTCGACGAGAGCTGGGACATTGCCAAGTGCCTGAACTGTCTTGGTCACGGCGCGCTGCTGATTTAAGAGGTTTGTAATGAATGGCCCGAGTCGCACGATGCGAGTTTTGGTTGTGGAGTTTGGGTGCCATGCATTGTTCCCTTTGTGCTGGTATTTTCTTTGAGGCCATGATTCGCCATGTGCCGGGCGAGAACCCTTGTGGACAGGATATTGACAGGGTGCATGAATGAGCAGCTCCGTGTTTCCAACTGTACAGATTGTATCTTTTACTCGAATCTTTTTAAATGTAGCAGAGATGAAAAAAAAACGAAGCCGCGAAAGGTCGAAATTGAAAACGATGCAAAGAAAGCATTGCCTGCCAAGATGCAACTTTGAATTTTACCGATGTTCCGAGATTTTCTACGAAGTTGAGTGTTGACAGCCGGGGCTGTCTGTGGATACTTGGATGTCCATCGCAGCCTCGCAGGTGAGCTAGTTTTAAGGTTTTACTGGGCCCTTGGCACGTCAACGTTTTAGCTTCGCTTTGACACTCTCACTGCCTTGGTTTGTGCGACGACCCGTGTTTCGACGTCAGTGGTCAGGTAAGTGCGCCAAGATGGCAAGACGATACGAGCCCACGGAGCCCTCCCTCTGCAGCCAAGCCGTCGCCCAATGCTGAGGCAGCGAGCCAAACGAGGCTCCCGGCTACGTACGCGGGAGGGGGTTTCTGGACATGGCCTGTGTGACCTGATAGAGGCCCTGATATAAACAAAATAGACCTAATGGATTCTAGAGCCGCCTATTACAACCCAGAATCCTTGATATATCTCTATATAATAAACAGATAAAAGTTACTAGAACTAATATTAGCTAGCTTAGTAGCTGGCTGGCTGGCTGGCCAGCTGGCAGGCTAGAGAAAGGAAAGATACTTAACTATAGGTCGGCAGCTATGCCCAGGACCGCCCATCCTGAGTCGGTACTTCCGGCACGCTAATTTCGGCAGCAGGGCGCCACTACGCGCCACATCTGTAGGTGACAAAAAAAAAGAAAACTTGCTCAATCCTGCGCTGGTGGTGTCAGACCTGTTACGCACGCGAGCCATAATTTCTTGGGCAAAGCCCGCGGCGCTTTCAACAGCATTCTCAGCAATCAGGTCAGCAGCAAGCCAAGTGGAAAGGCACAGATACATCAATGTAAATTTCAGTAGATATTTTGCCTGATCAGGTAAAGGTTGTTCTCGTATCCTCAAAGTCTGTTTTCGTTCAAACTAGCAGCCCACCACCCGGACCACTCGTCATGATCGCCTTGCGGCGCTAACATAGAGGGCCATTTTCCGCACAAGGGTAGCGGCGCGGGACCCCTACCGTAAGTGCCCAGCAGCACTAATTAATCAATAAAGCATGGAGAAACACGCGATCTGTTTCCAGGCTGATGAGGGAAAACTGAGGGGTTCTGAGCATGTTTCTGAGGCGGGGCTAACGAGGTCTGGAATGCCAGACCCCCTGTGCTAATAAAGCCCGTCACCTTCCCACCACCGGTCGACTGTTTCCAGAAAGTCTCACTTGTCTGTTTTTTTTTGTTGTCTTTTTTACGCTTCTAGTAGGATTTTGTCCTGCTCTTCGTCAATCAGTACACATACAACAGGCCGCCTCCTACTTCAACACACACCTACAGATACCCAGGTTGCCAAGATGGAAATGTCAATGTCCTCGAGCACGGCCATGGCCATGAGCACGACAGCCACCGCCGCCGCCGCCGGCCACACAATGGGCGGTATGGATCACGGCGGCATGGACATGGGCGGCATGAGCATGGGTGGTAGCGGAGGCCGACAGTGCAAGATTGATGTATGCCAAAAAAAAAAAGCCTATTTTTTCCCCAGAATCTCCAGATCTTCAAACTTTGCGCCGCGGCGACTAATCATGCTTACCTCTCCCCGCCTCAGATGCTCTTCAACGTCAACACCATCGGCAGCTGCTTCTTCACCGACAAGTTTTACATTGAGACCAACGGCCAGTTTGCCGGCGCCTGCATCCTCGCCCTCGTCCTCGTCGTCGCCCTCGAGGCCCTCCGCCGCGCCACCCGCGAGTTTGACCGCTTCATCAAAAGCCAGCACGTCGCCCAGCACCGCGCCAGCAGCAGCGGCGCCGCCGCTCGAAAGGACAGCTCCGAGGGCGTGGTCTCGTGCGTCCCGATTCCGCCCTTTCGCCCGAGCCTCCTTCAGCAGGCCGTTCGTGCCTCCCTCCACATGCTCCAATTCGGAACCGCCTACATTGTGATGCTGTAAGTTGCTCTGCCCTTGGCCGACCTTCGAGAGGCACAGGGTCGGGTAGAACGTCAGATTGCTAACCAGTGGTGCTGCACGACAGGTTCGCCATGTACTACAATGGCTACATTCTGCTCTGCATTGTTCTCGGAGCTTTCATCGGCTTCATGGCGTTCAACTGGGAGCCCATTGCTGTGTCGTAAGTTGTCCCTTCTCTCACACGTGTGCTGAGGTATAGTGTGCTAACATGGAGTATCTCTAGTGATGAGCCCAACGGCACCAAGGAATCTACCGTCTGCTGCGGTTGAGCAATTGTTAGGACGAGACGCCCTCGGAAATGAATTGGTGTATTGCTATTCAAACAGGTAACTTATATATTAATATTAAAACCTTAACTTTATTTATTTTCCTTATCTCCTTTTATTTCTTACCTCTTTTCTTTCTTTTCTTCCTTTTTTTTCCTTCTTTTCCTTCTTTTCCTTCTTTTCCTTCTTTTTCTTCTTTTCCTTCTTTTTCTTCTTTTTCTTCTCTTTTAATTATTTCTTAGTCTTCCCTTTCTTTTCTTTTTTCTTTAAAAGTAAACTCCTTCTCCTCTCTTCTTTAATCTTTAAATTATCTTTTATTATGTTTACTTATAAAGATTAATTTAGCGAATATCTCTTTAGAGCTACAGCTTCGACATGATAATACAAGCATGTTTATTTTCCACCTGTAACCCACTGTGTCGTTCATATCGAATGATGGATGCGGCTTTCTATTTACAGCTCGCCGGCATGAGCAGTAGGGTTCTCACCAGCCGACGACGCACCGCCCTTGGTGTGACCCGGAGTTCGGCTCGTCTTCTTGGCGTGCAGCTCCAGCGCCAGCAGCTCTCTCGGGCTGCCGTCCGCGCCGCAGCTGGCAAAGCGCCACCAGTTGCCATGATACGTGCCGACGACGTTGGTCAGCATCCAGCGAATGGGCGCCGGCATGGGCGGCCAGTGCGCCCAGCGGCCGTTCTCAAACGTGCGGTCGAGGTTGAGGAAGAAGAAGGGCACCACGTCCAGCACGCCGGCCTTGGTGACCGTCTTCTTGCCCCACGTCTTGAAGACGAGCGCCGCGGCGGCGGCGGCGTCGCTGCCCTCGACCGGAGCCCGGGGGTGCGCGGCGAGGGCGGCAATTGTCTGCACCTCGCTGTGGAGGTGGCTGTCCAGCGGCGCGCGAAAGGAATCCATGATGCGGAGCAGCGCATCAGCCGAGAGCTCGGTCGACTTGGAGAGGCCCTTGAGATATGCCTCAAACTGCACGACGCCGTCGATAAAGGCCTCGTGCTCCTTGTGCGTCTCTGCCCAGACGGTCTTGTCATGGAGGAGGTCCGACACCTTGTCAAAAAGGTTGTCTTCTTCGTCGTGGTGGTGCGACGTGACGAATGAGGCCCATGTGAGCGAGTACTGGACAAAGTCGGACGAGAGCTCGTCGTCAATGTACGGGGCTTGCTGGTAGATGGAGTTGAAGCCGCGGATCATGGAGTTGTGGACGAGGGCCATGTGCGTGGCCCCGGCCGTGAAGAGATCAGTCTGAAGGCCAACGTGTGAGAAGTAAATTTCGCAGTAAATTCAGGCTCAGCTTGTTCCGCACCTTGCCTGTGAGGTGCTGCGGCGTGGCCACGAGCGGGATCGGCGCGTCTGCCCATTGCGATGCAGGGGCCGACGTCTTGGCCATGTAGGGCGAGTAGTTGAAGAAGCTCGTCATGGCGAGACATGCAGTCCCGAATGCAACAGTGCCAGCCAGGGACATGACGGGCCAGCTATAAATAAGGCAGAATGGTTGTGCTGAATGGAGCTCCTGGCACGATGCGAATGATGAGAGTGGTCTGTTTTCATAGATGAAGTCGGCCCATTGTCAAGAGTCAACCAGAGGTGCGAGCCGGGTGCGGGATGCTTAGATTACAGCGGCCCCGATTGGCTGACGCCGCGTGTTGAGGGCGTTGGGGGCGCTATTCTTAGGGGGCAGACACTCTGCGCGTGGGCGCTACAGTGAGCGTCCATGGCACGCAGCTTTCTGTACTGCCGTCACTTACATCGGTGTGAATACGGGCGAGCATCGCGACAAGAAGCGACGCAAAACGGAAAAGGTGAAGAAATTATAATTATGTGTTTGAAGAAATATACAGACTCCCTTGCCCTCAAATTGCAATCCCCGACGACTTGTCTTCCAGAAGAGTTTTCACAAGGTTGGGATCGTACTCACCTCGAGTAGTATTGTACTTTTCTGAGCCGTACTTTGAGCACAGAAAAATCATCTCATTTTTCGCGCTGTATCAAGTCAGTACCCCAATCTCAACAAAGACCCCTTCGGACTGTGGTTTGACTTACATGTGTCGAAACGAGCTGCCAAAGTGCGCACCCGATGCCACCAGATAGGCATGGATGCTGTACAGCCGGTTCCGGTCGTCCCATTCCTCTGCCGGCTCAGAGGGCGGTATTTCCTTTTGGTACAACGATAGATATGACCGGTCCTGGAGGTTAAAGTGCGTGGCCCACGTGCACCTCCAGGCGCCAAACTCCATCTCGTTGTGCCCGTAGAAGCATCCCGGGTCGAACATCACAATCTTTCCCGTCGTCTTGTCGACCCCAATGTTGCGCTCCCATAGGTCGCCGTGCACGAGCGCCGGCGTGATGGACCGGCCGCCCATCTGCAAGACTCTCAACAGTCGCGGTACCACGTGCGCGACGAGCTCCTCAAACACCACCCGCAGATCCCACCAGGGCCCGTTGGTGTCGCGGTCAAACTCAAAGGCCTCCTTGACGTGGCACGCAAAGGCACTGGCCCAGCTGGTCTGCCAGCTGTTTTTACGCTTCATCTTGCGAATCACGGTGGGCTGGGCGTATCCAAACGCGCCGTTGGCGGATGTCTCTCGGTGCATCCGCGTGATGATGTCGACGAGCTCGACAGGGTCGGGTGCGCCGCCGAGCGTCATCTCGTGGTAGTCTTGGAGGTAGTACGAGTAGAGATCGCGGCGATGCAGAAACTGTCCCCAGAAGTGCGGCTGCGGGACGTGCCCGGGGACAACGCGGGAAATTTCAATCGCCGACTTGCATTCCCCAGCGGTAAAGGCCTCGGAATCCGATCCGCTGATGGTCTGTATAACAAGACTTGGCATTAGAGCACGTTCATCGAGGCCACATGTGGAAACAAGTTTGCAACTTCAATACACACCTTGCAAAAGTACGATTTTCGGTCGCCATCCGGCCGTGTTGTATCAATCTTGATCGTGGTAGCCCAGCTTGAGCTGCCATGCTGTTGCACGCGAACCACCACCCTCGGCTCTATTGGAAAGCCTGGCCCAAGTCAGCAACATGCAATCCAACACATCGCAGTGAGACCCAGCTGTAGAGACTCACGATTTCGGATGGATTGCATCAATGGTCGACAGAGCTCTCTAAACTCTTCTCGCTCTCTGCTCCCTGTCGCGAGCTGGGAAGAGCTTGAAAGCTCGACGAAGAAGCCTTGTCCTGGTGCCATGATGCCGGCAGAAGTGTATGTTTAGGTTGCAACATGTATCAAAGGGTTAGCAGCGGCGTCTGCATCCTTTATAGAGTCGCCAGGAGCAGCTGGTCCGCGTGGTGGCCTTGGTCAGGCGAGCGTTGACGTGGCAAATGGTTACGCTTGTGCATCCAAATGCTGTGCACACAATGGGGCGCTGACACTGGTGTAATGATTGGTAACGAATGTTTCGCATGAATAACGACATTCGACACGCACACTTACAGTCAAGCTCTTTGTTCTTTATACTATAATGACCTGCGGATCGGCTCATCACGGAAGCTTCTACGACGCTGCATTGAATCGCAGTACATGCAAATCCGCGCGACTCGCCTTTTTCTGAACATTTAATTCTACTGGTCGTCATCGCAATCAGTACATAGATTATCTGCCAACCTTGTGATAGGTCGCACAATGCTATGTTGTTTGTGGGAGCACAGTGGCATTTCTGATACGAGTTGTCGTCATGCCAAGAGTCCACGGTTTCTGAAGATTAGCAAGTAAGTCCGCAAGAGCAAACATGGTCGACGCACAGCAGCCTCAAAGCCAGCGCATTCCTGCAACATGTTCAATTCGGCGACGGTGCAGCGTCATGCAAGTATGCGAGCACACCAAGACCATGTGCAACTTGGAAAGTTTGTTGTCCGACCCAACTGTTACACGTAGCATGCACGAATGTTTGCTGAGGATGGCTTGTGATCATGTCATTAGCAACAGACATCTTGTCACAGACACATATGCAAGAGGCCAGTCGGCCATTGACTGTACTTTGGCATCCTCGCCCAAACTTAAGCTGTCTAGACAAATACACAAATTTCAAATCTTCACGTCTTTCGAAACACACTTAACACGAGCTACATCCATATGACACCCCCCCTTAATTTCTAATCCTGCTCTCTTTGGCCGGCTAGCCTTGTTGACTTGCCGTTGCCATTGCTGTGCGGGCCGTCTTCTCCACGCTACGTAGAGTCTCGATGCGCGAGTGCAGCAATTCTCTCTCCTCCACAACATCACGATTCTCGCCTCCCAGGCGGTTTACTTCGGCCTCGCTGAGACTGTACATGTAGCTTGGCGACAATCCGTAGAGTGGTCCGCTCACATCAGTCAAAAGATCTTCGACGATGGTGTTTGTGACGTGGCGAATAAATGACTGCAACGAAAACTGTCCATGCAAATGTATTATTAGTTCCCGCGATGGCGCACGAGTGCTTCACTGACCACATACCTCGTAATACACTTTCAAAGTGTCGTGCACATCATTGACCGTGTTGTCGACCGCAGAGTGATGGCAATGCTCAAAGAGGAGGATGCCGAGCTCCTCCACAGAGAGCGTCTTCTTGTTTGCGCTCACAATGGCAGTTGCCAGCTCCATGGTCTTGACCATGCGCAGACTCTTCAGCAGCTGAAGGCGATGGTTGAAGCCCGGGTCCGTAGTCTGGAGAAGCTTGGTCTGGTCGCCCTCCGAGTACGTATCCAGCGCACGCAGCACCTTCTCCAGGCTCTCGTCGTGAAACTGCCGCACAGCCAGCAGAAGCTCGCCGTGCAAAAAGGACGTGCTACCGGATGCAGGGCAAACGTCATTCAGAAGCTCTTCGGCACTAGATATTATTGTACTCGCGGCATCCCGAACATGGGTGGAAGCCACGTCGTGCCATAACGCTGTCTGCTGCCTGTACAGTCGCTGAATCACGTCCGGATGGACCATGCCGGGCAATTGAGTGCTGCTGCAAATTGCCACCTCTTCTCTGATTCTGGCAAAGAGTTCAGCGCCGTGGTCATCGTCCTCGTCTTCGGGCACACTGAGGCTGGCTGGGGCCTTTTCCAGTTTGGTTTCCGGATGCAATATCTTTCCCAGTCGCGCCAGACAGCCGTCCATCTCCAAGTCGTGATCTTGGAAAGACATGGCGTGTCCAGAATCTCGCATCTCTTTGTTAAAGAGAACACTGGCCTCTCGCACAATCTGGCGAGCTCGGGCGCTCGGCGATTCCAGGAGCCACGGGCTGTCCACGGCCATCTTGGCGCGAGCTTGATAGCGCTGTGCGATTTCGGTGAGATAGGCACGTCGCTGATGGCTCGAGTTCCGAGAAGGACCGAGCTTTCTCTCGGTCGATTGCGCCTCCTTCGACTGACGACGTAGATCGTCTAGAAGAATTGGAAAAGCAGCCTGAATCTTTTCGCATAGCAGCTTACCCAGGTATTTCTTCAGCATGCCCGAGCCACGGCGGGTCTCGCGGATCTTAGTCCAAGGCTGCTTGCCGAATAAAGCATGTTCGGTGCTTTGAAGATCAAAATCGGGGTCTATTTCATCGTTTTTCGTCTTGTTCCGAACGACAAACCAGCCATGATGAAGCAGACGGGCGACGCCGTCCACTTTCCCATTGGCAACATCGACAACCTGGTCACCATTAGCACATGGCCATGTTCAAGGTTTACGCTTTACATACAGAGTTCAGGTTGTTCGTTCTGTCGCACTTGGTAAATACACCAATCAGTCTTGTCTTATCGACATGCGTGTTGGCCAATCTGAATATCTCTTGATTGGCGAGATCAACACATGCGTCGGCGACGCAACTATCAATAGGGTCAGCGTACAAGTTGTCACACACAACAAAGGGGTCTTACATGACAATGCTCTCTGGTTGCTTCATATACTCAACCACCATGTTCCGGACACCATCCATTTCTCCATCGCAGACGTTGTAGTCGTTGACGAAAATGCCGGGAATGTCCAAAATGCTAAAGTATGAGCGGTTGGGCCCGGAGACTTCAATCTTCAAGACCTCAACGGCAAAATTCTTCCGGCCGCGTCCTTTCCCGGGCCTGATCCCCAAATATTTCTCTGACGCCTGCGACTGTCAGTAAATGAACACTCATAGGACTGGGCGGAAGAAAGCAGACCTCGTCAATGATGCTGGCAAACTCCGAGGCCGTGAGAGATTGCCGATCTTTGCGAAACTTCATGTAAGCATCGTTCTTTGGGTAGTCAAATTGAGTGGTCCTGAAATTTGGGGCTTCAATAGAAATGGCTATTTTGTTTGGCGTATTCGGAGCCGTTCGACGAGAGACGATTCGAGTAGCGAAGCGGGTGCAGCAATCTTCTCCGATGGGAAAAGGGATGTCTGTCAAGCTTTGAAGAAGAGAAGACTTTCCAACAGACTGCGCACCGACAATCACTAACTGAATCTTTTGTCAGTGAAGCTCTAATTTTTCAGCATCCCATACGTACCTGAGGAATATCGACGTATTCTCCTGCGCCGCAGGATTGAAACTGATCGATTGCGTCGAACAATGCGCGGCTGGCAGGACTATCAAAAGGATTTTCCGGCAAGCTCTCTTGTGTAGTGCTTTTCTCCTCATCAAGAGCCACAGTTTGCGAGGTGTCTAGCTCCGTAGCAGACGTGGCGGTCGAGTCGGGACTCTCCTCAGAATGAACGCTGTCGCTGGACACGCTCTGAACATCGTCATGGTCTTCATCTACTGGCGAGCGAGGTAGCTCGGGGTCTGCAAAGAGTGATGACATGTTTTTTGTGAATTTGACAGGGAAAGGAGTTTTTAAGAGGTTTGTATTATGGAGTTTCTGCTGCATCGTGAGACACAACAGAAGAGAGCATATTGCTTTCTATATATACTGGGCATTCCTCCAAGCTACGCAGCTGCCAAACTCGGCCACCCTTTTCCGCCTTGCATGGTGCTGGACAATCTAATTCTATTTTGGGGACCATGTTGGGCTCCCAACGGGCTGTTTTCCCCGGATGGAGAGATCTGACGTCCGCTGATATGCAGAGTTGCATGCAAACCTGCAGCCACAACAGATAGACGGGGGCTGAAAGCGAATGAATTGCGCCTCACCAGCATCCTTCGACACAGTTGCGACGGTTTTAACAACCACGCCGCGGTAGGCGAGGTCAGGGGAAGCAGGGGAACTCTGGGCCAACGAGGCTGAGTAGCCCTGCAACTGCAGAAAAGCGCGGCGTGCATCCGCGCATCTACAGCTAGTAAGACGCTGGCCGCATCCCCCTAGTGGTGAGGTGTGAGTGCATGGTGCAATATAGTGTGGTTGCATTGTGGCTGCTGCGGCCGAGTTGATCGGGCGGAAGCGCTGGGGGCGGACGCCGCTAGGGTTTCCGCGGCCGCATAAATGGCTGCATGCATAAAACACGGGACAAAAAGGATCGAGGCAGATTTAGAAGGTATAAAACTGACAGGTCAGTCTTGGTGGGCGGTAAGCATCTAGGAACTACCACATGGCGTAATTTGGTTGGTGCAGTCTTCGGGTAGCACGCAGGTGAATGAATATCAGCGATGGCTTGTTGGAGCACGACAAATGCACTGCCACCAGACGTTTACTCGATCTAGTGTGGTAAACTGCGTTTCATTTATTTTTTTTCAAGCATACAGAGACTCTAATTAGGCAGAGAAGACGTTCAGGTCAAACTTTTTGCTGGCCGACTGGTCGGTGTACTGCTTCGCGTCGGCCTTGGTCCAGCCGCCAAACGGCGTCTTGAGATCCAGCGTCTCGACATTGTCAAACTTGGCGAACCAGAGCGGCACGTCCTTGGCCAGCTCGACGGTTGCGGAGCCGAAAATGGTCTGCCACTGCGTCGGCGACGTGTAGACGCCCCAGTCGTGGTTGGCCTCGCGAAACGCCGCGACGAGCTTCCTGGCCTCGGCAATGTTGCCGGGCGCGCCGTAGTCGAACGCGTTGCAGACCTTGTCCGTCTCAATGTCGAGCCAGATGCGGCGGATGGCCAGCTTCTGGGCGCTGATGGTGTCGAGCAGCTCGCGGAGCTGCGCCGCGTACGGCTTGCACTTGTTGGTCTTGCCGGTGCAGGGGAAAAAGTAGGCGTCAAAGTCCTTGTAGCCCGCCGCGACGGCGTTGCGGTAGCTCGGCACAAAGGTCGGGTCGACGCGGCCGCCCTGCGAGCACGCCTCCTGGTAGCCGCGGAAGATGGCGCGGGTGAAGCCCTGGCCGAGGGCCTTTTTGTAAGTGGCGACGCTCACCTCGGAGGAGCTGTCGACGGCGTGGGTCAGGGCGCTGGTTACACCGGCGAAAGCGGCAAAGAGGACTGTAGATGGGCGCATTGTGGATTGTGTGCTTCTGATGGTTTATTATGTTGAAAGAGCCCGGTCGACGTGGTTGTCATGTAATAGCCGGAAAGTTGGCGTTCGTGTCGCTGGGCGAGTAGGCCACGTTTAAATACATCTGATTCAATACGGCCGAGGCTGAACACGCTTTTCAGCTTCTAAAAAGTTTTACATGAATCTCGTGTACTCCGTACGGACACCGGAGTAAGTGGGAAACCATTGCGAGAGCTACTCAATTGTATGGGGCCGGGAGCGTCATGATCGACGTTGTCTAAGACTTAGCGGACGATGCTTCTCACCAATTATGTCACAACCCCTGCAAATGTGTCAGAAGTCTGAAAAGCTGAACCAGCTGGAATGTCTATCCCACTATAAGTTGGTTGCGCAGCTTTGATATAATAAGACAGAAACGACTCAACTATCAATTCGTACGGATGACCGAGCACTAGTCAACCGGCCTTGCCCAGATTCAAACTCGACCCTGCAGTGGCTAGCTCGTTGTTAGATTTATGTTGGAGTCGACGGCATCTTTTATGACGCCAGGTTAGGTCGTACGCATGTTCAACTCGACGCCTCCTCCGAGTGGCTTCGGCGTCCCTGGCGACTGGTAATAAATGGTATGCTTTTGAATGCTGCCAACTACATTCAATGCTACAGCCCACTGTAGGAGGGTGACTCTGAACAAGCGCTCTTGTGACTAGTTTACCTAGTCGCGAACTACTACCAGGTGTGGGTGCACGCCTATTGCCGGCAATGAATATTCCGCCCAGTGCCTCATAAGCCCAGCGCTCAAAAGAAAGCTTTCCCTCCATGCCTCCATGTCTCTTGGATAACAATCTTTGTTGGCGCATATCGACGATAGGCTCATTTTAAGATACCTTATCAGTTTAGATCTGCCACTGCGGCAGATCCAGATCGGCCCGATACACGCCGCTTACACCCACCGGACCCTGGCGATGCGAATTGTGCAAAACGAATCCCTTGCTGCTCCAACTGTCAGTACTAAAAGTCTTGATTGTAGTTGAAGCCAGTATTAATGGAAATGGGACTGGTTTTATCATACCACCTACGTTCCGCCTGAGCCCTGTGCTTCCGTCTAAGTCAGTTGCTCCTGCGGCGGTGCGACACGAGCAGACCAGATCTGCAGATTAAGTATTTGCAGTTGTTTTCCTGAAACTCCACTTGACGGCTATTCAAGCACTGGATAGATCAGGAACTCGGCGTCTCAAGGTCAGCGCAAGCAACCAGCCCGTGCAGCTACATGCCCCGTGGCCGTTCATTGTACTCTCGTCCGATGCTGCTTCAGTAGGTGCTATTAAAAAGAGCCCGCAATGCATCTATTTGTCCGAGCCACCAACAAACATTTAAGTTTGTCAATAGGCCAAAGTATTACAAGAGAAAAAAAAAAGAAAAAAGCTGCCATCATCGTCTGTCAACGTAAAGAAACAACGGCGGGGCGCGTGTTCACAGTGCCGAATCGCTGGTCCGGGTTCGCCGAGCATCCTTGGCAGCGGCGGAAGCCTTGGACCAGGAAGCTGTAGATCGCGTAGCGAAGCGGGGTGTGCCGCCGGTGTTGGAGCGGTGGTGGCCCAGCAGTCGACGTGGCAGTTGGTCCTGAACATCGGCAAAGAGTGTGCAAACTCCTTTCCGGACGCCTCGTTGTGAAGAATTATAGACCCGACTGGGACAATTCGTTTGCCAATGAAAAGGATACGTACAAAAGGCTCAAGCCGCTGCAGGTCCGCATCATGCCGCACTTTGTAGGGAGTGCCGAATTCGACAAGGTACCCTCAATTGTGCTGTCGCGTCTGGAGGGCACGCCCTTGTGTAAGCAGGGTCCTGCCGCACTACCGGCGGAGGATTTGGAGCCACAGCTCGAAGTTATCCTGCGGGCCTTCACCAAGTTCGGCGTCGTTCATGATGACCCAAAGCTAGACAACTTTCTTCTGGTCAAGGGAAGGGTGATGGTAGTTGATCTGGAGAGTGTGTGTGAGGAGACTAAGGAGGACCTGGAGTTTACTGTTCAAACCCATCGCCAACATATTATGTTGCAGTATAGGAGATACCTAGAAAGTCTCTCCGATCCTCGTCACTTCTGATAATGCAATGCTACGTCACATCTTGCACTTGAGAGCAGTGCTGCAAGGCTTCCAGTGAGCCAAGGGCTGCGAATCTGCGGGCGGATTACAATTTGCTTCGCAAGTTGAATAATAATAATAATAATAATTTTAACCATTTTTTTTAAAACAGAACTGTGCTTTATTAATTCATGTAATCTTAAATGATATCAGCTTTGTTCAATTAAGTTGATGCTGCTTCTTAATCATAATTAAATAATAAGTACTCGAATGTGTATAATCTACCCAGAACCTCCGCGTGAAGGCCTTCATACAAGGCGCACGATAGATAGCTCGTGCTCACCCTGCATATAACCCCGCGTGTTGGGTCGCCTATTGAACCATCATTGGCCGCAGCCTGATGGGCCGCGTGGCCCGAATCCTGCAGGATTCCTAGACTGATCTCTCGCCAAAAAAAGGTTCCAACTGCAACGAGGCTCTGCGGGCGCTAGTCGTGGTGTTCTCGCCGACAATTTCCACGGCTGGGGATTTTCACTCGCTCGCCGTCCGCGCTTTTTCATCCATCTGTTTTCGGTTTGAGCCATAACGCTGCGTTTTCGGCTTCTACATTATGGATTTTTTTCAGGTAAGTTATGCAGCTGTTCGGCAGTCACCCGCTCAGCCCCAGCATTGATGTTGACTCGGCCACAGCGAATTGTGGACTGCATCGGCAGTCCGACCTTTCCCTGGAAGGGACTCGTGCTTGGACTCTCTGTGGGACAGTTCATGTTTGAGTCGTTCGTCACTCTTCGACAGTGTCGCGTCCTCTGCAAGCCGAAACCGCCTGCAGTTCTCAGCAAGGACGTAAGCCAGGAAACTTTTGTCAACACCCAGAGGTATGGTCTCGCCAAAGCTCATTTTAGCCTCGGCAGCGGACTCTGGTACACTGCCATACAGTATCTCTATCTTCGATATGACATCTTGAGCAAGCTTTGGCAAGTTTCTGGCGATTTGCTTCTCAGGGGGGCTCCTGCGCATTGCGCCGGTCCCGTCGTTCATTCCGGCCTCTTCTCGATCATATATCTGTTCTTCAACATTGCCGAAAATATCCCTCCTCAATTGTATTACACATTTGTCCTTGAGCAAAGTTTTGGGTTCAACAAACAGTCCCTCGGTGGATTCGTCTCCGACCAAGTCAAGACCTTCTTCATCTCCAGCACAATCTTCGGCATCGGCGCCGCCGGATTCTCCTACATCATGGACAAGGCTGGTGACCGGTTTGCCATGTACCTCGGTCTTGGCGCATTCGCTCTCCGCGCGCTGGTAATGACCGTGTACCCCGTCTATATCCTGCCGCTCTTCTACAAGCTGTCCCCTCTTGAAGGCAAGGAACTCAAAGACCATATCACGGGGCTTGCCACCAAGCTCTCGTTCCCCTTGACCAAGCTCTACGTTGCCGACGGCAGTTCTAGGAGCACGCACTCCAATGCCATCTTCTTCGGCTTCCCTTGGCAGAAGAACATTCTCATCTTCGATACCCTGATTCAAGACATGGACTCCAGAGAAGTCACAGCCGTCGTCGCCCACGAGCTCGGTCACTGGAAGCTCGGCCACACCGCATATCTCTTTGCTCTCCAGCAATTTGATCTGATCTACAGCTTCGGCCTCTTCTCTCTCGTTTATAACAACCCCCATTTTTACTCTACTTTTGGCTTTGGGAAAGGAGAACAGCCCGCCATTGCCGGTTTCCTCTTGTTCTGCCAAGTGCTCTCGCCTCTAGCCTCGGCGCACAAGCTTGTGACCAACATCTTTTCACGCAGATACGAGTATCAGGCTGATGCTTTTGCAAAGACGCTGGGTCTCAAGGCTGAGCTATCGACTGCTCTTCTCAAGCTCAACAAGAACAATCTAAGTACAATTGACGCAGACCCTATCTACTCCAGCTATCACCACTCCCACCCGCTGCTCGCCGAGCGACTCGCTGGACTAGAATAGGGCGATTGTGCATACTCGAGCAGTGGCTGCTACATGATTCATACCAATACATTTATTTGCTGTCATAATTATATGTTGGATTGATGTCTCGGTCAATACTCATTCATCTCTGTGCAACTGATGTTGGCTTGAATCTCAACGGCTTGCTCACCACTAAGCAAAGCCTTTAAACAGATTTTGACGGCGCCAGGAGGATTCGCAGTGGCAAGCCAGTGCGTTCACCACGAACCCCAGCGAATAGCCGCGTGACGTAGATTAACAGTACGATGATAGAGCGCCTAATAGATAAAAATCATGTTTTAATCTGAAAATAAATTGCGGAGAATTAACATGCAAAAGAGATTTATCAATCTCGGTTCGCCACATTAGCATTCAGCCTTGTTATAGTCAGCTGGCTTTTACCAGCGCGAGACTCAATTACACTAGCAAACTGGGTCGAGCGACATCGGTGATAGCAGGGGGCATTTCAATACAGTCTCAACTTCTAATTCAGGGAAGCTCACATACCTCGAGAGCCGCAAGAAACTTGCAGCATCGTCGCCTGAAAACACCCTTCCACCGTCACAAGAGCGCATTTGTTCAGGCATCAAAATTCGTCTCAACTTGACCCTGTCTCAGATGAGGTGCAGCCAGCCCGCGAACGCGGGGATGATGGCGGCGCCCCAAGGATAAGCAGGTAGTGACACTAACTAGCCGATAAGTCATTTCATTTACCCCCCACGTACCAGTCAGTCAGGTTCGCCGATGTTCGCAAGTTCTCACCCGGTACTGGAGGGCGCAAAAGGCTTGTGTCCTCTTTTCCTCTTTTAGTTTTGAGAATCTGCAAAGCCCAAGACACAAACCACTTTACAAATCTTGGCCGCCGCGATGACGAACCTGAATGAGCTCGTCGCCGCCGTGGACGAGCCTCAGAATGAGGAGAAGCAGTCCAAGGCGGAGCGAGCCTTTGTCGCCCGCCTGGACCTTTTTCTCCTCACGTTTGGATGCATTTCCCAGGGTATGTAGTACTCATACGCTAATCACAGCTACATCATTTACGGCTTGCAGACACAGTCTAACACTGACGTTTCAGTCATCAAGTACGCCTTTTTTCCGACTTGGCAGTCCAAGCCACAAACGCCTTCGCTAACGAAGCCCGCTTTAGGTATCTTGACCAGGCCAACATTAACAATGCCTATGTCTCGGGCATGAAAGAGGACCTGGATCTCAAAGGAAATGAGCTGAATTTGTATGCTTCATCTCCATTTACGTGGCCGTGGCATTATCCACTTCAAAACGCTAACACGTCCCGCAAGATTTACCACCTATTTCAATGTTGCGTACTGCATCATGTTGATTCCCTCACAAATCATCATGACCTATGTCCGCCCGAGCTGGTGGCTCCCGTCGGTCGAGATTGTCTGGGGCGTCATTACCGGCCTCATCGCCATTACCCACAACGCGAAGCAAGTCTATGTTTTGCGTGCCTTTCTTGGCCTTTGTGAGAGCGCTGCCTACCCGGGCATGATTACCCTCTTCAGTAAGCTCAAGGAATACTCGTTGATGCTGCACACCACGGTCCAGCAGCTAAACTTTACAATAGTGTCTTGGTATACACCAGCAGAAATGGCCAAGCGAATCGGCTTCTACCACTCCTGCCAGTCTGTGGGACAGATGCTCTCTGGGGCGCTGCAGGCCGCCATCATCAATAGCCTCGGCGGCAAGTCTGGTCTGGCTGGATGGAGGTACGTCTTTTAGTCGTCCCTCTGCAAGACTTCACTCCTGACCACGTCACAGGTGGCTCTTTGTTGTCAACGCGATAATTACCGTTTTCTGGGGGCTTGCGGGCTACGTCATGATTCCCGACATGCCCAACAAGCCAAACCCGTGGGCCTTTTGGTTCAAAAGGGTCCATTCCGAGCTCGCTCTCGGTCGCCTCGCTCGTACAAACCGCGTGGATGCCAAGCCCATTTCGTGGGCTGGCGCTAGGTTTGTTCCTCTCGATAGTTTTGCTTCGTTGGTCAGAGTAGCTAACACGCTTCGTCTCTTTGCAGGCGCACATTTACAAATTGGCTGGTCTACATCATTGCTGTGCTGTACATTGCAATGGTGCTCGGCACATCTGGTGCCGACTACTTTGGCTTGTTCCTCAAGTTTGTCCGCAAGAGTGACGGCGAGCCGCGCTGGACGACCACGGATGTCAACGTGATCCCGATTGGAGGCTCTGCTATAACGGTCGTGTTCGGTAGGTTACTCAATCTGTGAGCGAAAGCGTCATCGCTAATAGGACAAGTTTGGGTTTGGGCTTACATGTCCGATTACTTCCGCACGCGATGGCTCTTGATCATTTTGCAAGGTAGTTCTTTTGAGAAGCAGTCATGCACTTTATTCTCACAATTCTCTAGCTGTCATTGCCATAATGGTTGGTATCATCATGAGCGTCTGGACCACGCATCCTCAAAGCACGCCGCTCTCTGCAGCATACGCCGCGTACTTTATCCAGCGCATCGCTCTAGGAACTGCGCCCCTCATATGGGCATGGCTCTCCGATTTGTTAGTACAATGTGTCTTCTCTTTGTTCACGGCCATCCAGCTCACATGTCACGAATAGATCGCCAACGGATCCTGAAGGCCGCACACTTATCGTTGGTGCTTCCATTGCCGGCTACTATTCCATTTCGGCCTGGAGCCAGGTACTCCTGTGGCCCGCCAGCCAGGCTCCCTACTGTAAGTCAGCCAGCAGTCCTCGTACTGCACGTCAGTCGCTAACTCATGGCCATCAGACAATTATGGTTGGCAATCTGCCGCCGCGCTTTGCGCACTCGTGGTCATTCTTTGCGTTGTTCTGCGCATCGTAGATGTCCGCTTCCTTGCGTAAGTATAAACAGCAGCATTATATGAAGAGTATCCATGCTAACAGAGTCAATTCGCAGCCCAAAGAGAAAACTGGATGCCGAAATTGCTGCAGTCATTGCCGAGGATGAAGACGGCCTAGAAGACGCTGATGCCAAGTTGGACACCGAGTCCCACGTGCGTCGTGTAGAGAGCACCGCCACGCAGAACCATGGCACGTCCTCCACGGCTCGTGCCTGAGAATACGAGCTGCTGATTTAATCAAAGAATAATGTCAATTTAATAAATTACGACATGCCCAACGTCCTGACCAATGTTTTAATCCCCAACGCCGTGCCAGTTTGAACATGCTATATACGAGGGCTTCTATGCAAAGGCACCGACCAACGCCATCAGCGTGGCTCCAGCAACAACGCAGAGATAGGCGTGCAGGCGCTTTCGGCCCTTGAGAATCTTGAAGCTCTTCTCCGATAAAAAGTCTTCGGCGAGCAGCTGCACCAGGCCGGAGTAGAGCAGTAGGCCTGCCGAGATGGCATTCATGAACCCCACGGTGATGAGGCCGGCCATCGAGGCAGGGTCGTAGATGCGATGCATAAAGAGGCCAATGGCCTGGCCGATGGGTGTCGTGACGCCGTAGGCGAGGACCATGAGCCACGGGCGCGGCGAGGCGCGCGGGAACTGAATCGCGGCGATGCGGCTGCCCAGCGCCAAGCCTTCAAATGACTGGTGGAAGCTGATGGCGATGAGAAAGACGACAAAGGCAGGGCCGGTGGCGACTGACAGCGCCATGCCAATAAAAACGCTGTGGAAGAGGATGCCGGCCTCCAGCAGCAAGCACTGTAGCATCTGGCGTTTCTGCTGCTCGGGTGTCTGTGGAGGAAGGCTGCTCGAGTCGGCTCGCGCACGACCGCCGCCGCCTCCGCCGCCCCCACGCTTCAGCGTCGCGTACCGGCCGCTTCCGTTGCCGTTGGGTACGGGGTCCAGCTCGTCGAGGTCGAGGTCGAGGTCCGAGTCGCCGTCCGCAAAGGCATTGTCAAGGGAGTGCTTGCGCGGCTGCGTCGTCGTGGGCGTGGATCCGGGCAGCGGCGAGGCGCCAGCGACCAGGCCCTGGGCGGCCTCGGCGTCCGGATCGCTCACGGCGAGGCTATCAGGGCGGTGGCTGCGTCGGGCCGCGAGGCCGTTCATGCCGTGGTTGTCGTCGTGGTCTTCGCCTTCGAGCTCCTCCCAGGCGGCGTGGCTGTGCGAGTGCGAGTGCCCCGCGCCGCGGGCCGTCAGGTACGACTCGACACCGACGACGATGATGGCCGAGACCATGCCAATCAGGCCCGGAAGCGGCTTGTAGCCCTTGCTGAAGAACTCGGGCAGGCATGGGTCGGTCAGCGACTCAAAGGCCGTCGGGAGCAGATGGACAAAGGCTGTCGCGAGCAGGACGCCGGTGCCGACGTGCTGGCAGTAAAAGATGAGGCGGCTTTGCGATCGTCCGGTCGTCGCGCGTCGACCGATGAGGGGGAAACCGCATGCTGTGAGTCGGTTTTTCAAATTAGCGAGCGTGTGGGGGGGGGTTGTGGTGCCGGGACTGTATCAAGTCGGGCAGATGCGCAGCGACGTACCCAATGTGCTCAGGGCTAGAATCAGGAACAATGCAAAGACGTGAGCAGCCATGTCATACCATCCCTGGCCCTTTCCACCGCATTTCGGTCGCCCGGTTGCATTCTGGCGGCGGTCGAGCTCGGCCAGCAGTTCTCGAGCTGACCATTGCGTGGCATCTGCAACGCGAGGGAATCATCCCATGTCAGAAACTCCCATGTCCATCCAGCTCGGACCGGCAGGCCGGGAGGGCCTGCCCGTGAATATGCGAAACGTACCTTGTGCCAGGCTGGCGAGATCGCTCATGGCAGAGAATGTGGCGAAGGTCTCCTGAGCGTCTGGGGAAAAGGACAGCAGCTCGCCGTTACTGTGCAAATGTAGCAAGAGGGTGAATCGTTGTCAGTTGGGGGAGGGCCAAGCCTTGAGCAAATAAAAGAATCAGGGGTGCCACCTGTGCCACCTTTCTGGGCGCTCTAGAGGGTCTAGTTGATGCGAGCAGCGCCACTGTCGGGATTCTAGCCGACTTGGACTTTGGGATTGATTTATGCATAGTTGCCATTATATGAATAACGCGCTCAAAATAGATGGTTTTCAAGTCAAATGCACACAGAGCGATTGAAATCAACTCTGCAATCGTCCTGAGTATTCCGTACACGGAGTACCCAGCTGCAGGTTGTTACGGCCTGGTCAAGCTTTGAGCCAGTATGGTCACTACTGTGGGGCAGCCACGATTGGTGTCTACATTGTCATTCAATTACGGCTAGAAGTCTGTAGAATGCACAATTCATATTCTCATTATCAGATCGCAAGCCTATTTTACATTCATGCCCCTTTACCGTCCAACACGAATTACACCAGCAGCAATCAGCTTCTGAATCTTGGTGCGCACACTTGGGTTGCGCATGTGCTCCTGCAGAGCCTGCGGATCGGACTGGGCCTGTTGCAGAATCGACTGCATTACGGGATCTTGCATGAGACTCATGACCTGTATAGTATGTTAGCAAAGCTCTCTGCATTCAATTGCTGGTGGTGCTTACTTCGGGGTCCTTCTGCAGTCTCTCGCGAGTCTGCTCCTCCGTCTCATTGTCGCGCGCCGAATACATGGCGGCAAAAGCCTTCTGCTGCTGCTGGTCGATTTCGCGGGCATTGGCCCCCTTGTGGTGCTCAGCATCAACGGCCAGGGCTTCCGTGCAGGCATCGACGCAATCAGAGTACTTGCGCATGCCGAAGTAGGCCTGCGCCTTGCGGATGTAGGCGCGGATAAAGGCGACATCCTTCTTGATCGCCATGTCGCAGTCGTCCAGAGCACTGGGGAACTCAAACAGCTTGATAAAGGCCGCGGCACGGTTGCTGTAGCCACGGGGATCATCAGGGGCACGCTTGACCATTTCTGTGTAGTCGGCAACGGCACCAGGGAAATCGCTCTCCTTGAACTTCTTGTTGCCAGCCTCGCGAGCCTCGTCTGCCTTGGCGGGATCGACGTAGGCAGTCTTGGCGGCTTCCGTCTTGGACTTCTCGGCCGCTCGGAGTTTGTTGAGAACGTCAGGTGTGCGGTGCTCGGTGAGTGACCTCTTGTAGTTCTCAACGGCCTTTTCTAGGTCACCCTTGCGCTCGTACGCCGTTCCCATGCGAGCATAGCTCTTCGCCATCAATTTGAAATCGGCATAAACTTCACGACCCTCTTCAACAGCCTTGTTGCACGCCTCAATGCAGGCATCGTAGTCGCCCTTCTCGAATTGGGCGGCACCGAGGTTGTTGAGGTATGTGATATCCTTGAATGTCTCCCAGGCCTTGGTGTAGTGCTTGATGGCCTCGTCAAAGTTGCGCTTCTTGTAGTTCTCCGTGCCCAGGGCCTTCTCCTTGTCAGCCTCCTCCTTGGCTTTCTTCTTCTCGAGAGCCTCCTCGTCTAATGGTTCTGCCTCGGGCTCGGGCTCTGGGGCTTTCTGGGCGGGTGTGGACCTGCTTTCCTGGGCGGGAGCATCGGACATGTTAACATCACCCTGTTCACGAGGGTCGCTGTCTCTCATCTCCATATCGACGCCCATCATAACACCAAGAACTTGGATCATTCTGGGGTCGCTGAACATGTCGGGGCTCATCTGAGGATTCTTCTGTAGCTGCTGCAGCTTGGCCATGAAAGAGGGGTCGGACATGTAGCTGCTGGTCTTGGGGTTGGAGGCCAGTTTTTGCAGAAGCTGGGGATCGTTGAACATGCGCGCGAGTCCAGCGCCCGGGTCGTCACCACCAGCACCACCAGCCTCCTGTTGCATGGCCTTCTCAACAGACGCAAGACCGCTCTTCAGCTGGGCATTGCTGGCATCATGCTTCAGACCCTCTTCGTAAGCATCGTTGGCACCAAGCAAATCTCCCTTGCCGTGAAGGGCAGCACCTTTTCGGCCCCAGCCTTTGGCCCAATCAGGCTTAATCTCAGTCGTCTTCTCCGCATCCTTGAGAGCAGCGTCCCACTCCTTCTTGGAAGCGTGGGCAGCAGATCGGTTCGAGTACAGGATGTGGTTTTCGGGCTGGAGGGCGATGGCCTGCGTAAACTTGTCACTGTGGCGATGTCAGAATTCGTTGAACATTTCACCTTGGGCGGTATCAAGTTTGAGGAGCAGACTCACATGGCATCGTCAAAGTTCTTTTCGGCAATGGCCTTGTTGCCCAGAGCTTTGAGCTCGTCTGCGCTGGCCATGGTGGACGAATTTGGGGGTTTCAAGTAGAGAACCAGCGGGTGAATTGGAAACAGATGTGATTTTGCTTGTTGACTTCTTGAGGTGCGGGTCGTTTTATGCAGTGCAGTTCAGATAGAAAGGTTGAGACGATGAGAACGGCTTGTGACAACAAACGGACAGTGGGGAGAAAAGTTGACGAGGAGCTCCATCTTGCAGTGCCTTCAGCAGCCTTCTAGCTCTTTCGATGGGCGTCCCCGCATTGGCCACCCTATTGGCCTTAGCTAGTGTGGGGCTCCAGCTGCAGCTCCGGCGACAATAAATTAGGCGGCTGGCTGTCTCTGCTTGATTCACATAGGTGCCAGGCCGGTTGGCTGCCAACGGTTCGCTGATACGGATACTTTGCATCGAAATAGACTCGGACACGGCACTTGGCTGAAATTCCGACCGCCGATCTCTACATAGACCGACTGATGAACCAGCGCATGAACCGAGAAGGGCGTGCAATTGTACAACAAAAGTACTTCGTTGCACTGCTTAAGCAGCCTACCCTAGACCGTCTCTCCCAAGTCAGGACTGCCAGCCCCTCGGAAGCCGTACGGCTCGCTACCGTTACAGTTGCTCGGATGACTATCAAAAAGAGATGGGAAATGCACGATCCCGATTATACGGGAATACCACATCTAGCGTCTCGAGTTGTAACTACGACACTCTTTGGTGCTCATAATGGTTGGCCTCGCGACTGGCCACCCATATCTCCTTCAAGCTTCGCAAATCATCAACATTGACAAACAATCCTTTGATCAGGCCTGGATCCTGTCAGCTCAGCCTCGAGTCTCGGTCCTCTACTCTCATGACAAATATTAATAGCCCGGTCTGCGCATTTCTTAACAGCACAGCTCAGTATTAGCACCCGGCCGACTGCATTACGAGACATGCAGCTTGGTTGCAAACAACCCCCCCGGAGCGGCCCAGGGCGCACAGCATATGCTTAGTGAATCACGCGAACAAAGAAAATCGAGCTCAGAATCTCTCCGTACGAGAACCCTCCACTCATAAACTCATTCACCGCCAGCTCTCAATTCACTCGACCACTGAGCCCGCGCCATCTCGAATACATCGATCCTACAGTGTGCTATCATCTTCGCTGGAAACTTGCATGAGTCAATACACCAATCTGACTCCTGTTCAAAATGCCACCTCAACCCATAACAGCGCAAATCACTTCAGTCTGTCGCTCGTGCCGTTTTCGCGTGAAGAGGGTGCTCGCACACTGTCAATCCACCTGGTTATCCAGGTATCAGAGATTAGAAGCGCCCAAAAGGACATTACCACGACCAAATTTCTCCGAGGTTGGATGGGGAATCTACCTGTGGCTGTGACAGTGAAGAAAGACATTCGAATAGTAGGCTGCAATTGCTCAGGCGTCGCCCCAGAACAGCCATGCCGGCAGCCGGTTCCGATACCGACCCGAGCGGAAGAGTCCGCACCCGTCGGGCTGCCAACTATCAAGTTCGAAGCATCGTCGCCACTTAACAGCTACTGTACGACTAGCTTGAGTAAGTCGATGCAAATCTTGTCGGCATAGAGATGCGGTTCCAGCTAACAATTACTCGAAGCAAACCGGAGCCCACATCAACGCAGCTTGACGAAGAGGTGGAAGCAGTGACTGGTAGGGCTGTGGACAATTAAGGTTGCCTCAAAACGTCATCGGAGATCGCTGATGGAGCCATTCTCTTTTGCTTTATTCATTCGGGCTTTCGGAGTTTTTTGCTTGATTTTTCGACTTTTGAAGTTTGTCAATTAGCATAGTCCTCGAGTCGAGTAGGAACCTGTTGCAGAACGTTATCGACAAAGAGCATACAATTCTTTCGCAAGAGCTAGAAATTGCTTCTCATTGATTATTCAGAGGATGTATGTGGAGTTTTGTCGTAACTTGATTCGCAAGGACCTGCATGTTTGCAAATATGATGATGCTGTTCATGATTCTCCAATGCGCTGCGGTCCCAATAGGGCTGTGGGCGTGGGTAGGGTCTCGGAGACTGGCCCGCTGGTTCTGCAGCGCATTTCCTGATATTAACACGTCACAAACGCCACTGTGGACAGGGCTTCGTTTCCATTTACCATGGCATTGGGTCGATGGGGGGGCCACATTGTGGCAGAGAACGGCGGCATTGATGCATCGTTATTATTGGTCTCGACAGCGCATGCAGATGGGTCAAGCACTGCATGGCTAATAAGAATGTGGCACGCAACTTTCCGGAGTATTTCTATTGCGGATTCAAATCATTATGGCTAGTCGCTTCCGGCCTTCCGGGCCTCCACCTACATGTTTTATTTCAGTGGCTTGCCTGCTCAAAAAGCTCCGATTCTGTACATTTCTTAACATGACTAATAAGATCGAGTTTGGGACACTTGTGAGGCACATTACACCTACGCTATTCATGCTACTGGAGCAGTTCATGGCTAATTACTGCCCACGGCGATGTAAAACTAGGGTCGTTTCTAGTTTCAGCCTTTTTTTTAATCCATTTCGTTGGTGTCAAATGGTTCCCAGAGCTACCTAGGGGGCATTCGTGTCGGCACATGCGACATGGTAGGAGGCGGGCTGCTGAGGTTGCTGAGCGTAGAGAGCCGGACAGGCTGTGCTTAATAAAAGCAGACGGCATTTGTCTATACTGTATACAGGCAACCTGCCGATAAGAGACAACAAGGCTCTACTTGACTGTAGAGGATCACTGATGTGCACCGCTGCCAATGTCAGCCCCGAGTCCATGACGGTTGCTTTTTGCCAAGACCTGCGGCTTCAACACTGTCCCGTACAAATGCATACAAAGTAGGTCGTTTGGTGGTCAATCTATACGCTGCGCCTCTTGAGTATTCTCAAGGGCCCTGCCGGGGTCTCTTTTCTAGAACCTGGTCTAATGGAGGGGAAAAGCGCCTTTTTCTACAAGCACATTATTAGGAATCTGACGTACATGCACATGTGCTGAACAATTCAGCTTGCTTGCCTAGAACCTGGCTTGATCGACACGGCTTTCGGCTGCAGATGAGGTCAAGGCAAGGGTGGATGCACGAGGCGTACTGGTAGACAATGTGACAATCAAGTCTGCACGGTTCAAAAGTTTCTTTACCCGCCGCATCCTGTCTGCGTACTGCACCGAGTAGTCAGCTGCGTTGTTGGCAAGAAGCAAAACGTGGCTAAAATCATCCCATCGTGTTTGTTTCTCGGGCCTAAATGTTAGCACGCCCCTTTATCCTGGCAGGGGGCGGCGCGTGCCCAGATGTCTGGCTCGCAAATCGTGTTCCCATTCTTTTTAGTTTCGCCTTCCTCTCCACCAGGCAGGAGAGACAGTGCGACGGCAGAACATTGCAAAGTGCAACATGACCAGAGACATGCGCTAAGAGGGCCGGCGGCGGGTGACGTAGAAAGAGAAGGAGAAAAAGAAAAGGAAAGATAGAGAGCGGGAGAAAAAGGCAAGAGGCTGACTGGTCGCAGGCAGCACGTTGTCAAGCAAATCTCAAGTCCCGAGCTGTGGGAGCATGGCGGCGCCACACTTTTCTTTTTCTCAATCCCCAGGTCTGCTCCCCGCTACTTTTTTTCGACTTTGCCAGTTCCACTGCCAGCGGGAGCACCCGGCGTTGGTGTGGGTTCTTTCGTCTCCAAGGGGGGAATCCGCGGTCAAAGTAGCGGTTGACTACTGGTGGACTAACGACTGTCGCATTCGTGCCACTCTTCCGTCACCGTACCCTACTCGTCGAGGTGTCCAGTTGGCAATCGACGGCCCCCAAGCTCAGTATTGCGGCGGTCCTAATTTACGACGATGGGGTGTTAGCAGGTGGCTAACGTTAGTGGATGGGACGCTGAGTTGGGAAAAGGTCCATGTTCGGCTGCAGTTTGCAGCTCTTCTGCCCCATTCGTCTAGGTCAAGAAAAGCATGTCGTCAAAGTAGGGACTGATGTCTGCTCGAGTAGTGCCGACCCGCCCTTGCCAGGTCTTGGTCGTTGTCTTGGGTCCGATGCCAGAAGAATGACACCCCGGCACTTGGCCGTGGCTATCTGGGGCGTATTAGTCGGGGGGCCACGTCCTTCTCTTTAGCTTGAGCTGGGCTAGCCACGTTCATGCTCCGACTTGCTCGGCCACATTTCCAGAATCAAGAGCCGTATCGGCGTATTGCCGGACAGGTACCTGGTACGTTCATGTCTGAAATAGTATATTGGAGTGGTGGGAACCGTCAGGACCGAGCACTCCATATTAGGTCCGCTGGTGCCACTGTTAGCACCAGGTTGACGCATTTCTTTCTTTTTCCCTTTCCATAGCTTCACAGCGGTTATTACTGGGTGTAAAGGCCACGACCAAGTGAAGCTGTTACGAAGCGTGCAGACGAAGTGACAAGAAAGCGTAGAGAGCCTTGCTCCTGCTCTAGCTGCACCGTCCGAAGTCCCCGAGCTCCAGTTGTGGGAATGTCCGTTCCTGGCCGAGATTCTTACCGACAACACCGGACAAGCTCATGGAACAGCAGACGTACATAATTGTACCACCCCCCTCTCCATGCCCTAATAAAGCGACCCCCACACCCCGTGGCTCCCGTTCGAAGGTATCCGCAACCAACCTGCTCACTTTTCAGGGTTGTGTCGCGAACCGAGGCTGGATCTTGAAAAAAAGGGTAATACAGAAGTTGTGCTGGACGTTGTCAGCGTGACATTTTCGCTATGCTATCGGATTGCTCTCTGGCAGTTGTTGCCGCTTACGCGCTTATTGCAACGATCGCGATACTTTTATTTCACAGGGTCCGTCTCTGGTATCGACTACGACATATCCCCGGCCCGCAGTCGGCGTCATGGTCACTATGGTGGCAGCTTCGCGGGGCGATGAGTGGTGACTTCCCTCAAATCTTGAAAGAGGCAACAGAAGAATATGGTAAGCTTTTTCGACGAATTTTCAGCGTCCTTTTTTTCCACATGCGGTACACATTTAATGACCTGTTTGTGTAGGTCCTCTTGTCCGCGTCGGTCCTAACCAATTGGTATCCTCAGACCCCGAGGTCTTGCGTCGCATGTCTGCTGTGCGGGGCAATTTTACAAAAGGAAGGTTCTACAAAGCCGGGCGGATTGTCCCTGGAGTTGACAACGTGGTGTCTGCGCTGAATGAGGACAAGCACAAGACGATGCGTACTCAGATGAACTCCACGGTATGACAGCTCACTGTCCAGCGGCCAAGCATCATAGCTAAACCAGCTCTTCCAGATTGCGGTAAAACACAACGAGGTATATGGATTTGAGGCTGCAATGGATCGACAAATCCGAAGCTTCCTTTCCTTGCTAGAAACCAAGTACACATCTGCAGACTCGGAAACTCGGCCAGTCGACATGGCCGAAAAAACCCAGTTTCTCGCTCTGGACATCATCGGCGACATTTCCATCGGAAAGCCATTCGGATACTTGGAGCAGGATCGAGACTTGTACAACTACAACGAAATAAACATGTCGTCGTTGCCGATCATGACATTTGTCTCGATTTTGCCGGGCATAACAGATATTCTACACAAATGGCCTTTTCGCTTGGCTTTACCTAAAGAAGGGGATCAGGTTGGCTTCGGGCGTTTGATGAAGTGAGGACAAGAAACAAAGACGGTCAAGTTTGCATATTGACATTGTGTGATAGGTTCGTCACGAAATCTGTTGAGGCAGGAATGCGCGTGAGCGACGTGAAAGAGGGCGGGACGATGCAAAACCAGATGCACAATGGCTTGACAAAAAATGACATGATTCAACAAGGATTCGTTACCATGTGGGTGCACTTTTCTAGGCCCGTCTTCTCAAGGCTGACCTTCGTGTAGCATTGCGGGATCCAACTCGACTGCCCACACTGTACGCATGACACTCCTATCCATAATCGCAGCACCGTGGGCTTTCAAAGCTCTCCAAAGAGAAATCGACGAGGGGAGCACAAACTTTCAAGACCCGATCTCGTGGCGCGAAATCCAGCAGCTTCCATACCTGCAAGCGGTGGTAAAGGAAGGTCTGCGCATGTGGCCGCCCGTCAGTGGTCTTGGATTCAAGCGGGTGCCTCCGGGAGGGGAACACATCAACGGGTACTTTGTCCCCGGCGGAACGGAGATTGGACAGGCATTTTTAGCAGTTGGCAGATCGAAGCGAATATGGGGTGCAGATGCGGACATTTTCCGGCCAGAGCGGTGGCTGTGTGCCAGTCCTGACGACTTGAAAAGAATGAACCACGCCGTGGACACGCACTTTGGCGGAGGCAAGTTTTCTTGCCTGGGAAAACCAATCGCGATGATGGAGCTGAACAAAACAGTGTACGAGGTATGCGTCGCCTGATGGTTGGAAGCAATGAGGCCGCATCTAACTCGTCGCAGCTTATGAAACGATTCGACATGGCTATCATCAACCCAGACAAGCCCATGAAATCAAAGGCGTCAATTTTCGTTTGCGACACAGACTTCTGGGTCACACTAAGAAAACGTTCAGCGCATCAGGCAACGGAAAGCCAGATGGCCGCCGCTTGAATCAGCGGGCCATTTTTTTTCTCTTGCATTCAGCGACAGTTATGTCACCTTGGACAATCGTGTGTTTTCATCGGATGAGGACGCGGAAGATTGGGAGGATTTCAACATGATGTCTGCTAATTTCTGTTTTCAATGATACCCTGGCAATCTTGCCACAGCTCTGGTCTCGCTCGAATTTACTGCGGGAGCCGAGAAGAATGACATCAGTAGACCAGACAGTAACTAGACACCGAACATCTTGGGTATTTATGATATGCATGATGTATTTACAAGCTGTGAACCCCGAATTCTGTAACAAAGCGGATCATGCGGAAAGGCGAATGTATCACAATATGTGTCATCTTGTTCAGAAAGGGTATCTATAAAGTACATGAGCAGCCCTCCGCTTATCTACAGCTCGTCGCCCCCCGCATCCAAAGCGACGCGGCCTGGAGTTGATCCTAAGCTTTCCGGCCCACGATCGCCAGCCAAGGCTCCATCGCCCATGGCCATTGTGGCGGACAGACCGCCCCGGACACTGTCAGTCATATTTCCCATGGCCTCCTGGTACTTCCTGCCCGTCTCGTCCAGAAGCGCCTGCACCTCCTTCTCACGCGTGGCGATGCCCTGCTTCTCGCTGCGCATCTGCTCGACGGCGGCGCTCTTGAGCTGAATCTGCGCCTCCATGCCGCCGAGCGTCGTCTGCAGACGCGCGATGCACTCGGCCAGGCTGGGCAGAGGCGTAATCTTGGGCGGGATCTGCAGCAGCTCCTTGGCCGGGTCCCTGCGCGGGCGCTTGAGCCCGTCCATGCCCGAGCGCGTCTGCGCCGTCTCGTATGCTATGCGGCGCTCCGCCTCGCTGTCGGACGACGAGTCGGAGGAGTGGCCCTCGGCCGCGTTGATGAGCTCTGCCATCTTGCTGCGGTCCTGCTTGCGCCGTTGCTTCTCGGCGCGCTTGCCGAGAGAGACGCCGCCATCCTCGACAAAGTCATCAAAGCCTTCGCCCATCTGGTCCTCGTCCGCCGCTAGCCTCGTGTCCTCCTTCTTCTTGGTCCTCACGTCGTAGTCGTCGTCCTCGACGGACAAGAAATCTTGCTCCTGGGCTAGCCTAGCTCGGCGCTCTTTTCGTTCTTGAATCTCGGCATCGGTGAGCACCTGGATCTTGCTTGTGTGGGGTGTGGGCGCCGCCGGGGAGTCTACTATCATGGCTCCTTCGAGTTCGGATGCATCCAGCTCCATTTCATCACCGTCTGTTGGCAATGACCCCGAGTCCCTTGGTGTAGTCGGAGTCGAGGACTGCAGTTCATCGAGGTATTCTCTGCTATATCGAGGTCTGTCGCCATCGTCGTCAAGACTTCGCGTCGGAAACCCTCTCATAGCTATGCCTCGTTTCACTGCATTGTTTTCGACCACTCGTTGGCCCAACGTTGATTTCTTCATTGAGCTTTCCAGCGTTGTAGTGTCGTTTTCCTCTTCATTAGACCCCAGGCCGAAAGATAACCGCGATTTCGGCTTTTTCTTCTGTTTCTGAGCGCCAAACTTGGCTTTGACCACCACAGGGCCGTCATCGTCCTCGGCATTGCCAGGAGATGCATCGTCATTCTCACCATCAGCTGCATATGTTTTTCGAAGGCCAGACTGCCTAGTGCCTTTTTTTGCCGACTTTATTTTGAAAGACGGCGGTGACTGTCCTACATCAGACTCACAGTTAGTCTCATCTGACTGGCTCAAAATGTACCAAATTTGTTTGGGTATCATACCTGTGACGCTCACGCCACCAATCTCAGAGCTATTATTCTCTGCACCCTCCACCTCATTGTCATCAACCTTTATCACTCTTGCTTTTCGCCGCGACCCGAATGAACTCATAGTGATTTTGTGTTATTTTTCTAGGATGAATTGTTGCTGGTTGTTGTTGCCTGTCACTTTGCCCGTTGCACAATCTTATCTGCACGTGATCCATTTTTTTGGGCGGCGGCGCGCGATGCAGAGCCAAGTTCTTCGCGGGCGACAGCTGGGCTCTGCTCTCGTGCAGTTGAACCGATCTCCTCACCCCGAATAAATATTTCTCAAAATGGCGCCCGCACAGCCTGAGCTCAAGAAGGTAAATAGTTCTCACTCAATGCGATTCCAGTGTCTTTTGTTCTTTGCGATCGCGTCAATCCGAAACGCGAGCTTCCAGCTACAGCTCTTGCTAACTTTGCGGTGACAGTACCTCGACAAGCGCCTGTTTGTCCAACTGAATGGCAGCCGCAAGGTCATTGGTGTACTACGTGGATACGATGTATGCAGGAACCGGTGCTGCGCAGTGCTTGCAATCCTTTGCTAACCCCGGTGCAGGTTTTCCTGAATGTTGTCTTGGACGATGCGGTCGAAGAGAAGGAGGGCGGTGAAAAGATCAGACTTGGCATGGTGGTATGTCCTATTTGCCCCCCTCAGCTCTGATGACCAGTCGCTGGAAGTCTGCTAACTGGATCTCAAGGTCATCCGTGGCAACTCGGTTGTCATGCTGGAAGCTATGGAGCGCATCGGCGGCGACGACCGACAACATCGATAGGCAATATGAGAAGGTGAACAAGCTGTGGGAAACAAAAAAAATGACTTTGATTTCGCTTGGCGTTACGGTATGAATGGAAGCACGATATATAAAGAAATATGGGATCAAACACCGAGATACACTAGGGAAATTGGCTCTCGTGTGTAATTCAAAAACGGACGAATCCAAGCTATGCCTTGGCTGCCCAAGCATTTTCGTCATAATTCTCCATCATCTTGCCACCGAAACTTTTCTGCCAGCCTTTAATACCACCAGCCATGATGACGGCCCTGATGCCGGTCTCGCCAACCTCGTTCAGGTAGTCCTGCATCCACCGCGCAGTTCTGGTACCTCGCCCCCCTGAACTTCCTGCAAGGTCTCAGTCAAAAACCCACTACATTGTTCAAATGTCTTACCGCAGTAGAATATGATTCTTTCGATGCCAGCTTGTTTGCAGAGCTGATAGACCACAGGTCGAGTCTGAAAGAAGGACTGCGCCGGGAGGTTGATGGATGTGGCCACGGTGCCTCCGTCCCAGTCGTTGCGCCGAACGTCGACAAGAAGAAAATTTCTCTTTTCATGCTTCGCACGAGCAATCGTCTCTTCCAGAAGGCTCATGACCTCTACATTCTCAATCGACTCGCAGGTTGCCCGCGGCTCAGGCAGGCCAGCCCACCACGGAGCGGCATCTCCAGAAGGCGGGGCATTCGCATCCGTCGCCATGGTCGAGCTGAATTCTTGTCGACAACCACCTGGGCTAAATCGTAAAACTAATGAATAATTATGAATGTTTTTGAGAAGTAGCACTGATGTCAACTGTAGGAGTGGGACCGATCAGATGGCCCAGAGGCGTATGGAAAAACGTCCACGTGATGCACTCAGTACACAACCCGGCATCAGTGATTCTCTATGATAGAGAGATGCTGCGAGTCGGAATGAGCGAAGAAGAATCGCTGAAGTTGAGTCTATCGTGAGTTTCCAGTGGAATACCATAATTTTGTTAGCTTGCCTCTCGTATGATGCCATGGCCGTTGCCGGTCCTGTCAGAGCTTAACTTGGTTCAATGTGCTTGGGAGGGGCTTCTTGAGCGCGGCTTATGGTTTCCGATGCCAAAATTGAAGAAGCTTTTACACTTGTACAAGAAATTTCTAGCCAACATTATCTTTAGCCTACGCTCTTCACGGCTGTTCCGTCGATTGGTGGTGGTGCTCCAGGTTGTCTCTATGTCGCTATGCCTAATGTAGTAGGTCGCAGCCTCTGCCCGCTGCAAATGTATTGCTAATAACGTAGCACTGAGCGACGCATGTCAATCTAATAAATGAAGTGTCTTGGCGGAGGCTACAGCACCCGGATTTGTGCATTAAGCATGTATCTTGTATCTTGTTTATCGTTCTCCCCGCATACACATCGATATACTTTATAAGCCCGCCCCCGCCACTACCATGGTGCCGCCGAAGCGCTACTTCACGACATCTGTCTAGCACACTCCCTTTATTTATTGATTTTATACCTGTCAGGCGCCACTTGTGCGGCGTAAAAGCACACTCAGGTGATCATGGTTCGGGCCTCATGCCTTGTTTCCGCCGCATTGAGCGGAACGATGGCACTGGCTTCGGTTCGTCCTCAGCAGGAACCGTTCCAGCCCATCGATCCTCAGAACTGGGTCAACCCAGATGATATGACCTGGGCAGACTACAAGGCATTTCCAGGCACGAACTGGAGTGACCCCAGTCGCATTGGTTCGGATAGAAACTTCAACATTGCATTGGTAGTAGTCGACTATGACAACCTGCCTTTTGTGATTTCCGGGCCCCCGAATTCGACTGTATTTGGCAACCCACTGCCTCAACATGGAAATGTTGAACGGGAGAATGTTCCGTCTTATTATCGCGACTTGTTGAACAAGCCAACAGACTTGAACCGTGGGCATACGCTCCATGAATACTGGATGGAGGACTCTGGCGGCCGATTTGGCGTTGACCTGACGTCTTTTGGCCCGTATCGGATGCCGGCGCACCACTATCGCTACGGCGTGGACGAGCAGTTCAATCCAGGAGCATGCCCAGCAAACGAAACTTGTTCTTTGAGTCTCCGCGATGCGGCATTCTCGGCATGGCGCCATGCTGTCGGAAACGACACGGCAAATGCATTTGAGCTGGTCTTCATCCTTTCTGCCGGACAGGATGAATCATCAACCTGGCAGGAGTTTGGCGAGATGAAGTTTGCGAGCGAGGACGATGTTCCAGATGCGTTTGGACCTCCAGCCGGGGCCAACATTCCCAACTTTGCTGCCACGCGCTACGTGAGCTGGACGTCATGGGCGTCGGCCTCCACCGTCTGGCCCAATGCAGGTGGAGGATCTTCTCTCCAGTGCGAAAGCTCTGGGATGGCCACTTATGCACATGAGCTCAGCCATTTGCTCAACATCGGCGACAACTACAACAACCCCTACGGACAGCCACCGCGGCGATCATACACGGGCCCGTGGTCCATGCTGTCGCGAGGGACTTTCAACGGCCCCGGTGGTCCCCACAGCCGTTGGCAAATTCCGGCTCTGCAGGGCGGCGCTTTGGGCTCGCAGCACTCCGTAAGAGACAAGCTCTATATTGGTCTCATCTCCGACAACCGGATTCTCAATGTCTCAAGATCCTCGTTGCAGACCCAAGGTCCCGTGGCCACCAGGGTCACAGCGAGAAACTCGCAGTGTGGCATCGTGGCACTCCGTGTCGGCTTCGGCCAAGATTCCTCCCCGGCTTGCAACGCTACAACGAACCCCATGTGCGACGGCGGCAGGTACAATGCGTACGATCTCGAAGTCGTCGATCGCATGGGCACCGACTCGTTCCAGGCTGACTCCGGTGTCATGATCAGCAAGATCAAATACTCAGCCGCGGCCCCGTTCCAGTGGACAATTGACGCGAACCCGCAGGACATTGGGCTGGTGGACTTTGTGCGGCCGAACGGCACAAAGGCCATGGTCAGCATTGGCGACTACCGCCAGCTTCTCGATGCGCTGTTCCACGCCGGCGCCGACTCGGGAAGCGAGTTTGAGCACATTGATAGGCCCAACGGCCTTCATCTCTACATCCTGGACCGGCACCGATCCGGCAAGGGCACTCTGTCCTACACGGTGGCCGCCCGAGCTCTTCAGGATGCCAGCGGCAACGAATACGGGGCTCAGCTGTCGGCCGGATCAGTTGTTTCTACTGATCTTGTCGCAGAAGCTAGCACTGGAGTGTATTGCTCATTCAACCTGAGGAATAATGGTACACAGAAGCATGAGACCTCCGGTGACGAAGCTGAAGCGCAAAAGTACACGAGCACCGACATCTACAGACTGAGCGCCACGGTCTCTGGCTCTGGATGGGAGGTCAAGGTGCCCAACGAGGTTGCCACGGCACAATTCGGCCAAGAAGTTCCTATCTTGGTCACCGCGAAGGCTTCCGAGGGGTCGGATACTGGAGCTACTGTGACTTTGAAGGCGATTTCCGAGTCGGACAAGAATGCCATGGCTGTGGCCGAATGCAAAATCGAGACGAAGCGGGATAAGCCAGACAGCAAGTTTTTATATCAGTTGCCGTAATCGATGAACACGATTATAAGAAAGACTCGTCGCAGAGGTGTCAGTACGTTCAGAAGAGTTTTCATTCAGTCGGAGACTACACAATCATTACAAAGATCAATGAACGGCTCTCTTATTTGCTCAATTTGATTATTTTACTTTGCGTGTTTTGCGTATTTAAGTCAGTCTCGACTCTTACTGCACCTTTCCACCACCTCAAAAGACCACGAGGCGAAAATTACAACAACGCTATATTATGGTCAGTAGACACGATACTTCTCGCAAATATGAGGCGAGAAGAAATTCGGCGGAGGCGCAACATGCAGGAACAACACATCAGCCACCGAAAATCAACATCCAAAGTTCCAGCTCAGAAGGAGAACAGAAAAACGATCATCTCAGCAATTTCGGCCTTCAAAACAACATTATACCAGCCATCTACCAAGCCTTGCATGAAATCCGTTACTGTTCAACAGTACCCATAGAGTTCATGATGACTGCACCCCAATCAAGATATCCATCAAACCAAACCGCGGGATCAACTCCGGTGAGCAAGTCGCTTCGCCACGGGGTGCTGCCATAAACGTTCTGCATTTGATCTGCCGGCATGTTGGGGTCTATTCCCTGCCAAGTACCGGCGTCGTTTTGCATCACGCCGGAAGTGGGTGCGGCCTGTGGCCCAGCCGACCAGCCAGTCATGCTCGTGTCCATGTCGGCTTTGAGTTGTTGGCTGGGCGAGTGATTCTCGCCCTCTTTAGAGACGAGCTCAGCCCATCTCTCCAGCTTTGCCTTGGTGATGCGAACCTTCAGGGCGGTTATGCTCCAGATATTGGCTTCGTCACTTCTCGTGTCTGTGGACGAGATCTGGAAAGTGGCATTGGCTTGCTCGAAGCGATTGCAAATGGCCAGCAAAATCTCGCCAACGTTGACCATGAGGCCCGGATGCGTCTTGAGCTGTGCGCGCAAATGCGCGACGGCGGCGGGAAGATCTGGGTCAAAGACTCCATCCGCCGGCGTCATCGGTCCCGGTATTACCTGCGGAATTGGGCAGTTGTCAACGGTCTGAGGCGACAAAGCCGTTCCTCGCGTATTCTGTGTTTTAGGTTCAAACGATGGTAAGCCTGTCGTGCCACGATTGGTGTCATCAGGTTCTCCAAGAGGTTTGGGCGCCACGAGCTGAGCCCATCGTCCGAGCATCGTCAGTGCATAAACAAGCTGAGAAGCTACAGCCGTAGTCTGGTACGCGTATTGCGTAACAGGCACGGCGAGCCAGTTCTCAAACCACCCCGTAATAGCAGCGCTTGTGTTGTAGTGGCGATCGAGAGGTGTTCCGCCACCAGCATTATTTAGCGTGAAAGCATCCGCTAATGAAGAGATCAAGTCTTTGTCGAGAACCGGGGGCTCATATAGTCTGAGACGGGCGGTATTGAAGTACATTATAATGATATCTATTGGGAAGTAGTTAGCGACATGTCATGCGTTCTGGTTTCTGATGGCAATACATACTGTCGTTCCTGAGATGATCAGGCAGGTTGGCTCGTAGTTGGTCGAGCTCGTTCTGAAACACAGAGACATATACTGCCGTGGGTGCCTTTGGAATGCTCGTGAACTCTTCGATGGTGTTATCTCGAGGATTTAGTTCAGAAATGCGTTGCGTCAAGTGCTGGATACGTAGAAGGAAGACAAGGACAACATCGGTCTCAAATTCCCTATTGTTCTCAAGTATTGTGAGGCATTCTCTGACATATGAGGTGTATCGCATAGGATCAATTCTCCCAAATACCGTCGACATTCTGTCTAGTAATTAGTACCAGAAAGCAAAGAAGCAAGACCGGGAGGTGGGGGCTTACGAAGAAGCTAGAAACCAGACACCAAGGAATGCGCGCCGTTCTTCGCTGCTTCGAGCAGAAGGTGCCGGCGGCTGGGCGGCCATTAGTCTGGTACCTTCGTGAATTATAGGATGCCGGTTGAGTCCCAGCTCCCCAATAAGAGAAATAGCCAGTGACAGCAGGTTATGAAGTTGGGCGTGAGTGAAGCAGTGGTATTGGTACCAGCCAACAGTGACGACAAGGCCCAAGAGAAGATCCATGGATCTCTCCGAGCGAATCAGCATGTAGTCAGAGACGTGCCTTTTCAGCGCAAACATCTGTGCTCTCATGGAGCGCAGGCTGCGGATCGAAGTAACCATGCGGATCGCAGACATGAGGAATGGCCGCGTTGTGCCGAGCTGGGAAGCAGTCACGCTCGGTGGTACGACGACGAATGGAAACAGAGGCTGGAAATGAGTCCTGAACGCCTCCAAGGCGACATCATCGGTCTCTGGGGGTGGGGGCGCATCGCCTGGTTCTGGGCGGCAGATACAATTTGCTGGTCCAAACGAGTTATACGTCGGTGGAATATACCAATCTCTGTGCGGCTGCTGCTTTTGGCTTGGAGCCGCATTGTTGTTTGCGGGTGACTCGGTCATCTGCGATGGTGTGAGGTTAGACTCGTCATAGTCACCAGGAGTGCTGCCCTCGTGCTGCTCTTCGTCCTGATGGGGCAGCTCTCCTGATGCTTGCAGCAAGCTCACCAAGCCATTGAGACGCTCCTCGATTTGCGCGGTACGTCTGCGTTTGAGTATTAGTTGATTGGGGTTCACAAATTGCATGATGATGATGGCGGCGGCAGTGGGCAGATTGTAGGATTGAAGGGACTCACGAGGGCTTGGGCTGCCTTTTCTTTCTAGGCTTGTGTACTTGATCTGTACATTCCTTGAGCAATCGTTCGCATCTAAGTTGGTGCTCTCGGCGTCAGCGATGCCATGCCTTGATTTGGGCGAGTTGATGATTGGAAATGCAGCACGACGACAAGGGCTCAAGTGGCGCAGTCAAGGACTGCCAACGGGCAGAGCGACGAAAAAGAAGCAGGGCGGAAAGAGGGCTTCATCCGTACTCACCGGTCGCATTTCGACCCAGGGATCTCATTCGAGCGGATACACTTTGCTTTCGCCGTTGCGCACGCAGCGCAAGCCGCACCCCATTTCGCCGTCGGCAATTTCGGGCGCTCTTCGTTGGGCATCATGTGTCAGAGGTGTTGTGACGCGCCAAACAGCCCCGGATGGATCAGATATGATTCGATGGCAGGCCTGCAGGACAAGCGCGGAATAAATGTGGCTTTCCTCGCCGCCCAGAAACCAGGTTCAGCGACGATGACAAACAGCTTAAACGGCTGCTAGGATTACAAGAGCAAGATCGTAGGAGAGAAACGGCATTTTTCGCAAACTCCGTCGACGACGGTAGCGGAAGTGGGTCGCGCTCCTGGGTGTCGGACCTTGGGGGCCTCGGCAGCTTAGTCTATCGTGTTGTTACTGTGGTGGATAAAAATCGACCTCGCGCCACCAGTCGTCAACCGAGTCTAATGGCGCGACAGACCCATCATACAGTGCAGATGGGCAGACTGTCGTGAGATTTCACAGCTACATGCACGTGCGGTCCAGAAATACTGGCTAGGCCATCTGCTGAGGTCATAGAAACAATGTGTCAAGTACAAAATAAGCCAGGATCACACCCAGTTCTAAAATCAGGCCAAATAAAGCTGAAAACGGCCAATGCTGTCAATTCTAAGCGCAAAAGCGTCCTTCCCATTCCACTCTGGAACATTTGCTGTCCTCTTCATCACCTATAGTACATGATCAAGCCAATCATTTTGAATAGTCTGGCCAATGGCTCTGTCCAACCTTGGCTGGCCTGGCTTCTGGGGGCCAGAGAATTATTAAAGAATAATCATGCCACAGCATTATTTGGAGCGCGATACGCCAGCGCCAATCACCCCAGGCAATTTCTCCTCGCCGACGCTGAACAGTAAGCTGATAGACATCCAGACGACGGCGATGATACCAATAGTGAATCCGAAAAAGAGCCAGAATGGCACGCTAACATCTTGCTTGCCGCATGTTGCACCGCCCCAGTGCGTAGGCCCGCTGTTGTTGTTGTGGGTAGGTTTGCAGAGGCATATGAAACAAACGTCTCCCTCCTTGGGGTTCTCCGGAACGGCTCCGTACTTGTTCACGCATGTGCCGTGGCCCGAGCAGTTGTCCGTTCCGGCAATGCAAGTTTCGTTGGAGTTGAAGCACGCAGGGACGGCCTTCTTCTGGGCGTGCAATGTCGAGGAGCTTGCGGCGGGGTGCGTAACGCTCACAGGAGCTGCCTTGTGGTTGGAAGAAATCACCTGCTCAGCTTGTCGGCGGCGCAGCTCTTGCGGCTTGTCAGACCACGACGGCTTCGCATTAACGCTCGTGTCAGGCAGTAGCACGACCGTCGCTTCGATGCTTCCAGTCTTGGCAAGCTTGGGAATGGATCGCAGCGCATCAAGGATACTCTTCATCGAATCTGGCTTCTGCAGCCGTGTTAGTTTTGAGTTTTAGTGTCCGCCCGGACGCCTGCATACCTCTGCAACATTGTATCTGGCGGCAGTAGACTGTTCACCCCAGCACTTGTCATCTTTCATCTGCACAATCTCACTTAGAGAGCAGCTGTGTTGTTTTGTCGCCCCCGCATTGTACGCATCGATTTCGAAAAGATCGCGATTGGCTGCGGAGGAAGGCAAATCATCTATCGTAAAAGCCGCATCCTGGCCCAGAGCTTTCCCAGCATCCTTGATCTGTTTCGCAGTCATGCCGTCAATCATGACAAGCAGTCGCTTGGCCGCCGACTTCTCTGTGAATAACGCATTGCTGGAAGAGGCAAATTTGTTCAATGTAGCAATTGCATCGTTGGCGCCAATGTCTTCGGGGATGTCTCCAACGGCTGGACCCTCGCCAGGGTTGGCCAGACGCTGAAGGAACACCAGCCTGGCTAGGCTGCGGCCGAGAGAAGCTGTCGAGGCGGATCCATCGCGGGGAAAGGTAAAGGCTTGTCCGGTAGTTGTGGCAGCCGTGGCGCAGCTAGCAAGCGCCGCAATGATCCCGGCGGTGAATTTCATGATGGTTGTGGAATCATAAAAGCTATGGCTGTCGAGCAGAGGGACACCGAAACGTCACCACCAAGGGAGATGGCTTGAGGTGCGTGCAGCTGCAGCTCGCCCGTTACGTTATGCGGAGCCCGGCGTTTGGTTACTCCGGCGGCTGGCCTCCAGTTGGTGGCGGTCCACTTGTCGCACTGCTACCAACCATCGGGGTGTGCCTGATGACGACGGACTGAGATCGCCCATTTCAAACTCGGCGTTGCTATTTTTTTTCCGCATCATGCTTTTCGTTTCTTTATAGTGCTTCGCTGAGCTCTACACATGACATAGTGTGTCACCATTTGCCCAACCATGGCGATGCGACGGCTGGCGCCTGCGCCTCGGTTGGTCACCTTGAACGCTCTTCGATCGCCGCCACTCCACAACCAGCAGTTTCTCTCAGATGCCCGGCGAATATCGTTCATGCCATGGCACAAAAGTGCTGCTCCGACGCAGCCTCTGCCCATTTACTTCCCCAAGCCAGTTGCTCGCTCACGGCTCAAGCCCATACGTCGATTTGTTGGGTAAGGATCCACGCCACAAGCCAATGCGCGTTGCGCAGACTGCTAACGCTGCTCGTCATCTCCTCACAGGCGCGTTCTCTTTACAACAGCCGCGGCGTTTGTCTGCTGGACAGTCTTCTATGTCATCGTTCTGGAGCCCTTGCTAGACTGGGCGGAGGACGAGTGGGATTCCCTATCAGAGAAGGAGAAGCAAGAAATAGCGAGCGAAGCAGACGAGGGCCCTAACTCGATACTATTTCTGCCCATGCCGTTCGGCACAATCGAGGTCAAGCAGCCACCATATCGAAGCAGCGATCCTGAATGGCAGGAGTTTGTTGCTTTCAGCAAAAACAAGCAGGCGAGCGAGGACATCAAATGTGCGTGACGAGGCCGGCGTTCGCGTGCGCTTTATTTTTATATTGACTTTGAAACTCTCTAGACAAACTTGCCGATATCATCTGCAAAGCGATCGAAAATAGCGACCACTACGTCAGAATACTTGGCGGTAAAGAGATGCGCGTTTCTCAATTCTGGCTCGACACAATCTTTCCCGTTCGACCGCCCCCAAAACACTATGTAGCCGGGTATGTCACTTTGTTGCAGTTTTCAGAGCTGGCCCTTCAGCACCGTACTGACCGTCCCTGCAGAATCAGCATCGAAGACGACGGAGTTTACTGGGCGCACCGCCCCATCGACACACTGGCAGCAAAGCATCTATCTCTAGCCATCTATCCCATGGCAGTGGCCAAGGCGGCATGGGCCTTTGTCAGTGTTCTCGGCAAGAGTCTGGCCTCGGACACGGCCGTCTTCCTGGGCATTGCGGAGCCAGCCCGACGCCCACCGACGTGGGAGTCTGTCGTCATGAGCCGCGTGCCAGGACACGACACCGTCGGCGGCAGCACGAATCGAGCTTTGCAAGACTTGAAAAAGGCAGCACAACCTGCCGCTTCGCTCGGCAACGTGATGCCACCCAGCCTGGAGCACGCCAGCTCCGCGGCCATGGTGACGCTCGCGAAAAGCTGGAAGCCTGCGCAGCAAGGCCCCGGCCCTGGCTGCATCAAGGTGGACGGCTTGATTCAGGTGTCTGGGAAGAAGGCGTACATGGCCGTCTACGTGGTTGCGTGGTACGACCCGAAGCAGAGGAAGTTTGTCGACATCCAGACGCAGCTTAAGCACCTCTTGCCGTTCCAGCAATACCCAGCAAAATAAATGGAGCGGCAATGTAGATACGAACGAAGCAGTGTAAAAAAAAAACGGTATTTTTTGGAGGACCATTTTTACATAGGCAGCATGGGCAGCATGGCACTGGCGCTCACAGTTTCTTTCCTCACTTATGACAGAGCCAATACCAATGGTATAATAAGACCCTGATAAGCTGATGGGGTGCCACATGTGTAAAACGCATTTGAATTGTTCTTTTTACTTTCGTACTTGTGTTGCAAGGAAATAACACCCATGAAATCGCATCCAAGTCATCAGTGCCAAATACAGTGTAATGCTGTCTGGACGGCTTCAAGCATGTACCCGTTCCCTAACACTCTCCCCAAATCAACTCGTGAATAATCCCAGCACCGTCCCAAAGAAGATCTTATAGCAGAAAGGAAAAGGAAATGAAAATTTTGATACAGAAGCAGAAACATATTATATTGCCTGGAATGGTCACCCTCTATGCTGCGTCTGAATCTCGTGCCTTTATCAGTTCTTCATCACATTGACGTAGACTGTAAAGACTTCCAGTTCAGACTCGGGCTCGCCCGCCACGCGCTCCTCGCCGGGAATGGCAGCAATCAGGTGGGCCTCGACAACATTGACGCCAGGGTGCAGGCCAATCTCAAAGGCAAGCTCCTGCGGCTGCTGGCCGGGGAGCATCTGCGGGTACGGCTTCACGGGCTGCCTGTTGATGAGCGTCCAGAGGCTGTAGTGGCGCTCGTGCAGGAAGTCGGGCAGCGCGGTGAGGACGAAGACGCGGTTGCAGTGGTGCGGCACGTTGACGACGCCCGACTGCTGCAGGTACTTGGGGTCGGGGTAGATGGAGCCCAGATTGGGCTGCGCGAGCTGCAGCATCGGATGTGCCTGGATGCTTAGTCGAGAGACGAGTGCATCGGTGATTCCTGCAGTGTGGGTTAGCATTGCATCATTCATGAAACTGCAACTTGCGGGTTCGCTCTCACCTTTACTGGGGCCGCGAGGCCGTCTTGTTTCGTTGTTTTGGGCGGGGTTGGGAGCAGGAGGGGGGACGGGAACAGGCGTCTCTGATAGTCCTGGTGGTCTTGGAGCACCTGGCGGAAGTTGGCCTGGTGTGGGAGCATTGGTCGGCGTTGCGTCTTCGACGGGCGCCACGGCAGTCGAAGCGCCATTTGCCCCCTCGCCGTTGGTCGTTGGCGTCTCAACACCTGGGGCTGGTGAGTCCTCGTTGCCACGGCCACCAACATGGATTGTGATTTTCTTATTTGATGGCGTATCGTTGCCACTATGACCGCCGACGCGGAGTTTAATCTTTGATGGCGCTGGATCTGAAACGGCAGCCTTGGCCTTCTTGAGCTGTGCATAAAACATTTTCTGCTGATGGTCAGTTATGAATTCGACTTCTGTTAAGCACAATGCAACATGCCTCAAGTTCTTGTGCAAGGGAGTAAATCTCACTGCCTTCTTCGTTGTAAAAGTAGGCGTTTGTCCAAAGCAGTTTGGATCTTTCCTCGAAAGCGGCCCAGGATTTGAACTCGCTAATGCCAGTCAGCTCACCACGACCCTGAACACCCTTGACAATTTTCTGGAGCTTCTTGAGTGACAGAGGATCAGTGACTACTTTGTAGTAGTCTTTCAGAGCTCGAGGAGGCAGATTGATAAAGGGCTCAAAGTAGGCTTCCTCGTAGTCAGGCTCGTGATGCCTGAGCAGCTCCTCCACAATTTTCTCTTGCGCTTCTTGGAACGTAAGTCCTTTGTAAGGGACACCCTCATACTGATGGCCCTCGGGCTTTGCTGGCGTAGCTGGCTTAGGGCTAGCTTGGTAAGCTGAGGATCGCCTCGGTCGTCCACGCGACGGAGCGGGCTCTTCTCGTCTCTTGAGAATGATGGACTTGCGGCGCGGCCCTTCGTCTTCCTCCTCTTCCTCTTCGTCTTCCTCCTCTTCTTCTTCCTCTGCTTCCTCTACATCTTCCTCCTCGCCGCCTTCCTCCTCTTGCTCATCATCATCATCGCCGCCCTCGCCGTCTTCCTCAGGCAATGGCGTAGGGAATGCCTGGTAACCTCTCTTTGCATACGCCGGATTGTTCTTTGTCATGTAGTTGCTGAGAGTCTTGCGTACACGTTCTGCATCGTCAAAGACGGAGGATGATCGCGGATAGAATTCTTTGGCGTTTGCAATCATGCGCTTAAAGTAGCTCTCGAGTTCAGCCAAGTCCTCAAACTCGCCATTCTGGAGTTTTTCCTCGACGATTTCTAGAGAGATTGGCATTTTGGTCTTCTTGTAGTAGTCGGCGTTGCCTTGCCGGGGAATGAGTTTCTCGAAGTAGGTTGCAATCAGCCGGCCACTGTTGCACAAGTTAGAATCTGCAGCGCAAGCACAGGCAAATGTTTGTACCTTTTATCAGAGGTGCGGCGAATCTGCTCGAGGAACGCAAGTCCGTATGCGGTGGTCGATTCCTTACTCTCACCTTTCGTGAGGTCAAAGTCCTAAACAGCGAATTAGCATCCGTCTGCGCTGCAGTGATGGCGCATCGCAGGCAGCAAGTAGCAGAGACGCGACGCAGGTCATCAACCAAAGAAACCTGTCCTGCACCTGTGCCGGCGGCATTTATAGCTGTATCAGTCGTACCGAAACTTTGCGACGCTTCGAAGAGCGGTCGCCAGAGTCCGCGGTGCCTCCACCGTCAGCCTTGCGCTTGCTATCCATTGCGGGAGCGCCGTGTCGTGCAGATAGCTAGCGCTGGATATTGTATCAAGTCCCGAGTCTGTCTATTCAGAAACGCGCGCCAATTGTTCGTGACAGCAGTTGGCGCACAATGCAAACCTCCAACTCTCTGCCGCTAACTGCTAGACGCGTGTTTTGGTCGCCGAGCTCGCGTTCCGAGGTGTCTGATAGCGTGCGCTCGGGGAGATGTCGTTTGCGTCAGCGGGTGCTGCAGATGCGCGCAATTGTCAGAATTTTTATCGTGGCTCTATTTTAAAATGGTCGTTTGATGCCGCGCGTGAGGGTCGCGTAGTGTCGGATTCTGGCGTGGATGAGCAGCTGGTGGTCTTTGTTCTGGCAAGCGGAAAAGCGCAGGGGCGGCAAAACGCAGAGAGCCAACGAAATAATGTGGAATCTTGATTGGGACTAGCGTTATCTGCCCTCGTCGCCAGATGCTGGCTCAACGGGTTATTTTAAATGATACACACAATACAAATGAGCTTATAAATTACGAGCCAAGATCAAATAGCCCCTTTAGAAAGGGCATCAATACTTGCCAGGCTTTTAAACAAATTGATTTTGGCATGTATCGTTGTTGACAGCCTGCGATGTCTTCCAGTACCTGGTTAGGAAGGATCGTGTCCCCTTACATTGTGTGGCTTCTTGTCCGCATATAGCTTGAATTGCGCAGAAATAGGACGGTCTTGTTTTTTTATCATGTTGATCTGTGTTGAATAGCACTTTCTTAAACCATCTGATCTTCCCTACTATATCATCAGACAACTTGAAGCCTTACTTGGTCTATTTCTTGCAGGGGTCCGTAACGCCCTGGGGTGCCCCGCTGTGGAAGGTCCGGTGGCGACCAGGACCTAAGCGGCGCAAACAGGCCAACTTCTTCACCAGCGTCTACGACTCGTTACATTGAAGTGCATGCCGCCAGACAACATGGCCGACTCAGAGACACCAAAGGGTCCGCCCCCGGGCTACGACGAAGCCGCCGCAGAACACACTGCCGGCGGTCGCCCGGCCCCTCCGCCTGGACTGCGCCGGGGCCCAGCACCGCTCGACATTCCCATCATCAAACACCTCAACGCGAAGCGAGTCATCCTGGCTTCTGCCTCGCCTCGCAGAAAGGCCCTTCTGCAGCAGGTCAGTCCACGCTAGCCGCTACTGCCATGGGCATGTCTGACAGCATACGGCAGATTGGCTTGAGAAATCTAGAAATTACCCCCTCCACCATACCAGAAGATCTGGACAAGTCAATTTACGGCCCATGGGAATACGTCTCCGAGACTGGCCGTCGCAAGGCCCTCAATGTCTATCAAAAATCACTAGAGACGCATCTCAACTCTATTCCCGACCCGGACCTTGTCATTTCCGCCGACACTGTCATTGTGACCCGCGAGGGCCGTATTCTAGAGAAGCCCCGGAACGAAACCGACCACATTGCCATGCTCAAACTCCTGCGCGACACCCGAATGCATCGCGTTTTGACATCTGTGACTACGATTGCTCCTCGAGAGGATGCGCGCCACCCGGGCTATGCCATGTCGACACAAACGGTAGAGACCAAGGTCTACTTTCACAGCGAGGAGGGCGGCCTGCCGGATGATGTCATTACGGCGTATGTAAAGACGCGCGAAGGCGTCGATAAGGCCGGCGGATACGGCATTCAAGGCATCGGTGGATTGCTCCTGATTGAAAAGATTGAAGGTAGCATGGACAACGTCATTGGCTTGCCTGTGCAGAAGACGCTGCAACTGGCGGAAAAGGTCATTTTCCGACAGGAAGAAGTTGATTTCGAGGGTGAAGAAGAAGAGTCGGATGGGTAAGATTCAAAAGTAACTGGATGTCTTTCATGTGAGGTCGGCTCTCACAGAGCGCTGTCTCGTTAGTTGGCACGTCTGCAACACTTGGCAGGTGGTTATCGAGCGCCACTAATACGAAAATGTAAAATGAGCATAGGGGCACTTTGCCTCGTCCGTTTGTACAACAGCATGGTGCACCAGACAAGTACTCTCCTTCATCTCGTGCTCTTGCGCCATGACACGGCGGACGTTTCCAATTATGCAATGGCGTAAGCACCTGTCTGTTGCGAGCGCTGTTCCTCGGATGTCATCAAGCTTTCGGCAGGCTTATGCGCCACCTTTGCCGACAGGCCAACTGGCGTTGAAGTGACCAGCATCTTTGTTCACACCCGATTGGCCTGTTGCGATTTCATGCGCCGCAGGATCGTCCTGTCCCTCGGCTGTCGTATGGTTCGAGGGGCACTAAGCTCGGATTGGCTTACCGCAAACCTGTCTGCGTCATGCCACTCCCAGGGAATCTGGGGCAAGACCCCTTCCAGAAATGTGTGCAGGCTAAGCAAATAGTGGAATTCTAGGTGGCTCGCCCCTTGCGGCCGCTGCAAGCCTCGAGCGCCGGCCGTGTGGTGCCGCAATGCGGGTGGTGCACTGGCTGGTGACTGGCACTGGGCATGTGATCCCCCACCAAAGGCACACCCAAGACGGCGACTCGTCCACGTCGATTTAACCTCCAGCCCGTCCCGGCGGTGCCTTTTTACCTTTCTGTCCCGCAGGCTCTGTCCAGGCACCTTGTCCTACAATACTCTTCAAATTTTATACATCATGTCATCGTCACCAAACAACACGGCCGACCCCAACGGCAATGGCGACGAGAAGCCCCGCCTTACCGAGGAGGAGAAGAAGCAGAACCACATTGCCTCTGGTAAGTTGTCAGCGTGTGCGCCGGCCTGGCGCCTCTATCCCCGCCACTGCCGTCGCCGCCGCCGCCGCACGCCGGACCGCCGCTCAGCGCGACTGGTCCCGTGTCTTGGACGACAGATGGCTGATCCTCGTACACAGAGCAAAAGCGCAGACAGGCCATTCGCGAAGGCTTCGACCGACTGACCGAGCTGGTGCCCGGACTCGAAGGCCAGGGCCGATCCGAGGGCCTCGTGCTGAAGAAGACGGTCGAGTACATGCGTCAGCAGCTGGACGAGCGCCAGTCCATGATTGAGCGCGTCGAGCAGACAGGCGGCGCCGTCGATCCCGAGCTCAAGTCGTAAGTTGCGCCCGCACGCGCGCGTGCCTGAAAACGCGCCAGCACCGACTGACAGGTCTTCTCCGTTCGCAGGTCCGCCTTTGCCCACCCCCACAATCGAGGCCGAGGCGATAGATGAAGACTGTGCCTGGTGCATACAACGGAGAAATGAACGAGACATACTTTCTTCTGCTGGCGACCGCGTGCGCAAGCGTGGCGCCGGACGTCCCGCAAGGGTGAGCTGCAGCGCTGCAAGGCACTTGATCGCGAAGATGGCAGCCATTGCCGCCGCGGAAAGCCCAATCCCGGCGCCGCGGCGAGCGCGCCGCCTACGCAAACCAAGCATGCGAACTTGCCCTTATATGCCAAGCATACATGGGTAGACGCAAAAGAGAAGCTTGATCAAAAATTGCTGCTGTGGGGGGGGGGCAGACATACATTATGTTACTGTACAATTGGACTAATATTACACTATTCAAAACGGTCCACCATCTGTATCATCCTATCTCTCATCTCGCCAGGTGACATCCGCTCTTTGCCAAGACTGACTTGCTTGTTCTGCACATCTGCATCGCCAACAACCAGGATCTGGCTGTAGCCGTTATTACGCGCCTCTCTTATCTTTGCGCCCAGTGACCTAGCGGTGGTGTCCATATCCACTGCGAGGCCTGTTTGTCCTGACAAGGCGATACCAGTGTCTAGCACGGGCGGCTCATTACCAGTATATGACTTTGGAAGATTGCCTAACAAGACGTCGCGAACTTTTTCTGCCCAGTCCAAGACGGGAGCAGTTGTGTTGACGGTGAGAATAATGGCTTGGTTGGGATTCAGCCAAAATGGCCATTTGCCGTTGTAGTTTTCAATGAGTAGGGCCATAAGACGCTCCACAGAACCGAGCACTGCGCGGTGAATCATGACTGGCCGAACAGGGCCATACTCTGCCAGCAAAGCAGGATCTTCCGTGGTTTCGCCGCGGGCCTCGTACTCGGGAGCGGGTGCCTGATATTCCAGCTCAAACCGCTTCGGCAGCTGGAAGTCGAGCTGAACGGTCGCGGTTTGATGTTCCTTGCCGTCCGAGTCCTTGAGTACAATATCGATCTTCGGCCCGTAAAAGGCACCATCACCTTCGTTGACGCTCCACGGCATGCCTGACTTGTCAAGGGCGCGGCGAAGACGATCTTCGGCTCTGTTCCATTCATCTTCCGTCCCGATAAAGTGGTCCTTTGGCCTCGTAGACAGCGCCAACCGATAGCTCACACCAAATTTCAGGGTAGTATAGACGACTTTGACAAAGTCGAGCGTCTTCTTGATCTCGTCCTCTACTTGGCTGGGGCGGCAGAAGATGTGGCCATCATCCTGGTGGAAGCGGCGCACTCTCGTGAGTCCAGAGAGCGCGCCTGATATTTCGTTTCTGTGGAGAGGGCTAAAGTCGGCGTACCGTACTGGCAGGTCTCGATAGCTGTGCAGTTTCGACGCGAATATGAGGCAATGGCCCGGGCAATTCATGGGCTTAAGACCGTATTCGCCATCGTCCTCGTCTTCGGCTATGGCTCTTTTGCTTGGTTCTGTACTGCAGCAGCCTTCTGAATGCTCGACTGCCGCTGCTCGCTTGCTTCCGATGACTGTGTACATGTCCTCCGCATAGTTCTCGAGGTGGCCAGACTTGGCCCACAGCGACTTCTTGTAGATCGTTGGCGTAATGACTTCCTCGAAGCCGTACCGCACGTACTGCTTCCGGAGGAAATCCACGAGTCGATTGAATATGCGCGCTCCGTTGGGGAGAAAGATTGGCGAGCCGGGGCTGAAGACGGATGTGATGAAGAGCTCTTGCTGGTGACCTAGCTTCCTGTGGTCAGGAGGCTCGCGCTTCTCTGGCTTCTGCGAGTAGGGCCGGTGCGGCAGACATTTCGGGCATATCCATTGCCGTTGAACGGCCAGCAAGGCAGCTCGCCTTGTGGCCTGCGAGCGCAACATGCGAGCGTCGTTGAGCAATTGACTTGTTTGGTGGAATCTGGCAGGCGTATGATGCGACTTGGAAACTTTAGCCAGTCTGGTCAATCGGAAATTTTAGAGTGCTTGAGTGCCTGTAAGCATGTGCCTACAGCTGCTGACCCACTGTGATGAAGGCCGTTGGAAGGGGTCCAAGGAGCTTGCCCGGGGTGTAAGAAAAGCACAAGAGCTACGAATAAGGGCAAGAATTATGAGACACATCGTGGTATCCCAAGTGATGGGTTTTGTGATTTCAATGATTGTTTTTGAATTTAGGAATCTCATACACCAGTCCTTCAGTCGGCTGCACGGTATTTGCCCCCCTTGCGTGCCCAGAAGCCTGAGATTGTTTGACGCGCTGCTACAAGGCACAGACAGCTACAGTAAGTAATAGTAAGGCGGGGTCGTCGCCTTGCGCCTAGCCAAGTAAACCCCCACCAGAGAAACTTCCTCCATGTTCACCAGCATCGTCCCGCCCTGCCAACTGCATCTGCGGTGACCTTGACGAGTTTTGCACATCTTCCAGGTGCAGGTCTGCTGCCATGAGCTTCTCTATTGAAGTGCCTGGCGAGGCAAACCCGCTGAGCTTCGAAACCCTCTGTCGCGCTCTCCTGGCAGCATCCTCGACCGACTATGCACAACGGCAAGCCGCAGGGCAGCAGCTCCTAGCCTGGGGGGAACAGGGACAGCAAGGCTACTACTTGGGACTTCAGGTATGGTGTCAACTTGATTGGGCTTGTATGCCAGATCTATCAACTTTGGAGCCACTAACAACGTCAACAGACTGCTTTCCTCGACCGATCTCTCCCGCTCGAAGCTCGCTTCCTCGCCATCATCCAGCTGAAGAATGGCATTGACCGATTGTGGAGATTGTACGCCCTGACCAAGAACGGTATAAAAGCAGATGAAAAGGCTGCCATTCGCTCTCGCTTATTCCAAGGTACTGTCGACGAGCCGGAGCGCAAATTAGCCATGCACAACGCTCTGGTCATTGCTAAGATTATTCGCATCGACTACCCTACGGACTGGCCCGATGCCCTTGCTAGTATAATTTCTTTGCTACGCTCATCCAAGGACGGTAACCAGAACCACCTCCATGGTGCTCTCGAAGTTTTGCTTCGAGTCGTAAAGGAGCTTGGCACCGCCCGCATGCGAAAATCTCAGACCGCTCTTCAGTCCGTCACGCCCGAAATTGTCTATGTCCTGTCCGAGATTTATGCCGAGAAATCCAATATTTGGGTTTCATATCTCTCCTCTGGTCAGGGCAACGAAGAAGAAGCAACTATTGCTATGAGGAACAGTCTTTCTGCACTTCGAACTCTCCGCCGTCTTGTCGTCGTCGGCTACGATCGGCCACATAGTGATTCTACCGTCGAGCAATTCTGGACGCTCTCCCAGAACCAGTTTGGGCAGCTTCTTACTTTTGTAAACGACAGCAATACGCCTAATGAAATGGTTGGCAAGCATCTTCTGCAATTCACGAAGCTACACATCGACATGGCCGAACAACACGCCGCTAGCTTTGCATTTTTGCCCAATTCACTGCCACTTGTCCGCGCATACTGGGACCTGATTATGAAGTTTGCAGAAGTCTTCGATAAATCTGGCGGTATTCGCCAAAGTCAAAACGATACGAGGGCCAAGGCTGAGGGCCCCCTTCTGGAAAGGCTCGCGCTCAAGGGTCTTTTGCTGCTTCGTGGATGCGTCAGGGCAGCCTTCCAACCCACGCAGACATTCAAGTATCGTACGCCAGAGGTCAAAGAAGAGCAGGATCGTGCGCGCGACATCATCAAAACTGAGCTGCTGAAGGAAGAGCTGGTGGTTCAGATTGTCAACGCCATCATCAGCCACCTGTTCCTGTTTCGCAAGTCTGACCTTGAATCCTGGGACGAGGATCCCGAAGAATGGGAGCAACAGGAACAGAGCGAGGGTAATGCCTACGAGTGGGAGGTACGCCCGTGTGCGGAGAAGCTCTTTCTGGATCTTCTCACAAACTACAAGCAGCTTCTCATTCCTCCTCTGTTGCAATATTTCCAAAGCGCGCAGAACCCGCAGGCAGATATTGCCACCAAAGAGGCTATTTATACCGCCATGGGGCTTTCAGCGGCCCACATTTTCAACTCCTTCGACTTTGAGACGGTTTTGTCCTCAACTCTAATAAGTGATGCACAGCAAACAGGCGGTCTATTCAGAGTACTCAGGCGACGAATCGCGATTTTAATCAGCCAGTGGGCGCCTGTCAAGCTCTCAGACCAGAGCAGGCCGGTCGTGTACCAAATCTTCCGTCACTTCCTGAACCCCGAGGATGACACAAACGACATTGTTGTGCGCATTACTGCCGCTCGACAGCTTCGATGGATTGCCGATGAGCTGGAATTCAATGTCGAGGCCTTCCTGCCTTATACTGCGGATGTTCTAAGTCAACTTGTTCACCTAGTCCAGAACGTGGTAGTTGATGAGACGAAGCTCGCCATTTTAGAGTCTATTCGAATTTTGGTTATGCGCATGGAGCAGCAGGTGTCACAGTTTGGAGACCAGTTGATGACTGCACTGCCCAAAGTGTGGGAGAGCTCGGGCACGGAAGAGTACATGATCAAGCAACATATCATTGCCATCTTTTCTGCCCTCGTAACGAGCATGGGCAATGAATCACAGCGCTATCACAGCTTTATGATGCCGCTCCTTGGCGAAGCAGCTAGAGAAGGTTCTGACTTACACGTCCACCTCATCGACGAGTCTCTGGAGCTTTGGAACGCAATCTTGGAGCAGAGTAAACCACCTCTAACCAAGGAAGTCCTCGATCTTGCAGATGCGGCCCTCCCTCTACTGGAGTATCAGCAAGAAACCGCTTCAGAAGCCCTGTCAGCTATCCAGTCCTATATCCTCATTGCTCCCTCAGCTATGCTCGAGGGCGATATGCGCGCGGCCACGCTTACTGCGTTGTCCAACTCTCTCGGCTCAAAAAGTAGGGGCCAAGTTCGTGCAGCCACTGTGTGTATCGAATACATGATACGCGCAGCGGCTCAGCTCGGAGGATCTGACGGCATCTCTGTTGTTATTCGAGACATGGTAGACAACGGCTTCATGCGCATAGTCGTGACTAATCTTCGCGATGCTTGGGAAGCGCACCAGACAACCGGCCCGAACAGAAGAGTTAGCAAGCTCAACACTGTGACGCAAGGGGATTACTTTGCCATTCTTGCGCGCCTGGCACTAGCCGATCCAACACTTTTTGTGCAGCTGGTGGCGTCTTTTGGACCGTTGGATGAAGTGTGGGGCTGGTTGTCCGCTGAGTGGTTCTCTTACATCAACGGCATGGACGATCTCGCGCGTCAGAAGCTACATCTACTAGGGCTCACTCGCTTGCTAGAGCTGCCTTCTCCCATGCAAGAGCTGACTCTTGCAAGGCTTCAAGATTATTTCGATATGTGGGCATCGGTCTTGGCGGAGCTGCAGGACGGCGTGCCAAACGGTCAAGACATGTTGATTGGAGATCTTGGAGACGTAGGAGAAGAAAACGAGTACGATACCCCGAAACGCATCATAGAGCGGCAGATGGTGGCCAGCGATCCTGTGCGCACTATTCAAGCGTCTGCCTTTGTCCGAGAGAGGCTGCAAGATGTCGTCAGCCGTGTGGGCGGCGAGTCCGCCTTCCAAGAGCAGTGGGCTGCCAACGTGGACCAGGACATCATTGGCAAGTTCCAGACTATGGCGGGTCTAGGTCAATGAGGAAGGAGGATGAACATCTAATGACTGAATGGAGTCGCGTTTTGATATATGCGAGAGATACACGACTAGACGAACAAATTACCATCAATATAAATCTCTTGATAACATAGAAAGCATATTAGCCTGCTCTGTTTCTCTCTTGGTCTATTTCTCTTCTGGTCCTTTCATTATCCGTATTCCTGGACTGCAGTGTCAATATGCTAGCCGCTCAGAGCTTGCTGTCCGCCTCGGGCGCAATTTTGATGATGACCTTGCCCCAGGTGTCACGCCCGCCGAGCGCCTTGAGGCCGTCCTTGACGCGATCGAGGCCGACAAAGGCCTCGTCGGTGTACTGCGTGCCCTTGAGCTTGCCGTCGCGGACGAGGTCGAGGACGCCCTTCCAGACGACGGGGACCATCTCGGGTTGGTGCAGCGAGTGGGCGCCCCAGGCGAGGCCGACGAGGGAGATGTTCTTGAGCAGGGCCTTGTTCATGGCGACCTTTTCAATCTTGCCGCCGGCGAAGCCGATGATGAGGATGCGGCCGTTCCAGGCGATGCACTTTGTCGACTTGTCGACGAGGCCGACGGGGTCGTAGACAATGTCGACGCCCTTTTCGTCGGGCGTCAGCTCCTTGACCTGCGCGGGCCAGTTGGGGTCGTTGTACGAGACGACGTGATCGGCGCCAAACTTTTTGGCGATTTCGAGCTTGCGCGGCGTCGAGGCCGTGGCGATGACGGTGGCGCCAAACGCTTTGGCGACTGGTTGATTTGTAATGTGTCAGTGGCGTTGTACTTTTGGACAGACCGGCGGGGAGGGGAAGAAGAGGAGAAGAAGAAGAAGACGGAAAAAGAAGATGAAAAAAGAAAGAGGTACTGACTCTGAACAGCAGCTATGCCAACACCGCCGGCGGCAGCGTGGACGAGAACCCAGTCACCCTTTTTTATGCCGGCGCGCTGGACGAGACCGCTGTAGCTCGTGGGCGCGGTGACAAAGAGGCCGGCGGCGTCCTGGAAGGACCAGCCCTCGGGGACGGGCAGGATGGTCTGCTCGGCGGCGTGCACGTACTCGGCGTACGCGCCTTGCGAGGCGCCAAAGACGCGGGTGCCGACGGGGTAGAGCGGCTTGGTCTCGGGGTCCTTGGGGACGGCGACGACGACGCCGGAGAACTCGACGCCGGCGGTCCAGGGAAAGGCTGCGCGCGCGCGGTTCGTCGTGTCAGTCGAGGAGCAGCACACCAAGCAAAGAGTAGATTTGAGAAGAAGAAGGGCAGAGAGGGAGGGGGGAAAAGGTTCACGCACGAGGCTGGTGTTGGTATTTGCCCTGGATCTGGAGAATGTCGAAAAAGTTGGCCGCGGCGGCGTGCACCTTGATTGTGTACTCGGCGTCTTCATTCTCGAGGTCGGGCAGGTCAACGACCTTGAGCTCCTCGGGGCCCTGATGCCATTGGATCCAAGTACGAGTCAGAAGAATGCACCATTGCCAGCTACGGGAGCCTCTTGCGCCCCCCGTCAATACTGCCCGGGGCCGGGACAAGTCTCTCTCACCTTGACGTATTCTGTAATCTGGATGCCCTTCATAATGTCCGATTGTGGCGCGCGCGGCCTCCGGTGACGCAATTCCCAAGCCGAGGTGAGAGGCGAGCCGAGTGCTAGTTTGAACGGTGATGATGGTCGAAGCAAAGAATCCACCTACACGATTCAAAAAAGTCGAAAGAAGATGGAATACAAAGATGCAGTGAGTGAGTGAGTGAGAGCGCGCAAAGCTCATAATAAGCTCCCCCCAGAGCGGAGTTTATATCGCTTGTGGCATCATCCCCGGGCCCTGACATCTAGCGGCCCCCGCGGAGCTGGTGCCGAGGTCCAGGGCGGCCTTGGTCCGGGGAAGTATGGGTAGCTTTGCCGGCGATTGGCGCGGCTTGCTCCTCAATGGTCCAGTGTAAAATCGTGGTATAATTCTTCAAGTGCGTTCTTATCCCCGGCTTGACCAGAGTGGTTCGTTAATATTCATGTGTGTTTTTACTTGGGCATAACTCGTGCGCAACTTGAATCGACTGGTACTTGTACTCTGGCTAATCACTAGAATTGAATAATCATCAGCTCCTATACATGTTCGACATCTACAGATATTCACTTTTTTTACCTCTTTCCTCCTCTTCCTTCCAAGTAATACCCATGGTCTCCAGGAGATGGCAAACGCGTAATGCATTTAATTTTGTACCATTTACGCCCCAATGACTACAAGTGCAGCGCCACCGCTTGAAAACAAAACTCACACATTAGCTTAGGTGCCTCTTTTCTCGTAGTGATGATATATCTGAATCTTTTCTTCCGTCTTCGAACATGCACAGCTCAACGACAACATGGCGGGAAAACGAAGCAGAAAGACGGCCAAGAGCGGCAGCCCTCGGCCAGCCTGCCCATCTCAGCCCGACCAAGTTCTTATACAATCAACTTCGGAAGTAGCCTCGAGCCCAGCTCTCGGATACAAGCTCCGCGTTCTCATTCACGATCTCCTTCGCGTAACAAAGGATCCGGCCGCCGCACACCGTCTCGACAGCACCACGGACGTGCACTACATCAGCGCGCCCTACTTTACTCCCGAAGAGGCAGCCACGATACAGAGTGCGACGCTGGACAGTATGCCCAATCTCGACCACGTTCCTGGCGGCGGCGACCTGGTCTCCTCTGCGGCCGACTTGGTCTCCCAGCCAATCCACGAAGCACTACGCATACTTTTGGCCGGGTTCCTCGACAAGCGTCGCGCAAGCGGCGATGCGCGTCCGTGCGGGCCGCACCACCTCGCGCCTCTGTATGCGGCTCTGTTTGGTATCGCGTTGGAGGAGGTACAAGATGCAAAGTTTTTGGGCCGTCTGAGAAGGAACGGGCCATCATGATGTTTTCTGGAGCATCGCAGATGCCGATTCGTAAAGCGCTTGACAATTCATTGAAAGACCATTATTTCCCAAGAGCTTGTTTTTTTTTTCCAAAATGAGCAGATGTACTTTTGATAAAGATGCATGTATTTCGCTTCTTTTGAGAAACTCTTTCCCATTTCTCAGAATCGGGCAAATACGTACCGTGTATCCTCTCCGCATACTCCAGCATATGCGGCAACTTGCTAACAATCGTCTGTGTGACCGGCGCGCTCTATCAAAAAGACATGATTAGCCATAACTCATCACACATTACGCTTCTCAGTATTTGCCAAGACCACTGAAGAGACATTAGTAGCGGATATTCTGTAGATTAGCGTCAAAAGGCCACCTAACATATAATACCGACCCTGGTTACTGTTACAGCTGGTGGCTATCCAAGATCAATCTTACACTACATCTCAGTAGTGTCGGCGCAAGTCTCATTCATGGCGCGGGGTGGGGCCGACAGCACGGAGGCTCGGATTCGGACAGGCCATGCCTGCTCCTCTCAACGGAAATTGAGCAGTCATCGTCAGTTTGAAAGGCCGGTGTCTATCCAAGTGCAGGGACTAGCACCGTCAAAGACTCATCAAGTGGTATACATGCTGTTTTGTGCCTAGGGAGAGAATAATACACGACCTTTTCCATCTCTGCCGTAGGTGACCTCATTCATCATCCTTGCCGCATCCATGGCCTTTCTTCCGTCTTCTGGTATATGTATAAGAACAACAAGCAATGCTGCCACTCACCCGTACCTATCCAAGTCTGCATTCGTTTACTCTCAGCCAGAAAGCAGGTATTCTATAGCCCCCTGCACGCTTCCTCCACTCCTTCGTAGCGCAGCCACATTGCGATCAAAATCGAAAAAGCCCATGTCGTTGAGCTGTCGGAGCTGCTCTTCGTAGCGCTCCTCAGGAGGACGATTGTCGGGCGGCGCAGCTGGTGCTCCAGCGTCACCGCCAGTCATGGAGCGCATGATCTGTGACATTTGCTGGAGCTGCTCTGGAGACATGTTAAACGGGCTACCAGCCCCGGCTCCAACCCCAGCTCCGGCGCCGGCTCCCGCTCCAGCTCCAGGGAAGAAGGCGGCAAAGGGATTTTGCGCATTGGCGCCAGCACCCGCGCCTGCACCAGCACCCGTGGTTCCAGCTTCGCCTTGGCCTCCGGTCTGCGTGGCGTTGCCTTGGCCAGCACTGGCGCCGGCGCCGGTTCCCAGGCCGATGGCATTCATGCTTTGCATCATTTCAGCAAAACTAGGGCCGCCAGCGCCACCAGCACCGAATGGGTTCATGAGAGGGTTCATAAACGGGTTTTGCTGCGCTGCTCCCTGGTCCTGGGTGCCGTTGCCGCTGCCATCGGCAGGGTTTTGAGGTGTGGTGTCGGTTGCGCCAGGAGCAGGAAAGGCGGAGTCGGCTCCGTTCATGCCACGCTGCATGCGCATGGCGTTGCTGAGCATGGAGGGGTTGCTCATCATCTGTCTCATGAATGGCGAGGTGATGAGCTCGCGAGCGTTGGGCATGTTGCGGAGCATGGGGTTCGAGTCGATGAGCATGTTGACAAAGTCGGGGTTGTTGAGAGCTTCGTTCATGGTCTGCTGGACATTTGGGTCAGACATCATGCGTGCCATACGTTCCTCGTCCATGGGAGGGCCCATCTGGATACAATGTTAGCTGAATGGCGCAATGGGCAAGGCATTGCGTTTTTGGTGCCGTGCGTGAGAGCGTCGACTTACGCCACCGTCGGGACCGAACATGTCCATACCAGGAAGGTTCACCTGGTGGCCAGCATATCGGGCTCCGGTCAGGCCAGCAAGAGGGTTGTTGGCGGTTCCGGAGGCCATGTTTGTGGGTAGGGCCTGGGGCGTGGGAACACTAGCCGATGAGGCAGGCTGGGAGGGGTTGCTGGCGGCGCTCTTGACCATGTGGATGATGTTGTTGGTCTTGATCTTGTATGTGGCGAGGGAATCGTCGTTTTTCATGACGCGGCCAGAGTAGATGAGCCGTTGGCGTTCGACGGGGATGTTCTCCAAGTCGGCGCCAGCGAGCTTCGTCTTGAGGTCGAGAACAGAGGCGCTCTCGGCCATGGTGATGACGTGAGTGCTGTCGGACGACGTCTTGACCTTGAAAGTGAGCTGGGCATCGCTGCCCGCTTCAGCGTTGTCGGCCATGGCGCGTTGCGACGACGAGGGCGAGTAAAGATGTTCGGAGTGGGCGAGGCAGGAGGGTGTTTGAGCGACGAGTTGTTGGCTGGCGCAAGAAGAGGCGGGGTGAAGCGGGTGTGGAAGCTGAGAGAGAGTGTGTGGGTTGGTGAGCGATGCGTGCGAGCGGTGCGGGCGGGGAGCAGCAAGAGTCAGGTCGGGCTGGGCCACTAATAAATAAAGTGCTGCAGCGGCGACTTCTACGTAGAGACCTAGCGAGTGAGCAGCAGGTACTATTAATCAGGATGCCTGGGTGCTGCTAAGGTTAGCCTGTGGTGGTCAACTACCTTAGGCTTGGTGGTTGGCAGTGGCCAAGTGGCTTACCTTGTCCACTGGGCACGGCGAGACAAATGCAGCTTGATGGAGGACAGGTGGAGCCAGAATGTCGTGCATGCAACGTAAAGGAGAAGAAAGAACGAGATGGGTGATGGTGCGACGGTTTAAAAGGTCGCACCGATTCAAGACAGGGTGAGATACAGGCCAGAAGTATGTGGCGTGTCTCGTTGGACAAAGAACAATCTCTGACCCTGGAGGTGCAACCGCTGTACCTCACCTTTAACCACTGACAATGCCCAGCACCCAGCGGTGTCATCTACAAAACAAACAAGCTTCGAGTTGCTCAAACAACACAGATGTCCCGTCTTAATCACATACTTTCCGATCCGGATGAAATTCCCTCAAGCAAAAGCAACCTTTTGTGCACTATTGCATGCCGCGTGCATGGCGAACAAAACGAATTGGCTGGGCAAGAGGGCGACTGCTGCCAACGCTTACAAACAAGCTCTCTAGGAGTTCAACTCGCTAGAAGCACAGCATCCCCTGTACGGAGCAGACGCTGAACTACCTGCTCGCCTCATGATGATTCGAGGCCATGACGCCCGCTTTAACTTTCCATCAGCGTCCACAGCCTTCTCAAGCCACTGACTAGGTAGGGAAGAAGGTAGTTGCATCCATTAATTGATCCATCAAATCTAGGTACCTAGGTAATGAGTACCTACCTAGGTAGGTAGGTAGGTACCTATTCTCAGCGTTGAACAACCTACGAGCTTGCCCCCATCAATGCATCTCCGTCCTGCTCGTTATCAAGCGCTCGTCTCCCCAGCTTTCCAGTTCTGGATAACTCCATCATTCCGTGCCGCGGCCACGGCCGGCCCCACCGCCAATCCCCGCCTCCGGTGGGAGGCAGATGGATTCAACATGTCAAGCATAATATTGTCCGATCGTTGTCTCGCTTTTACCAGCGTGCTGTTGCGTTTCGCGAAACAAGCAGTCTCGCAAGCGTGGATGTGACAACGGCGCTGTAATCGCATAATCCCCACTACCTTCTCCGTACAGTGGTACTCGTTCGCTGTAGACTCCACTTCCTTTCAACCTCGTCCAAACTCAAGCAAGCCGCCAGTCTCTCATCACTCCAAAGCTCACCGTTTCCGTCCTCACCACAAACGACTTGTCACTCAATTCAGTGCTTCCAATCGGTCCAAATCTGAAGCCTTTACAGCACTGACAGACACTGTTCATCTGGTATTGAGCTCGCCCGTAGTTCATCGCCCGCTTTCCGCTCCCACAACAATGCAACCTTCATCATGATCCAGGGCATCTTCTACGCAAGATTCTTCCCTCAAGAGGGTATGCCGGCTTCTCCCATCTTCAACACCATCTCAAGCTCATATACTCTGATTCTGACATTAAGCCTCCAGGCCCCAAGATTGTTGCGCAGTCACCGCCAGGGTGCATCACCGCCGCCGACAACTCGACACGCCCACCACTCATCGACTTTGATGTCCTCCAAGAGTACATTATCCCGCGTCAGGCATTTTGCAACCGCTACGTCACCATCAACTCGCCCGATGGCAAGTACACCATCCTTTGCCATCCCGTAGTCATTGCGCACACTAAGTATCTGCGCAATGAGTTCATCTTCAACTTTGGCCTCCTCGTCGAGGCCGATGTCGACCACGCCGCCTACGAGCGCGTCGTCCGCTGCCTCGCCGCTACATTTTCCGAGATGGAGAAGCAAAACGAGTATCTGAGCCTCGGCGAGGGCTCCCGCACCGTTGCTACAGCTGCGGCGGCGGCGGCGGCGGCGGCGGCTGCAGCAGTGGCGGCGGCAGCGGCTGCAACCACTGGCCACAGCGACGACGACGGGGTGGCGGCTACAGCCCGCCGACCTATTGAAAGTCTGCTTGAGATCATCAAAGAGGACCTCAACAACTATGGCGAGTGCATGATTCCAGTCGGTATGGTTCTCTCCGCATCACAGTCCTCTTGGTACGAGTTTGCCCCTACTGACAGCTCCCGCAGATGAAGCCAACACCATCAACATGAAGCTCTTCCCACATCACGCCACCCCGCCTCCCGTCAAGGGCTGGCACGTCCCCGTCGCCAAGACCAAGTTTTCCGACATTGTCGACCCGACCTGGGACCTGACCCTGCAGCGCGTAATCGAAAAGATTGACGGCGTCTCCGACGTCCGGCGCATCGCCCACGAGGCCTCGGTCTCGCTCGAGCTCGCCAAGACGGCCCTCCGCCACCTACTCTACTACGACACCATCCTCCTGCTCGACATCTTCTTCTTTGGCTCCTGCTACGCGCCCCGGCCCGGCATCCACGACTTTGTCCAAAACGTCGACGGCATGGTCGACGAGTGCGCCGGCTACGTCTCCCACGGCGCCGCCCGCGTCAGCAACTTTATGCTCGTCAAGCTCATGCTGTCATTTGGCCCCGGCCGCAGCGTCAAGGAGTGGCTAATGACGCACCAGGACGCCGGCTTCGACGTCATCAGCTACGTCGACATTCGCCGCTTCGTTCAGTTTGGCGTCATCAAGGGCTGCCTCTACCGCGTCCACAAGTACGTCGTCTCCAAGCAGTACATTGCCGCCCTCGCCACCGGCCAGACGCGCCCCGTCGACGGGCCCGAGGCCGACCCACTGCAAAAGTACACAGACGGCTGCCACCACTTTGATCAGATTGTCACCGAGCGCAACCTGACCAATGACGAAGTGATTGATAATCTGAAGCAGCTTCCTGTTCCCAAGGGTGACCTGGCCGTATTCTACAAATAATATACTCTGGCCATATATATATATGCATTCTTTATTGCATTTGATGAGCACTATAACGATAATGAGGACGAGATTGGGCTGAAAAGGGCTGAATAACATTTGGTCGAATATTCGCCATTTATGACATTAGTTAATGTACACTATATAGTTTTACAAGATGCGATTTAATGTTGTACAGGTGGGAGTAAATCACACAAGAGATCAAGACTTGCTCACGGCATGCTTCACCACTCATGCTCGTCCCCGCCTTTGCCTTTTTCTTCCCCATCTTCCTTCTTCTGCATGCGCATCAGCTTTGCTCGCTCGCGCACCTCGGCCTTGCTGGGCAGCGCAATGTCGGGATTGTTGGCCACCTTGAGGCCCTCCTGGCGGCCCTTTTCCTTGAGCATCTTGTTGACCTGCATCATGGTCAGCTCCTCGCCGCGCTCGGCGGCCTGCGCGATAATCTCCTCCTTCATGCGGCGGACGGTGCCGGTGTAGGCCTCGCCCGGGTAGATGGCGCCGCTGGCCTTCCACTCGTCGTCGTCGACGAGCTCGACGATGCGCACGTTGTGCTTGCCCTTGCGCAGGATGAGCATGCGGCCGTCGAGCAGGAACTTGGCCGTCTCCTCGGGGAACCACATCTTCATCGGCGTCCAGTCGAGGTTGCCGGGCACGAGGCCGCGCTTCTGGCCGGGCTGCGCGGCGACGTACGCGCCCTGCATCTTGACCAGGCGCTGGCCCTCGGCGGCGCTGGGCGCCAGGCCCGTCGCGAAAAGCAGCCTGGCGGGCGACAGCTTCATCACCGAGCGCGGCAGCTTGATGTCGCTCCTGGGTGCGGTGTTGGCGTTGACGATGCCGGAGCTCTCGGCCGGCTCCTTGACAATCTTGGGCAGCTCGCCGCCGAAGCGAAAGGAGTGCTGCTGGGCTTCCTCCAGGGCCTTTTGCGAGCCGTGAATCAACGAGACAAACTCAAAGGCGAGGTTGTGCTGCGCGATGCGCTTCGACGGGTCCGCGTTGTGCTCCTCCATGATGGTCTGAATCTTGGGTACGGGCAGGAATGTGAACAGCTTCAGCAGTCTTTCCACCTCGTCGTCGGTTCGGCGCATAAAGTACCCGTACAAGTCGAAGGCTGACGTCTTGAACTCGTCCAGCCAGACCGCGTTGCCTGCGCTCTTGCCAAACTTGACGCCGGCAGAGTCTGTCAGCAGCGGTACCGTGAAGCCAACGGGGTCGTGCTGCCATCCCTCCTCCATGCGCGCATACGGCGCTTCTTCCGAGGCACGAATCGTCTTGAGCGACTCGATACCTGCCACAATGTTGCCGTACTGGTCGGAGCCGCCGATTTGCATCTGCACGCCAATCTTGTTGTACATGTGCCAAAAGTCCCAGCCCTGCAGCAGCGGGTATATGAATTCGCCCAGCGACATGCCGTCGCCCTCTGTCAGCTTGCGCTTGGCTGTGTCGCGACTCAGCATGGGGCCGATGCGGGTGTCTCGCGCGAGTCTCTTTATAAAGTCGTAGAGTGTCAAGCCTTGCAGCCACATGTTGTTGTTGAGCAGGCTCCTCTTGGCCGCCCAGTCGTCTTCGTAGCCGTGTCTGATCCGCATTTGGACAACGTTGTGCCACAGCCGCGTCAGTTGGTAGTGAATCTTGGTGATGTTTTTGGAAATGTCCGAGTTGGAAATGTGGTCGCGACTTTGTAGGCGCCCGCTAGGGTCGCCGATTCTTGCGGTCGAGCCGCCGATGAGCGTCACGGCAGGATGGCCGTGGAACCACAGCCAAAAGAGAGGCATGAGTGGCAGCATGTGACCTACATGCAGAGAGTCGGCCGTGGGGTCGATTCCGACGTACGCGCCAATTCGCTTGATTCGCATGACTTCCTTGATTCTCTCGGCGTTTCTATCCTTTCTAGTCAGCAATCTACCCTACCACCAGTGCCATATAACGACCATTGCTAGAGGTAGACGCTTACCCTGCTACATCCTTGATGTATCCTCGCTCGTCCAAGATGTCCCACACGTGCCGCTGCTCGCCATTTTGAATCTTTTCTGCTCTAATCCTCCAGCGCTCCTCGCCCTCGGCTACTTTTCGTAGATGCGTTTGCGCAACGCCTCGAATTTGCTGGTTCCGCGATAACGAATGGCTGAGCTGGCGCGCAGCGCATATCGAGCTCGAAGTCGGTCTTATAGGGGCCAGCGTCGAGACCGACAATCGGGCGGCCATGGTCCTTGTGTGGGCAGAGACGAGCTCTGTAAATGAAAAGACTTGTCGGCCTTTGCTCGTGGGCCACAGACGTCCACTGAATCCTTGATGGTCGACAGCAATCCCGCGGCGCAAGGTTAACGGAATGGCAGTTGAGCTCTCGTTTGAAGAAGCACTGCACCACTTCCAAAAAAATGTCTAGCCAGTGGAGCCCTCTCTGAGTAGTGGCAGGCCCCTGTTAGCGTGGCGTGCGTGGACCAGCAGCGCGAGCCTTCACATGCGCTGCACCAAAGAGTGTTCTGGCAGCGCAGCCCCGGAAAAATATTATTGAGCTGCCGACTCTCCCGCACGCTGCACGCTCGGGAGCCAGCCAGCCAATCGCAGAGCTCCTAATTAGAGATCCTCGGCAATACCAGGCTCGAAAGCCCAGCACCCACGGGAACCACATCCTCCAAACCACCTTGACTCTACGGCAAGCCGCATCGAATTTGGAAGGCGAATCAATTCAAATTTGCTCGAACGATTGCGACTCCCGAGTATTGCGCAAACGAATCTGCACTTCTCTTGCAGCTTCTCTGTCCATCGTCCTCCACGTCGCTCCTTCGGCAACACTCGGGTTGAGGTCATCGCGGCATTTCGACCACCACCACCCCTCGTCACAATGGCTTCCATCATGCGTCCCTCTATGCTGCGTCAGGCGGCTATGAGCCGCAGTGCCTTTGCTCAGCCTGCTATGCGCAGCACCGTCCTCCGCGCCGCTGCTCTGCACACCACCGCCAAGCGCCCTGCTTTCCTTCCCCCGGGTCCCCGTAAGCAGTCAATCAACGCCAATCCGCTGTCGCCTGTTTAGGAGAAAAATGCTAATAACTTTCGTTCTACAGAGGTCATTAACGGTTCAGGTACAAACAACTCACCCGCGCAGAAATACGCTCAATTGCGCTCTCCGAGCCTCTGGTATAATCATCGGGACCAAACTGCTGACACCTCGCTTCTACAGTCAACGACCCGGCTCCTATCCCCCACGCCAACGCCGCCCACGGCTCCTACCACTGGGCCTTCGAGCGCCTTCTCGCTGCCTCTCTCGTCCCTCTCTCCATCGCTCCCTTCGCCTCCGGCTCTCTCAACCCTACCCTCGACGCCATCCTGTGCTCGGCTCTGCTCCTGCACTCCCACATTGGCTTCCAGTCCGTCATCATCGACTACATCCCCAAGCGCACGTACGCCGGCCTCCACAAATTCTTCATGTGGGCGCTGAACCTCGCCACTGTCGCTGTCGGCGTGTCCCTGTACGAGTTTGAGACGAACGACGTTGGTGTCACCGAGGCCATCAAGCGTGTCTGGAAGTCGAACTCCAAGTCCGCATAAAGAGCCCTCGAAGGCATTGAAAAAGCACACGACGTTGGAAGGAGTTTAAATACGAACTAGAGACAAGCGGTTCGGTTTCGTTTCAGTTTCTTTGTCAGGTGGTTTTATGTGACTCGAGTCACAGTGTATAGAATGGTCTGCTATGCAGACTGAACATGTATTTCGGTCCGTCAAGATATAACGGTCGTGCTACAGTGGAACACAGCATTTTCCTTTGTTTAGACAATTTCAGTTTCTCAACTTACGATGCACGATGCATATGGGAAATGTGTATTTGCCGTGCCCATAAAATCCTAGTTCGGCCAAGTTCCTCTAAAGCACGAGCATTTGTCAAGTCACTTATTTTGGGCGTAGAAATTTCGTTTCTTGGATTTTTTTTTACAGTTGTTTTGCTAGTTTTGCAATTTTGTGACGGACTCATTCATCTTAGCAATTTGGTATATTTCATGTTCGCTGCATTGAACATCCACTTCTTCCGTTGACGTTTGACCACATCAATACCGTTGCGATACAGTGTTGAACGATATCCGGCTTCAGCCCACATCTGTGCAGCGTTGGACGACATTAGATCTCGAGACTCGTAATCTCGTGGCTGCTAACGCGCTCCAGCTCCGGAGTGGGAGGGCGGAGGTGGTCCACCTTGGTGCAGATCCAGCAACTGGCATACATGTTGACGCGGTCAATGCATGCACCGTCACGGCGGCCACCGTGGCACTTGGGAACGAAGCCATGGGCTTCGAATACCTTGAGATACCAAGGCTCCAGGGCAGAAGAACGCAGCATGACGCGACCGCCAATAGCGAGAGCGCGGTTCAGCTTCGTCACCTGCTTGTTGGCAGCCTCAGAGCCAGGATCGAACCAGTCCATGCTGTCCATCACAACTGCCACGGTGAGGGTTCCCGGCATGATGCGGGCAATCACCTCCTCGAGCTCATCTGTGTGGATGCGAAGGCTGTCAAGCGCGCCAGGGCGCGAGAGCTTGGCATGGACCTCTTGGTCAAGGTAGCGAAGGTGGCACTTGGGTGTGAACTGGCCTGCGAGACAGACATAGTAATAAGGGTTATCAGCCCCCATATGAGTCTCCTCGGCGACCGGGTCAAGCGTGTTGACCATGTAGTGCCAAATAGCGTGGGAGCGGGTGTTCTTAGCCTTGGGATTGGGGCCCTTGACCAGGTCTGACTGAGCATGATCATTTTCAATCATGGCAAGCTGGTTCTTGGGAACGCCAAGTGCAGTCCAGAGAAAGCTTTCTTGGGCAACGACAAGGTTGGACACGAGCTTAGACAGGAGCGCAGGGCGGATCTTGTTTCGCCAAATCTCACGCTGCTCGTTGAGCGTCTTGGCGGCGAGGACCTGCTTGACAGCGCCCCTGATTCCAAAGAGACGAGAGACCCAACGCATGGCACGAATAGCATGACGAGAGCCACCAGTGTCGTAAAGACCATAGGTGCTCTGGAACACTTGAACGTTCTTAAGCCAGTACTGGAAAGCGCGGCTAGACAGGTGGGGAGAAAGCTTCGTGATGAGGAGAGTGCGGAATTCAGAGTGCTTTCCCTCACCAAAAATCTTCCAAAAGTCTTCATAGGCAAGCGCAGTATAGGCGGCAGCCTTGAGTTCAAGGAGATGGTTCTGGGTAGGGTTGAGATCGACAGCGTGAACACGAGCAGGACCTTGGGCCAGGTAAGACAGGATATTGTCACCAGCAGAGGTAATGGCGAGAACCTTGTCATCTGGACCAAGTTTCAGGATGCGCTCATCAACGCGAGCATCCTCCCAGGTAAAGGCATAGATGTATTCGTCGTTGAACTGCTTGTGCTTTTGCAGCTGATCGTCGTAGTAGATGCGCCAATGGTGGTTCTGGTAAAAGAAAGCGGGTAGAGGCAGGTTGGCCGAAAGATTTTGGACAGCAGTGAGAAAAGCCTTGGAGCGGATTTCGGGGGCAGATCTTTCGATGGCGCGAGTCAGGGCATCACCTTGGTTGACGGGAAAGAGGTACGGTGACTCGGTGGCATATGCGTCAATTCGCTCAAGGATTTCGTGAGGCAGGGCAGTCTTGGAAAATGGCTTCTTCTGACATCCAACCCAAACGTAGTAAGGAATGTAGCCGAGACTGCGGTTACGGGCGTTGAGGTTAAGAATAGTGCCGTACTTGTACTCGAGATAGTCGCGGCGTCCGGACTCCAGTGCTACCTTGTCCAGGTCAAACCAGGCGCGCCAAAACATGCGCGACAGAGCATTGACATGGCGGTCAATATATCCAGCAGTGTAGTTTCGGAACGAGAAGTCGGACTGGTTCTGCACATAGAAATCGACGACACCGAATACACCCGAGGGAGAGAGCAGAGAGCCGAGAGAGTCGACGACAGAGTAGTAGTCGGGCTGTTGCGAGGGTCAGTGACTTGCAGGTCATTAAAGTACATCAAGATAAAACTCACAATCATTGACAGGCTGTAGGACATGGTGACCAAGTCGGCACCGCCATGCTCAGGGCGCTGCTGCTTGAAGTAGCTAAGCGCAGGGGAGCGAAGCAGATTCTGAGCTGCGGGCATGCCGTCTTCATAGTCTTCGAGGCGGAACTTTCGCGCATCCTGGCAAACGACAGTGACGTTCTTCCAGCCGAGGCGCTCAAAACGCTTGCGAGCGACCTCGCAGAGAGAGGGGGAAAAGTCGACCAAGTAGACACTGGAGAAGAACTCGGGGACATTTACGTGCTCGCCCATGGCCTCAATATTCCAGCCAGTGCCGCCGCCAATCTGTGAGAGAATGTTTAGTGATTGTTCGTAGGCGGTAAAATACTTGGGAGAACTGACATCAACCCAAATTCTCTTTTCGTTTTTAGCCTTTCCAGCATCCTTGGGTGCTTGAAACTTGGCCTTGAGCTGAGCGACAACCAGAGCAAGCATATCCTCGCGACCGCGCAGAAGGATACCGCGGGTGGTGTCGTAGGCCCCAGCCTGTCTCTTGTAAAAGCTCTCGAGGGCATCTTGCTGGGAAGCCTTAGATCCACCCTGATGAGGCTTGAGAAAGGACGAGTAAAAGAAGAGGAAAAAGGACTTGAGAAATCCGGGAGAGGAGTCCTCCTTGCCATCGACAGTGGGCTTGCCGAAAGAGAAGAGGCAAGCTCCGCCGAGGAGAGCAACAGCTATGCCGGCATAGTGCATAGGCTGCAGTTGAAAGTCAGTGCCAAAAGGCAGAATGTTACCACCCTGGATACAATCAAGTAGTTAGCACGTGAGGTTGGGAGCGTTGGGAAGTGTTGATTGAACGCAGCTTACAGGAGAAGCCATGGTATTCTCTCATTGTCTTGCGAGAGAATACTATGTAGAGGGAGGATACAGCTCAGAGCTTGTTAAATCGCTCGGAACTGAAGCAGGAGAATACGTTGAGTACGAAAACAGAGAAAGATGGAAAAAGAGGCGGGCCTCAGAACTACCCCTCGTCCAAGGTGGCGTATATATACGGAACAGGGTCTTGTGCGTGCCTGGAGTTTCCACTCTGGACAAGGAGACGCATGCTTGCTCTTGAAAATCGGCTACAGACTTCCCGTACACCGCGGCGAACTCAGACCCCTTCAGTTTCCGCATGGTGGACAAGACCCGCAGCGACGCGATGCTGCTCCATGAGAGAGTACGTGTTATAGTTGGGACACGAGGGGCAAGCTTGGCTGTGACGCTGTCTCTTGCTGTGCAACGCCGCCGCCCAGAGCAAGGTCAAGACACCCCGCCTCCGGAGTGTATCCCTGCACATTACGGTTGGTGTTGAACAGGGTTTGGGGGGCATGGCATGGACCAATGGCTGGGCCACATGCTGTGCAACGTGCGGCGATGGGGCGATGGCAGAGGAGCTGTACCAGTAGCATTCACTGGGATGCGGTCTTTGTTGAGCGTTAAATCGGCAGTGGTAATTAGTAGAGAGAAGTAGAAAGATTGCAGTGTGGGTGGGCCAGAGGCGGAGGAGGCTGTTGGATGTGCAGATGTGGTAGGCTGCCGACGTCGTTACATGGCGATCGCAAAGCAGCTAGTTGTCCAGGATCCTGGAGCTGTAGTGTTTTCAACAGGAACCTGCTCCACAAGGCGGGCTTCCACGGTTCAAGACTGGGAAGCGTGGCAAGTGGCAGCCAGCTACCGGAATAGATCGCGACTGGTGCAAGGGTCGCCGACCCAGTCGTCCTTCAGCCGGTGGGTAATGACACCTTTGGCGGACAGAGGCGGAGAGGGACCTGCTGTAGTTAGAGTTGAAGGTGTGTTCTGGAGAAAGGGTGTAAGTTGGACCAGGAAGGGGCGTTTGCGAGAGACTTTGCCCTGCCCTCTAACTAGCAGTCAGTCAGCCCATTTGCAGTTGGATGTAGCTTGACAGCAGAGCCGCAGACTGCACCACCGCATCCCTTTTTCCTGCTCCGGCTCAACAAATACCTCCAAATTATCCTTTCTACGCTCGCTCCCACTCTATTTCACCAAACTCACCCGCTAGGCCATCCACTAATAAGCCGGCCCCATCCGCCCAATAAGATGCATCGACCCACGCACATGCGGCTAGGTTGTGGATGGTAACCGCCAGCAGATAGCACGGCCAAGTAATGGATTCTCATTTTCGCTGCGCCGGACCTTTGCGGGAGAGTCTCTCTTTGCTGCTGATTGACTTGCAAATCGGCTCAGCGCCATGGCAGCAACATTGTCGACTATACAAGCATTGCGACGCCTTCTTTTTTGCCTGTGACAGCCCCGCTTCTGTCTCTCAAATATATCCCGCATGGTTGCACGCAGCCCAAGACAACCAATTAGGCAGTTCGTTGTTGGACTGTCAAACGTGGCTGGTCGTTACTGTATTGTTGGGATCCTCTGCAGAAGCCTGCTGCAAGCCAGTGTGTGTCCTAGGGCGCCAGCAGATGCAGGGTTGGGGCTGAGCTGCATCCTCGCGTGAGCATGTTGCAGTATCAATTGATGCCGTACCCGGTTCCGAGATTTTGATGAGTTTGGTGATTCGTCTTGGGTGACCGGCCTCTGAGGGTTTCATGCTTTGCAAGTCGCACCAGCTGGCCAGGTGCGGGCAAGGTGCGGACATTGTGTACTGAGTGGGCGACTAGGCATTATGACGTACGAAGAGCGACTGCTCCTGCAACTCGAGCAAGATGGCTATGATTTGAGCGTATGTTTGGCCTTCGCTAGTATGCATGTTACTGAGTTTCTCGTCTTGCAAATCCCATTGCTATTTCCTATAAAATTGGCACCTGGTAGCTTGCAGTAGAAGCCATGCTGCCAGTCCCAAGTCAATCGCACCACTAAGTGAAGCCCGGCCCATCAATAATCCGTCCCCGGCCTGGGTCGGCGCTGGCTGGTCTTTGTTGGTCACCAATCAACACGCTTCACGGCGCGACTCCCAAAATTGGACCGAAGCAGCTACAGCCATATCTTCAATCTTTGCATCATTTCATCAGCAAACCTATCCATGAAGCTCTGGCGCTAAGCCAGTCCTGCGCCATAATGGCCCCCGGATCCAGCCAAAAAGGAACAAGCAAGAAAAACGCCGCGATGCAGAAACAAAGCCGAAATTCGACCCCGGCGCCGGCCGCGACATCGTCACTGCCGCCGCAGGAGTTTTACGACCCCGACTACCTCAATACCCGTGTCATCTTGTTCGCAAACCTCACCTACGATGACTTGGTCGACCACGGCGCTTCAAACGCCACCGTACCTGACTCCAAAACCGTGGATGCGATGCTGGACAAGCTCAAGAGTCTCACCAACATCATGGAGAAGCGGTCCACTTTTTACGATCGCGGCATGCGACACCTAGCTGACGAGCGCAAGAACCGCCCAGACGACTTTGATCGCATGCATGTCGACGGAGAGACTGAGGGGAAGAAGTCAAAACATAGGCGCAAAAAGGGTGAAGGTCAGGACGGCGGTAAGCTTCCCCAGTCTTCAGGATACACGCGTCGCAATGCTGGCGCATGCAAGACGTGCGCTTACATGCTAACGCTGTTTCCTCTACCATAGACCAATCCTCCCCAGTGCGAGACTCGAAACAAAAACATGCTCGAGACGGCTCCGGCAGCTCGTCCCTTTCTCCAAATGCCGCTGCCTCCCCGTCTGCTATGGACGTAGATAAGAAGGCTAAGAAGGAAAAAAAGGAAAAGGATGGGGAAGAAGGGGAGGGAGAGGAAGACGAATCCAGCTCCGAGGATGAGGGTGCACCACCAAAGCGAGAGATGCCTGCCGCGCAGACTTTTGGCCATGACCCTTCTACATTCCCCGATCCAACCATATACGAGATTCGCGACGTCTACCCCGGTATGCCAGAGTCGCTGCGAAAAGAAATTTACTCGGTCGCCGTCTATCCGCCCAGCGACCTCGCAGACCTGATTGCCGGTGATCCTCCCGACAAGGACTTCAGCAACGCAAAGCCCAGCAGTCAAATCAACTTTTCGACATTCAATACATATATCGAACCATTTTTTAGGCCTTTTACTGAGGAGGATCTTGGGTTTCTGCGAGAGCGCGGTGACCGAGCTTCGCCATTCGTTATGCCGAAACGAGGCAAGAGACACTACTCTGAGATATGGGCGGAAGAGGATGGCGCTATGTCTGTCGACTCGCCGCAGCAAGGACGCGACAAGCTTTCGCAAAATATGCCCCGCGGCAGCATTGAGAACATGAACGATGCTGTGGCTGAGACTGACGGGCTTTCTATTGGGCCTCTTGCAGCCCGCTTGTTGCAGGCTCTGCGTCCAGAGAACCGCCAGCAGGCAACTGAGGACAAGTCCGGTACTAATGGAGTGAATGGCGATGTGAGCATGAATGGCGACGCTGACGACCATGCGCCTGCGACCGACGACAAGGCCTTGCCTCCAGCCACGTTTATGACAGATTCCTCTACGGACGCATGGAAGAAGGCAACTCATCCAAAGATGGAATATGCCCAGGTAGATGAACGGCTAAAGCAAGAACTCAGACACATTGGCTTCCTGCCCCCAGAAGGAGATGCTGATTATGATGGTCACTTTGACGACGAGGTTGCTGGCCGACTTCGGGTGCTGCAGACTCGCCTCAAAGAACAAATGCTGATCAACGGTGCTCGCAAAGCGCGGCTCACCGATCTGGTGCGCGAGCGCATGGCCCACCAGGAATACCAGACGATTCTCGAAGATTTGGACTCTCAGGTGCAGGCCGCATATCTAAAGAGAACTCGTACAATGGGCAAGAGCAAGAAGGCAAAGCGACCTGGTGGTGCAGGCGGTGGCAGTCACGCAGCCGGCGCCGCGGCGGGTATGGCCCGCCCAGGCATTGGCGATCTCACCAAGACGCTGATGGAGCGCCGCCGACGCTGGATTGATACCATCGGATCGGTGTTTGAAGATGAGAGCCTTCGGAAGGTGCCTCGCGTGGAGGATGAAGGCAGCTCCATCTTCAAATCGGCCGAGATGGCAGACCTCATGAAGAAGGAAAAAGAGCAATGGGATGAGGATGTGGAGGAAGAATGATCTACAAAGCTAGCCACTTCTTCAGGTCGGTTACGATGTGAATGAGGGTATGGGGAGGTTGGCTTGTTTATTTGGGTTTCAAAACAGGCCGTCATGCGACGCCTGGCGTTTAAAGGATATCATTACCGTGGTTATATTTTTGTTTTGACGAGGGGGCGAGACCTTGTTAATGGAGTTTGGTGGGTGCCTCTAACGACGGCTTTGTATTATCCCAGTTTCTGTTACGATAAGCAAAACAGCTTCGTAATAACTACATCAGCTACAGAACCCGTGCGACGGCTTGCCTGAACCTGATTGTGTGACGATCGACGAGCAATGAATAGCACGGCCAACTCGGCACCTCTTGCGGAGCCTGATATGTATTACAGTGACACAACCTTTGTTTGTACTACACAGATTTCTGCCTGAGCAGCCTGCGGTTCAGCAGCCATGCTCCAGTGCGCAGCCTATTAGCTACGCTGAGGGTGCAAAGGGAACTCGTGGCTTGCCGAAGGAGAGCCGGTACCCGAGACAGCCAATTGTCTAGTTCCAGCTCGACAACACATACGTTGCATCGCTGGGGGCTTGTGTGTACAGTGACATGGTAGCATACAGCAGCCTACTGGAACAGTAGCGCACAGTAGCTTGCATGCAGGCGTAAGTCGAGATGAAGCTCGTGCGAAATGCCTCCTGTGCGCTCGGTTGATCTTTCGAACAATTATTCATCACCACAAGTAGCCGGATACCGGATAGAGACAGGCAGCTGACATGCACTCGAGAAAAGAAGAGAAAAAGGAAAAAGCCATCGATCGACGACTTGAGATGACATGGCGGACGGCCCGTGCCTCTAGCGACGTTGGCGCGTCTCTAGTTCACCGCCCGTAGACTTACAAAACGGCTCGCGCGGCCCCAGTCCGATCCCTCATTCGTTGTATCTGCCTTGCCCGTGAGATCTAAAAGCGGCTTCTTCTTTCAGCCGAGTTCGAGACCCGTATGGAGGGGTGCTACAGCGTGGACTCCGATGAGACATGGAGTGACTGAGCCAGGGTCCAGGCCGTCGCTCGTCGGAACATTTGGCCGATTACGTAGTTGAGGCAGTCAGGAAGCCAGTCCACGATTTGGGGGGTTTGGCAAATACACGTCTCGTCCGACAAAGGCAGCTAGCTTTGCCAGCTGTCAATCTGCAGGGTGAAGACCATTGAGGATCCTGACGATGTCAACTGTGTCTTTAAAAGACAATGACTGTGCCGAGAGGTCCGAGGTTTGGTAGCCTAGAAACGCCAACGGGCCACACTAATTTAACGAAATAGCCTCGGACGAAAGAACGGCTCTCTCTCTAGCTAGGCGTGGCCCGGTCAAATAGCACAACGAGCTCTCTTTCGCGGGGACCCCCGAAAGGAATATGCGGGGATTCCAGGAACAAACGGCACGAAAGAAATGATTATCGGCGCGGGAATTCCTGGGCAGCTGGCGCGTCCAAAGTTTTGATCGTCGCACTGCAAAGGCTGATCTGCTGTGCGTCAAGCCCCCCCAGCCTTGTCTTCTTATCAGCCGCCTATCCATCAGTCTCTCTTTCCGCCTCCCTTCCCTCCTCTCTCCAGCTCCGTCTCAAACAGCGAAGTCAGACTTCCGAGCCGTAATAAAAGAAACGTGCAAGTAATGAATGATGGGCACTGGTGTCCTGCACATCCCCGTCGTCACTAGCCAGCGAGCCCAACAGTAGCGCGTGGTCTAGTTCAAAAGCAACCCGCCCAAGATGCCGGACATTTGCTCCTTATCTCTGGGCAGCCTTTTGGCATGATGCGGCGGCGCCCCAGAAAAACAACGGGACGGCTGCTCGGCTGGGGTTCTAGATTACGGCGTGCGCGCGCAAACTCAGAGTCGTTATCTCGGGTGACGGCCACTACGGCCCTTGGTGCGCTTTTTGCTGCCGGCGATCCCATGGCCCTGTTTCCTAGCTCTTTATTGTTTCCCTTTCTGAAAGATAACCCCTTCGTCTTTTGTTCTTCTATCTACCTTCCATCTTTCATCCTTTCCCCAGACTTTTTTCTGGCCGTTTCTGACCGTTTCATTCCCCTTCCCCGATCGCTCGGTACCGATTTGGAGAGAGCATGCAACCCCCGGCCAACGTCTTCCCAATCCGGAACACTTGACACCAAAAAGGCTGTCGATCCAGCCCACTAATACTACAGAGACGATGCACCTGGTACCCAAGGAGGTATTCGAGCTTCCCTGCTTCTTTCATTTTGTCAATCGCTAAGAGGCACATCTGAAGACTGACAATTGGTGACTACAGCTCGACAAACTCGTCATCTCACAGCTTGGTCTACTCGCGCAGCGGAGGCTGGCACGAGGAGTCAAGCTCAACCATGCCGAAGCCACGGTACGTTGTACTGCCTTATCTTTCGGCATCCACTCACCCTGGGCGACACTCCGAATGTCGGGGCCGCAGAGGCGGACAGGCGGACAGGGACTTACACCAAAAAACTCCAAGCCACATTTGATAACCGCATGTGGAAAGAAAAAGACAAGAGACTGACATGTGAAATTTTTTTGCAATCAATCAATTCAGGCCCTAATTGCCAACAACCTTCACGAACTCATCCGCGATGGCAACCACACCGTCGCCGACCTCATGGCGCTGGGCGCAACCATGCTCGGCCGTCGGCATGTAATCCCCGCCGTCTGCCACACGCTGCACGAGATCCAGGTCGAGGGCACCTTTCCGACGGGGACGTACCTCGTCACGGTGCACAACCCCATCAGCACCGACGACGGCGACCTGGCGCGCGCGCTGTACGGGAGCTTCCTGCCCGTGCCGCGCGACGCCGACAGCCTGTTCCCGGCGGCGCTGGACCCGGCCGACTTTGCGCCCGCGCGGCAGCCGGGCGCCGTCGTCGCCGTCAAGGGCGAGAAGATTGTGCTCAACGCCGACCGGCAGCGCATCGCCCTGCGCGTCACCAGCAAGGGCGACCGCCCGATCCAGGTCGGCTCGCACTACCACTTTGTCGAGACGAACCCGCAGCTCGTGTTTGACCGCGCGCGCGCGTACGGCTTCCGCCTCGACATCCCCGCCGGCACCTCGTACCGCTTCGAGCCCGGCGACGCCAGGACGGTCACGCTCGTCGAGATTGGCGGCCACCGGGTCATTCGCGGCGGCAACAGCCTCGCCACCGGCGGCGTCGAGCGCTGGCGCGTCGACGACATTGTCGAGAGGCTGCAAAAGGCCGGCTACGCGCACGAGCCGGAGCAGCAGCTGCTGCCGTCGGCGACGGACAAGGAAGGGTCGAGGACGCGCGCGCCCCGAGTGCCGCGGCCGTACAAGATGGACCGCACGGCGTACACGGTCATGTTTGGCCCCACGACGGGCGACCGCGTGCGCCTCAGCAACACGGATCTCTGGGTCAAGGTCGAAAAGGACTACACGACGTACGGCGAGGAGTGCAAGTTTGGTGGCGGCAAGACGCTCCGCGAGGGCATGGGCCAGGCGACGGGGCGACCAGACGCCGACTCGCTGGATGTGGTAATTACGAATGCGCTGATTGTCGATTATACGGGTATTGTAAAGGCGGACATCGGCATCAAGCATGGTATGATTGTGGGCATCGGCAAGGCGGGCAACCCGGATGTCATGGAGGGCGTGACGCCAAATATGGTTGTGGGCAGCTGCACGGATGTTATCGCGGGCGAGAATAAGATCATCACCGCCGGCGCAATTGATACGCATATCCATTTGATTTGCCCGCAGCAGGCACAGGAGGCACTGGCTTCGGGTGTAACGACGTTTCTCGGCGGAGGAACCGGTCCAAGGTACGGGCAGAACTTGTCACTCTCACTCTCACGCTCACCTGCAAGATCTCACACACATTGCTAACCCATCTCCAGTGCCGGTTCCAACGCCACGACATGCACGCCCGGCAAGCACCTCATGAAGCAAATATTAAAAGCCTGCGATCACTTGCCCGTCAACGTCGGCGTCACCGCCAAGGGCAACGACTCCGCGCCCGAGGCGCTCCGGGAGCAGGTGACGGCCGGGGCCTGCGGCCTCAAGATCCACGAGGACTGGGGCGCGACGCCGGCGGCGATTGACGCGTGCCTGGCCGTGTGCGACGAGATGGACGTGCAGTGCCTGATCCACACGGACACGCTCAACGAGTCGGGCTTTGTCGAGTCGACCATTGCCAGCTTCCGCGGCCGCACCATCCACACGTACCACACCGAGGGCGCGGGCGGCGGACACGCGCCCGACATCATCTCCGTCGTCGAGCACGTCAACGTGCTGCCGTCGTCGACGAACCCGACGCGGCCCTTTACGCGCAACACGCTCGACGAGCACCTCGACATGCTCATGGTCTGCCACCACCTGTCCAAGGACATTCCCGAGGACGTCGCCTTTGCCGAGAGCCGCATCCGCGCCGAGACCATCGCCGCCGAGGACGTGCTGCACGACGTCGGCGCCATCAGCATGATGAGCTCCGACTCGCAGGCCATGGGCCGCTGCGGCGAGGTCGTCCTGCGCACGTGGAACACGGCGCACAAGAACAAGGAGCAGCGCGGCGTCCTGCCCGAGGACGAGGGCACCGGCGCCGACAACTTTCGCGTCAAGCGCTACATTAGCAAGTACACCATCAACCCGGCCCTCGCGCAGGGCTTCAGCCACCTGGTCGGCAGCGTCGAGGTCGGCAAGCTCGCCGACCTCGTCGTCTGGGACCCGGCGTGGTTCGGCACCAAGCCGTACCAGGTGATCAAGAGCGGTCTCATCGCCTGGTCGCAAATGGTGCGTGAATTGCCTCCCCGAGGAGAAACGAGATTGAGAAACAGATGGCTAACCAAAACTTTCTTTTATGCAGGGCGACCCCAACGCCTCCATCCCCACCGTCCAGCCCGTCATCGGACGGCCCATGTTTGCGGCGTTTGTGCCCGAGACGAGCGTGCTGTTCGTGTCGCAGGACGCCGTCGCGTCGGGCACCGTCGCCTCGTACGGGCTGCGGAAGCGTGTCGAGGCCGTCCGCGGGTGCCGCAGCGTCGGCAAAAAGGACATGCGCTTCAACGACACCATGCCGCGGATGCGCGTCGACCCGGAGAGCTACACGGTCGAGGCCGACGGCAAGGTGTGCACGGCCGAGCCGGCCGAGACGCTGCCGCTGACGCAGCCGTGGTACGTGTACTGAGTGCGCTCCGTCGCGGACGAGGAGGAGCACGGTGGCTGTTGCAAGTGGCAAGGGTAGTTCTTGAAAGAGGCAGGGTATCGATCGTTGCGGGGTGTGCTGTCGGAAAAGTCAGAGATGCGCGCCGCACGACGCGACGCGAAAGAGCGATGAGAATTTCATGCTTCGTATATGGGCATAATCAGCGAGTTTTTGTTAGGATTCAAGGAAATATCAACTTGTTTTATTTCGCCTACAAGTGTCTTACCTAACTGTATCAATCTATATCTCATGCAAGTTGCGAATGAGTCAAAGATGACGCGCCGTCTCATCTTCCCGACTCTTCCCATCATTTGCACGACTCGGCATCATAGCATAGTCTGTAAATATAGACGAAATTGAGAAGAAATTCATTGCTTTCATTACAGGGCATTCTCGACAACAGGATGCTCCCGCCTAAATACAGTCATCACCAAGGTTGTAGTGACCTCGTCAAAGTAACCCTAACCAGATATATCCGTGTCCATCCCACCAGACTTCGCGCCAAATAGACATAAGGAAAAAGCCACTAATAGTAAACTTTCATATTCTGCTTTCCCTCACCGGCTCTTTCCGTGACCGAGACCCGTAGATCTCTCCCAGGACAGACAAATATAGTAAAAAAGAGCGCAAACACCATGCGACGACACACAGTGCAACGCCGCACAAGGCAGAAAAGAGACAAGATTAATACAGCGCAAGACGCATACAAGTTGACCGGGGTGTCAAATGTTTCTCTGAAAATCATGGAAGCCATGTCAACTCTGTGCATGTGTTTCCTCGGTCTTGTAACAAGTGCGCGTCGCCAGCCACTCATGGTGGTGATGGGCTGTTCAAAGACCGCGAAAAGGGAACGTCACGCCTCGAACAAAAGATGCGGCGCGGCGCGGTAAATTGCGCATGGCGAACATTTCAAGCACTTATTTCTTGTTCTTGCGGGCAGACTTCTTGCTGTCGTCCTTGTCATCAGTAGCCTTGGTGGAAGTGCGCCTGCGCTTCTTGTCAGGGCTGGCAGGACCGGCCTTGGGCGTCTCAACTTCGGTGGTAGGGGCATCGCTCTTGCGCTTGCGACCGCCGCCGCTCTTCTTGGGAGTTTTGGCAGAGTCGTCCTGAAGCTGCTCGGCGATGGCAGCCTGAACATTGTCGGTCTTGGCCTCCTTGAGGTCGGGCATGGCGACGCCAAAGTCCTCGGCATACTTGAGAGCCTCCTCATCAGTCATGTCCTTGGCGTTTGCGTTGCCAGCCTTGTACGAGGTGACACGAGCTTGGTAGAGGCGCAGGTTGTACTGGTAGGCATTGTTCCAGCCTTGCTTCTCGTGAGGGGTCATGTTGGCCCAGCGGCGCTGGCCCTCCTCTTGAACAGCGCCCTTGGGAGCTTCAGCACCAAGGTCGTTGGCAATGATGGAGCGGGCGTGCTGCATGTAGAGGAAGTAAGGAGTAAGGGGACGCTTGGGGGCGTTGGGGTCGTGGGTGCGCTTCTTGCGCTCCTTCTTCTCCTCAACGAGAGGTGCACCAAGTTCACCAACGGGCAGCATGAGCGCCGCGGCGGCAGCAGGATCAAAGCTGTTGTTCATGGCCTCATCAAGACTGCCAACTTGCTCGCCAAGGAGCAGGGCAGTTTGGCGAATGTAGTCATTGGTGAAAGTACGGAAGAGCTCCATGATGGTGCCAAGACGACCAAGAGCCTGCAGCATGTTAGTCACTATTCATGACGGACTGAAGAAAAGTGGTGGTTGAGGGTGGAAGGGTATCAGAAGCCATGGCTGAGCTGCGCAAACAATCGCTGCTTGTCGCGACAGCTGTTGAGGCTGATGAGCTTTTCTGGCAAGCTAGCAGCAGAGCTATCCCGGCACGCCTAGCTCGGCAGCCACTGACAGCTTCCAGGCGGCAAGCGGCTAGTGGGGGGGCTGCTGGGGCTTCGCGGGGCGCATGTAAACAACACAGAGGTGCCCAGTCACGTCGTGCCAGCTGTGCTGCTCTGGCCAGAAAATGGGGTGAAAAAATGAAAGAAAAAATTGTGTGCAAGGAAGAGAGCGATGAAATAAGAGCAAGGGGTCTTTCGATTGTCAAACAGAGAAACACCGCCACAGAGAAGCTGTAGCGAGCAGCTCGCAAGCTGGCCGAGGGCACAGGCAGCTGAAGCTACAGAAGCTCCAGCGCGTCCAGGATGTTTACATGCACAGCCTGAGATGCTGGGCAAAGGCCAACGCGTGCCTAGCAGCGAGGGGAAGCAGAGGGCAAGCAAATGCACATAGAATTGCAAATAAAATAGGAGCTACTCACAGCATCGCGGACTCGCATGAAGGACTCGGCCTCAACAACGCGAGGAGCGCCAGGGTTGACGGGAGGCGGGATGCCAGCAATGACGGGAGGAATCACCATGGTGGTAGCTGGGATAGGGATCTTGGCCTTGTCTTCGGCCTTCTTTGCGGGACGAGGCATCGTGTTGTGCGTTTTTGGCGCGTGTTGCAAAAGTGCGTGAGAAAATAAAAGACAGGCCTTTGGGTAGGAGCGTGGCAGTTGGTGAACCGGGCGTAGCGGTTTGATGCGATCAAATGCGTGGCTTCTGTATTGAACTAGAGCAGAGCAAGCCGTTGTAGAGGTTTCAAGAAGCCTAAAAGTCCACTGACGCGATAGCGGGAAGACGCTGTTGACAGGCGGTGGTGATGGTGGAGCTGGGAGGTTTTGGGCGAAGCTTGGGGGATGTGCTGAAGGATAAAAGCTTGCAGCGCGGCTTTGGGGGGGGATCAGGCGGGTGCTGGAGAATCAGAGTGATTTGGGAAGAGAGAGAGAAAGAGAGAGAAAAAAAAGTCGGGGGGCTGGGGGGCCATTGGCAGGCGGGTGGCGCGCCGATTAAGTACATTTTGGCCTGGGCCACAGGCGGTGCACAATCAGCGCGACGCCAGCTCAGCAGCGGGTCGAAACACCGCTCCTGTGCTGAGCGTGCGCTATTATTTTGGGGGGAGTAGAGAGGAGAGGGGGAAAACCGGCCGGGGGGTGCCTGGAGGCAACTAACCCTAGTACCTACCTGCCTACCCAGACGGGGAGCTTGTGTCGCGCAACGAAAATTTTGCAGTGGCTGCTGCTGCTGCTGCCCTGCTCACTGCCTGGGCCGTTCAGGTACCTGCCAACTGCCCACCACCCCCTCTCTTCCTCCTCGCTCTCCTGTGCTCGCCAGCATTCAACGCCAACATCAGCGTGTCTCTGTCTCGTTACGGGTGCTCCGTCCACGGCCCTTGCTTGGTGCATAGTGCCCTCTTAGGCGAGCACTCGCCGCATTCCCGGAGGCGCTCAGCCAGTGACGTTGGCCTTGTCCTCTCATCTCCCATCCCCCATCCCCGCTACCGGCGCTCACTGTACCACAGAGCCACGGCGCTCCTGCAGCTGCCCAGCCGCAAACAGCAGGTGGCAACACCTTACCTTTGCACACCTGCTGCTGTCGCAACTCGCTAATTCACGTATTGATGTGCTGGCTTACAGGATGTGCCCCACTGCACTGGCTGCTGCAGCCTCAACAAGGGATTGAAATTGGCTCTTTTTCCACTTGGGACCTGCAGCGACTTCGCCAGAGGACTGTCCTGGCCATGTTACCTCCCCCCCTAGACGAGTCTCGAGGTCCCCCAAACCGTCGTCTTGCTGCTCCTCGCCCTAATTGTTTCCTGCCCTGCAAGCCGCCAAGCCGCCTTCTGGCCAGCAGGAAAGGCTGTATTGTAGTGATTCACCGCGGCCCTCCTCAGGCACCACCACATCCATCCATCACTCATTCTATGCCGTCTCCCGCCTTCTCCTGGCGTCCCTGACATGTAATTCGCAGGGCAGCTCTCTGTCTCCTTTGGGCCTATCAGTGATCACTCCGCCTGAACAGCGTTGCGTAACTCCCCCACATGTGCTGCAGCACAAGGCTTGACTTCTCTTGCGTCTTCGCCAGCGTACCAGTCAAGTCAGCTGGCACTGGTACAGAGAGAGTACTTGCCTAACGGTGTATGTTTTCTCGGTCTGTTTATATAAACACTGAATATCTCGAGACGGTTCGAACTAGGGTTGAAATAGATTGGGGTCTTGCGTAAAAATCATTTGCGACCATTGTGGTGACCGACCGGCACTGACACCGCTCCCGCCAGCCGATTTGGCCGCTTGACAGGACGCTGTCCTGGTCCAGCGATACCTCGTAGCGACTTTTGGTGATGCCCTGTAGACCTTGTGAAACTGTGGCTTTGGAAGACAGTGGCCATGTTTAGCGGCCAGGATGCCAGGGCCCAGAGCAGCCCCCCTGATCAGTGATTGGGCCTAGCGCCGCGCTGTTCCTCGGTCCAACCGAGGAGTGTGAGAGGACTTGCGGTCGTTCCAGCGGCTTCGGGGCATGCCCGGGAGGTGTAATTCTCAGCACGGTTACCCCTCACTCATCAGATCGCTGAGAGCGTGTCAGCCATGGCTTGATCTGACTGTCACGTAGCAGACAGGTCCTGTCCTGTTGTAGCACCGCCAGCGCCGCGCCATGCCCATCGCGGTGAAGTGAGGTGACCAGGGACCTCCAGGAGCTCGTCAGCAGCCACAGCGTGCCTCTACAGAAGAGATCAATACCACCCAACCAGTGGCTTCTGCTGGAGAGGCACAGAGGCTGTGAATTAGCATATGCCCAAAAATAGGCAGGCAAGTAGGTGCATCGTGGTGGCGGCCCGGCACGACTGTTGGGCCATCGTGCCTATGGCATCGAGCCCTGTACCTTATCGCCAACAGTGCCGGCCACTGGGCTGGCTGAAGCATTAGCAGTCCCCAGCCATTGTCACCAATTGCCAGGTTCCCGGGCGTTGGCCTGAAATGACGCCTTTACCATGCACCATCTCAACTCGAAGCCCAGCACACCTAGGTACCCGGTGTTCACCTTGCCCTAGCTGGTCCCAGCAGCAGCGTTTCCAGACTGTGCTTGCATCCGTAATGAATAGTCGCAACAGTGAAGTACAGCGTGGTACTGAAGTTCTGCCAATCCGACGACGACGCTACTAATCATTGACAGTGACACTACATAGAGCAGTGAATTTTCATTAATACCATGTGCAGATGATTTAACATTTCCTGTAATGCCATTTGTACTCACGCCGTCACACAAAGTAAATGTGTCTGGAGGCCAATAGGGTAGCGTGAGCGCTCTGAGCCCACTGCATCGATGCAGTTGGTCAAATTGCAAGAACCTGGAGCGAATAAAAAAAAGAAAGTCGCCCCAAGCAAATTGCATCCGCGCTTCCTGTTCATCGGCGAGAGGCAGTCAGGGAGACTTATCTACCGCGCAGCACGTGTCTTCGAGAGCTTGATCTGGTCTTTGTGAACAAGTCCTAACACATCACTGGGCTGCTTGGCGGGGTAGAAAAGCTGCTGTGAGAAATGTACCTTTAAAGACTGGCATGCATCTATCAATGCGCAGAGTGCGTAGCCGCACGAGATGCATGATGATCAGCTTCATTCAGAAAGGAAGACAGTTATATTGACAACTTGACCTCTAGTCTGACTTAAGGAAAAAAAATCATTGACATGGAAAAGTGCTGCTCGTGCGTGAGGCGCAAGAGAAACACGTTGATTCCCTACACGCGTCGCAGTGTAAACAAAGAGCCACAGCCAAGGCCCCCGCTTTGCACCAGCACCGGCGGCGGCTACAGGCTACCCGGGACACTGTGGTGGGCATTGTGGCAGTGTGGCCGTCTTTCAGCATATGTCGGCCTGAGGTTGCACTGCTCGACCAGATCCAACCAGCGAGCGGACTCTGGCTGGCGCGCCCCACTACATCTGTCGGCACGCCTGCAGCTCCCAACTCTGTTAACAGTTTCAGGGTCTCAGCTTGCGCGTGGAGTGGCCAAGTCGCGGCAGAGGCAATTACATGAGTATCAACGGAATCAACGCTCGGGAAGCCTGTGGCTTTCGATGTATCAAGTGTTTATTGTTATCGTTGATTTTCTTTTCTCTTTCTTTTCCCTTTCGTCAGCTCTTACCCAGAAATGTTTGCAGACGCAGGCTTTGGTGCGCACTGATTCTACCGCATCTCCATGCCCTCGTATCATCGCCCGCACATCTCCATCTATCCCAGGCACCACCGCCTCCAGTTATTACGCTACTCAAACAGCTAAAGTATAAGGTTCACTTTTTTAGCGCCCCTCCTGTCCTCCTCCAGGCCCTCCCAAACTTGCCCCCAAAAGGCCTAATACTCGGGCTCTAGATTCGCGCCAGCCACTCACAGCTCGTGCCCCTCGATTAGTGCCGTTGCTTGCTTGCGCCTCGAGCCACTATCTGCGGCGCCCTGAGCTTCACCGGTCTTTCGATTCCGCCTGTATGCCTGAAAATCTCGTCCTACCTGAGCTGAAGCACTGTCTAGTACCAGTAGAACACTGTATGTAGCAATGGGCGTGCTTGCGCTGCGCTTTGCCGTGTGCAGCGCCTCCAGGCAAAAATAAATATACACTGTGACTGACGTATGATCTCCCCGCCAAGCACGAACCCCTCCTTGCTGGAGGCCCCATCTTCCTCTTGTCTGATCTTCGCGTTACTCATTTCCCTCTTTCAATACCTCACCTCTTCTTTTCCTACCTGTTCGTCGCATTCGACCAAATACTACAATTCTTCATCAACCTAGCCAGGTTCCTGCACATCTACGAATCCCATAAAATCATTGCATCGCCCAGAATACAGCTTACATCGTCTGCCCCATCACCATGACTAGCTTCCGATTCCCAGGTCTGCTGCTGGGTCTCGTCATCCTTGCCGCCTTGGCAAGCCCGGCCGCTGCTTTCGGTGCTGGAAACATCGCTTCCATCTCCAAGGTCGAAGGCCAAAATTGTTGGTGATCCCTTGTCCTCTGCAATCGCCGTTTGCTCGCTGGCACAACTAACACGCTGTTAAACAGGGCGCCACGGTGATATTGAAGATGCACTACTTTCCATCGTCATGGCGCAGGCCTTCAACGGCAAAAAGTTCAGCAAGCTCATGGTCTCTCGTGTCTACTTTGGCAACTGGCTTCGCGACTACTCCCAGGCCATCGACGTCGGTACTGTCAAGGCTGTTTCCGCCGAAGCGATCCGCTTGCTCCTTTGCGTTCTTGGCTTCATGACTTTTGGCTACGGTTCCGGCGAATTCGAAGTCACCGCCGATCGAGTTGGCTGCTACCGTCCTGAGGATCACATTGACAACCCCAAGGATTATGCCGACAACGTGGATGCCCGCGACTACTACGAACGCCTCCGAGGCCCCATCGACGAGAATGCCGAACTATCCATCGACGAGCGCAATGGCATGAAGAAATATATCGCTTCCGAATCTGATAACATCATGACTTCGGCCAAGCATGTTCGCCAACTCTTCACCCGCTGCATCGAGCTTGGTCGTCGCTACAAGGAGAACAGTGATAAGACTGATCGCAACGAAGCGCTCCGCCTCATGGGCACTGGCCTGCACTGCTTGGAGGGTACATTTTCCAGAATCACCACTACACCATGCTGTCAGATTTTGCTAACACACTCTGTAGACTTTTTTGCTCACAGCAACTACACTGAACTTGCCCTTATTGAGATGGGCGAGCGTGATATTTTCCCTCACTGTGGCACCAACACTAGAATCCAGCTCGAAGGCGCGCAAGACTCTGTGTATCCTATTGTGACTGGCACTTTTGGTGGTGTCGACTTTTTGCACTCTGTTACCGGCGAAGGTTTGTATCCCCATGTCCCACGATACATAATTATCCGCTAACTTGAGCCAGTGTCTGACAAGCTCACCCAAAACGAGATCGAGGAGCTCGAAGGGACACTTGAGCAAAGCAAGCAGTCCGATACCAGCTTCCTTCGCGAACTCCTTGATAAAATTCCCGACGGCATCCTTGGTGGCGGGCAGGAAAAGCAGAAAATCGACGAGATTCAGGAAAACGCCAATGCAGCCCAGATGCAAAACACTTCCGTCTCCCCGAGAGATCCCGAAGAATTCACCCTGTACGTCAAGAGCATTTATGAGCAAATCATGCCCGCCATCAAGCTTCATGATGATATCATGAAGACCATTGATAATGCCATCGGCAAAATCCCCATCTTGCCCAAGATTATCGAACAGCTTGAGGAGCAGCTCACCCAATTTGTCTTCTCCATCATGGCTCCATTCATTGTTCCTTTGATCCGACAAATTCGCAACGAGCTTAAGACTGGCTCGGATGAGATCATTCAAAGCAGTCAGAATCAGCAGCATGTTGTTTTCAACGACGATAATAGCACCGACCCGACCCATTCCATGCTTTCCAAGGACCATTTTTCCAACGTGAGACTAACTTGAAGTGTACCCCTTGAAATGCAAGTACTGACTTTACTAGATTCTGAACGAAATTGCCGGCCGAAGTGCCGCCAAGACTGTCCATTGGGCGGTTCCACAGTTGATGGAGGCCATCGACGATAACAGCATCGATGTCAACCGTCTTTGTGATCGTCTCATTTACGGTGTCCTTCATCACCCTGCACAGAGAAGCATGGGCAATGACGGCGTCTCTGAGGCACGCCAGATGATTTTCGAAAGTGTCAAAGAGTGGTGGGGCCAAATGGGTGATGACCAGCGCAACGACTATCGTCAGAAGCTGTCTCGTGATGGTGTCTATAACGGCAACAACCACAAAGAGGGCGTCCACGATACTGGCCACGGGCATGGCTGTGCTGGAAAGCTTGAAATGCGTAAGCTTTATGGTGAACCAGAGACTATGGAAACCAAAATTGCAAGTGCTGCGGCCACTGCCATCTTCTCGACGGCATCTGGCGTGGTTTCCGATATGGTGCAGCAGCAGACTGGTATACAAATGCCGGGCAAACAGCAAAGCGAGGAATCGGGTGGTCTCAAGGGTTTTATTAAATCCATCTTCAACACGGATGACAATGAGGACAGGTACGAGTAACCGTCTACATTCTGGCGTCCCCGCAAGCTCTAATGGAACACAGCAGTGGTCGAACTGAATCTCGACCGAACCAGAGCTCGGGCAACTTTGGCGGTAGAAACGACGAAGGTCGACAGGAGTACGGAAGCAGTGGTGGTGCCCAGTACGGTCGACAGGACGGTGGTCATCGACAGGATTCCGACACCTATGGAAACTCTAGCCAGAGGAGAGACGACGACTACGGTGGCAGAAGACATGATAACGACAACCGACGAGAAGATAGCTACGGCGGTAACAACGACAGTAGCTATGGTGGTAGCAGCGGCAACGGTGGGTATGGTGGACGGCAGCAAGAGAGCCATAGCGGTAGAAGCGACAGTGGCTACAGCGGCCGACAAGAGAGCAGCTATGGTGGCAGGCAGGAGAGCTATGGTGGCAGGCAGGAGAGCAGCTATGGTGGTAGAGAGGAGAGCTACGGCGGCAGACAGGAAAGCAGCTACGGTGGCAGGCAGGAGAGCAGCTATGGTGGCAGAGAGGAGAGCAGCTATGGAGGCAGACAGGAGAGCTACGGCGGCAGACAGGAGAGCAGCTATGGCCAGGGCAGCGGACATGGTTCGCGCCGCGATGACAACTATGGCGGAAACGAGAGCAGCTACGGTGGTCGTGGTGATGAGAGCTACGGCGGTGGCGACGAGGGTGGCTATGGTAGCCGCAGTGAGGGAAGGCACGGCGGCAATAGTGGCCGAGATGAATATGGCAGACAGGAGCAGGACGAGTACAGTCGACGAGAGCATGGCGGATCTGGTCGCCATGGACGCAATGACGATGAATATGGCAGCGGACGATATTGATCGGATGCTGTCCGTATTCGTTCTGGATGTGCTGCTGCAGTAGTACGGATCCAAATTAGCTAGAACAGAGTCTAGCCTCCTGTCTCGTTTTTTTTCTTATATAGCAAACACTAAATTGACTTGTTAAGCCCGGTTTGGTGCATGAAAAATGCGAGACTTGCCGGAGCTACCGCGGGGCTCGCGGCGACGCGTTGAGAGTCGCGTCACGATCACAGCCTACCCTGCACACTGTATGAAGATATGGAAATTACAACCACCAGCGTAGTTTCGACAATCATATTTATCTTTGGGACGTTTTGGACTATTATTCATTTAAAGACATTGTAGGATGGTTTAACCGGACGCAGTTCCCCATAATTCTGGTTTTTTGTAGGAATGATGTTTGAACTACTAGAGCTTATCCTCACTTTGACCGTTGACAAAAACTCACCTTCACGTTGTTAGTAGCATGAATCAATGCAGAGGTCAGGCGCGCGACGCAAAAAACGGGCGTACGACCGTGAAACCACAAAGATTCTACAATGTTTTCACGCGGAATGACGTGACAACAAAGTTCAGAGAACTGCATAAGACACGGCATCGCAGTCAGAGAGCATCGGCGTACGGACGAGTAACGTAACGTACCGGCCGAGTTGCGGCAGCTAGCCTCCCCCAGAGCCAAGCCACGGGCGGCGAGAAGCGAACAAGAGGGGGAGGGCGATTGGATCAGCCGGAGTGACGGAAGAGCTGAGCCTGCATGAACTTCGAGTACACGATATATCCGGGAATGAGTTGCGCGCCTTTTGTTGGCCGTTTTTGGGTATTAGTTAACGTGTGTGTGTGTGTGTGTGTGTGTGTTTGCCTAGTGTGCCCAGACAATTCGTGGGCGACGATCAACTTCCCAAATTCGAAGGGGCCGAGAAATCCACATCGATGACATATGACGCGCAGGGTCCTCTGATCGGTCAAGGGGCTTTATTTCAGCTCATTTCCAAGTTTCTTTTTAGGTCTGCGACCTGCCCGCTGGGGTCGATCGACGGGGTCCTTTTGGGAGGGATGAGAGCGGGCACACAGGTCAAGGGGGTTGAGTATATAGGCTGATGAAAAAACAGCTATAAGATTAGTCTTGCATGTAAAGAGATGATTTCCTCCTGCTTCTGTAGAAGCCAAGTTAAATACCATAATATAAAATGTATTAATATAAGAAAAAAAAACCACAGCACAATTATTCAAACGCCTGCCTGATCCTGTCCTCTTTGATGTAGAACCAAGGCGCGCCACGCTGTGAGAAACTGCCGCAGCAGACACGCAGAGCCACGCAAAGGCTCCTCCAACCCACAGGACCAGTGGCTCCTCCTCGAAATCGGACCGCCGCGCGCCCCAACAGCTTCAACTATGCCCACGTGGGAGTGCGACTTCGAGAGCTGCCAGAGGCCGTCAGTTCGCAGACTCGGTGATTGCGTCCTCTGCAACCGGCATCTGTGCTCGCGACACTTGCAACCAAAGTTTCACAAATGTCCTCGTTGGGAGGTATATTTCCGCCGTCCACGGCACGGCCGCGACTGACTAGTCAGGTTGTAGGATGCCGATGCTTATGATCCTGCTCCCCAACAGGCGGAAGAGCGCGAGCTCGCCCACTTGTTTGAAAAGATTGATACTGCCGCACTGGAAGCACGAGCTACGCGCCTGCGACGGGGCGTGCGATGCGCCGTAGCGCCATTGCGCCGTGACAGAACGACACGAAGCGCCGTCATGGGTGGCATGAACTACCATGTTGAAATCCGGTTCGACGATGGCACCGTATGGCTGGCACGGATTCGCAGGTTCAATGCCACGTCACCTCCCCCGGCCGTGAGAGACTACATTGTTGAGAGTGAGGTGGCCACCCTCTTGTTTCTCGACAAAACGGGAGTACCCGCCCCAAAGATGTACGATTACGCACTAGAGCAACATGGAAACCCCGTCGGCGTTGGCTATATCCTGATGGAAAAGTTGCCCGGCAAATCACTCCGATGGTCGCTCGCCAATGAGCAGCAAAGACGAAAGGTGATCGATCAGATCTCTGACATTCTCATTGAACTTGGCCAATATCCTTTCCACGAGCTTGGCTCTCTGGTCAAGAGTAGCTACGAGTGGGCTCGTTTGCCCAGGAGTCACTAACCGATGTCCTGCAATCTGGCATGCGTACCATCGGGCCGTTTCGTTCCATGGAGGATTACTACCGCTCCTCGCTCAGAATGTTCATTGATAGGATCATACAAGGGGAGGCCTATACTGAACAAGCAGTTGACGCCTACCTCATTCACCGGTTTCTGCTTGATCTGGTCCCGCTAGTGGCACCTCCCGCGTCGAAGAATGGCGACTTCTACTTGAAACATGCAGACGACAAAGGAGACCACATTCTGGTTGACGAAGATTTAAACATTACAGGGATTGTTGATTGGGAATGGGCCTGCACTGCCCCGGCATCACACGCTTTCAACTCGCCAGTTGCTTTGTTACCTGTTGTGGATTTTTACCGCGGCAAAAACTGCCTAGGCGACGACGAACTTTTCTTGGCCCGCCTGTTTAGAGAAAAGAGCCAGGAAGAAATGGCGCAAATTGTTGAGAATGGCCGTCTGCAGCACAGGTTTGCGTTTTGCTGCGGTTATGATCTCGTGGATTGGGATGGGTTCCTCGGGCTATTTCGCGGTCTTCGCGATGCGTTGGGAGTGGACAGTGGGATGGAATGGGACGAGTGGAAAGCAGTGGCTTTGTTCCGCTACAAGGACGAGGCTGACCTCCAGTTACTCTTATCCACTTAGTTTTCTAGCTATTTATCCGTAATGCTTGGGAGGCGCTATTTCTGCGCCTGCCTGAATCACATACTGTTCTGTAGTGTGGTAGATAGGAAGTGCCCTGAGACAGACACAAAGGCATTATGAATCATCTTTACGCGTGATTAGCATGAAAGGTCATTTACAGAAAGAAGGCAAAGAGCTACGGGATGCGGTGAGCTGTCGGGTTCTTGCACTATTCTTACACAGCTTCGGAATGATGCTGACAGACAGAAAGCCGCCTGATCGCTCCGATCGTCCTTCACCTCGCAACTCTAGGCACACTTGTGCAAAGAGACGCATAACGGCTACGACAAAACAAAAAGCAAGACATTTACGTACATTATAATTTGAGATGTACTAACATTTAAAAATAATATTGTAGCTTATTAAAGTCTCCCAAAATATATCGCCTAGTATAAGGCCATATACTATGGAGTACTGGAGGTATCTAGAGCGCTAGTAAGCATAGAGTAGAGAAAGAAAGGCGACACTACAATCACAATGGCGGGCCTCTCATCCGTCCGGTCATATCTTAGTGTCTCGGGCTTTTAGGCGTGCTGTGATGTGCAACCTGCAGGCGAGACCCAGTCGTCCCGGTTTTGGCGGCCATGATCAGCGTCCGCGTTACGTAGTGGGCGTCGGCGGCGGCGGCGCAGCCCTGCTGATGGAACACGATGGTGATTCCACAGCGAATGAGGGTCTCAGAGAGCCACTGGACAAAGTGTGGTGCAGAGTGTGGTGCATCCCAGTGCCCAGCGAGTAAGCGATAGCTGGCGACGATGAGCGAAACGTCGGCTGCGTGGCACTGATAAGTTAGCGTGTCTGTGGACACAGCATCCGGCGCGTTGTCCCCGAAGTATTTTAGGTCTCATCTACGGCCGGCTCGGCCGGGCTGTTATTGCACTATTCCCATCTGACACGATTCTTCCTGGACTTTCCTTTCTTTTTCGTCGTTTCTACAGGGCGTCGTCTGCGACAACCTGATGGCGGACGCATCTTATTTCCCTAGCTGGTGAGACCTCGATCTGCCAGTCTACTAGTAAGTGGGCGACGAGCCCAATCCCGAGACGAGCTATTGGAATTGGGCGCATCCAGACTGCCCATGCACCCCAGACAGATAGCAGCGCCGGGGGAAATACCAGTAGACTCGATTAAGACTGAGACTTCGATTAGTTTGTCGGTAGCCACCGAGCTACTTACTGTGTATACTTGTCAGACGTGTTAGTCGTGAATCTAGCGTTGCGTTGTCAGAAGCAGTCGTGGAGCTGCCGAGATGGAGACTTCCGCTGGCAGGGCAAGTTGTGAGACACGAGGATGATTTGCCCCTAATAAAACATCGTCTTTGTTCGACTACCACTTGGTCTACCGGTCAAACGGATAGGGACAGATGGAGAGATCGGGTGAGCTTGCACGGCATGACTCGGTGCGCATAGAGGGGAGAGCCGGGAGCGGCAGAGGAAGCAGCGGCCCGTGCATTGAGCAATAGTTTCACACCAGAGGAACACTGTCGCCGTACAGACATGAGAGACGAAAAGTATACCAGCAGTCTGCCACGAATCCAATGGCAAATGTCTAGGTGACGATTGGGGAGAAGCGAGATATGTGAGTGCTGCGGATGTGCCGTCTTCCGCTGCGCCTGCCACGCCAAGCCGGGAGCTTGACAAAGCGAGCAAGATGACCATGGCATCGTGTCTAGGTAGGCAATGAATTGCGGTACCGGTGCAATCGTTCGATCATGCTTTATTACGGGGCAAGTTTGGAGTGCGAGCTCCTTTCTCCCCGAGCAAGGCTGGGGCTGTCGTGGGCATAATGAGACCTTCCGGGCGGCGGGCGGCGGGAGGCGCGGCGGGAGGCGCGGCGGAAGGCCAATGCAGGCGAGCGGACGGCGGGCTGGTATCTGCGGAGGGCGCAATTGAGTATCTTGGTCCGTGGTGGTGGGAAGAGTGAAGATGGGGATTTATGAGGCAAGGCAGGATGAGTGAGATGAGACATGGGTGCGGTGGTGGTGTGGCTGGCAATTGGCCGTTTGTCATGGATATCGGCAACGGCCAGGGACGGACTTGTGGTTGGCCTGCTAGTTGACGATTGGGCACCTGATAGTACCTAGGTGGCCACTAGGTACCGAGTTACAGGCTTACCTATTTAGAGTGCTACCTTACAGTGCTGTTATTGGAATTCGGGGGGCAGCTACGGTGGAGAGGCCGCTGAGCCACGAATGCACCTGGTATCGGAACAGTTGTGGTGCAATTGTTAGGTAACTACAGTGGGTGCTGTGGGCTGGAGGACTGGACCGGACTCGGCACTTGGGGCTGAAATTACTACTGCTCAAGGAGATAAAAAAAAATGAGCGCAGACAAGCAGTACACAGCTTGTCATCTTCATCTTGCCCTTGCTGCTCCTTCTGACCCGAGTCTAGATCTCGTCGTCCAAGGCCTGCCCATGCATGCCCAAGGTAGGTATACTTCCCCCAACTAACTTAACTAAGGTAGTGAGTGGTGGGTGAGGTGGGCGGGTGGATGCCACTCGCGCGTACCGGGTACCTGCGAGTAAGGTGTTGCAGGCCGCGAGCCAGGTACCTTTTCGAGGGGCTCCGTCGTGGCTCTGCGCCTTGCTCGGTCGACGCCACGACCAGGCAAGGGCCGCCTGTACTTGTGTCCCTTGGCGGGCCTGATGGCTGGTGCAGGTACCTGTACATGCATCTTGCTGGTGGTATTACTCTAATGCTACGCTTCTTCTGGCCTGGTTCCTTTGTCCGGCGCTCGCTCGCATCTGCATCCTGTCTCTCTCTCTCCGTCTCTCTCTCTGCTGCTGGCCTGCTGCCCACGCCTCTCTACCGCTGTCGAGTTACCTACAGGCTACAGGCTACCAGTAGCGTACCGACGCCTCGACGCCTCCCCCGGCCGCGCCTTTTCTGCTCCTCTTGCCTGCCATTAAACTCTTACTTGCGTCCTTCATCCCAACGTCGCCTCAACGTTACTCGAAACCGCTTTTCCGTTTGCGCCTTCGCTATCCGTCGCCCTATTCGCCGTTTTCTTCCCTTCGACTTTGTCATCCGACCCTCCCCGAGTCATCCGCCCGACGGCTCTTTTCCTTGCTCAAACGCACGAGCCCCCCCTGCGTTCGCGACGTCTGCTCTGCTCTGCTCTGCTCACGACATCCGCCCCCATTCTTGCTCGCGTATCAAGGCAGTCTATAGCGCACACACATCCGCTTCCCATTGCCGGCACACGCCCATATACCTCTACCGATACTGACCTCGCGACGACATACCCCGACGACATTGTCTCGACGCTCGATCGCTCGTCGCCGCCCTGTCACAGCACCGCCGGTGCGCGCTCTATAATGCCCCCCGCCCAATGATTGGCATGTCACAGCCAGCATGTCTCTCGTAGGGCTCTACAACGGGGTGCTGCTCTTCAGCAACCCGTCCTGGAACGGCGCCAGCACCGTGCCTGCGTCGCTGATACGAAACATTACAGATGTCGCCCAGGACCTTGGCTACGAGCAGCACCTCAGAAAGAACCTCACTACCCTCTCCACCAACGGCGCCCAGACCCTCAACGGCGTCATACAAGGCCTTCTTTACGTCCCTGACATATCCACCGTCGCCTCGTGCAACTCTCAGCAGTACGACTTCATCCCCCGAAACGTCACTCGCAGGGCCCAGCTGCCTCCTGCAAACTACAACCTCATCGCCCTCGCCCCCTGGTTCAGCATAGATTGCGTACAGGCATACCTCGCCGCCGCCCGTTTGGACCCCATTCGCGGCTTCCTCTTCTACAAACCAAACAACTCTACAGATAAACCTCAAGGTCCCGACTCCGCAGTATGGAATCTCGACGATGGCGGCGCTTGGAAGGAGTCCAGGTTCCCCATCTTTGCCATACCAGGCATCGAGGGCCAGCAGATGATGCATCAGCTGAGCCTCTATTCCGGAACTGCCGACGACGTTCCTCACGGCGAAGAAATCATGCAGCGTTATGGCACAAGCCAAAGCGATTACGTCAGGATCTGGGCGCAACTCACCATGAAGGGCAGTGCGAGCCTGCCTTCGCTATGGGTCTACTTTCTCATTGTCATTGGCGCTCTTCTATTCATCGTCGCCTCCGTCTCCCTAACCATGCATTTTATCCAGCGCCGCCGCCGCACGTCTTTGCGCAAGCGTGTCGAGTCTGGCGAGGTCGACCTTGAGGCCATGGGCATCAAGCGCTTAACCGTCCCTGCTTCTCATGTCAAGGACTTTGCACTATTTACTTACACTAGCCAACCCGAACTCGCCTACGACCTGTCCACTCCCACGACCGAAGTCCTGTCCACCATGCGATCTAACAAGGGCAAAAAGAAGCGCAGAAGCGACCGCCACAGCAACTCATCCGCCACCGTCATCTCAGACAGCGTCCAGACTTTGCGCAGCCAGCGTTCCGCCGTGACTGGAAAAGCCAACACAACCGCCACAAACTTCCAGCCTCAGTGCCACATTTGCCTTGTCGAGTTTGAAGATCGCCACAGCGTCATCCGCGAATTACCTTGCCATCACATCTTCCACCCGATATGCATCGACGAATTTCTTCTGCGCAATAGCTCCCTCTGCCCCATGTGCAAGCAATGCATGCTCCCGCCAGGCTACAGCCCCAAAATTACCAATGCCATGGTTCGCCGCGAGCGCGCCCTGCGCAAGCTCCGAGAACGAGTCGAATTTGACGATTCTTCCATTGAATCTGGCGATGCCAAATTCAAGGGCTGGGGCAAGCCAGGCTGGGGAAAGCGCCTTTTCCATTCGTCATCCTCGTCCGAAGAGAGCCAGGATATACAACTCGAGAAACGTCACGCGTCGCCACCCGAACGATCTAGCGGAGACGAATCCCCTGGGAGGAGCGGAAATGGAAGCGACGAAAGCTCTGGAAGTGGAAGCCCGGTAGCTGCTGCGACGACAGTCACGCCGACACCACCAGCTGTGGCGTCGCATTCTCCGCCACAACCCTCCGTTGCGCAGCCTGTCGCCTCTGCCCCGCCTCCGAAGAAAACTCGCGCGCGAAAGTCGAAAGCCCGACCCCTTCACGTACTGCCCACACAACCCGAGGGTTCAGAGCTACGAACAGGTTTCGCCGGCTTTGTTGGTCGCAGCAGTCCATCCTCCTTTGCGCGCGAGCGCATGCGGGAGATTGCCAATCAGAACGCGCCATTTGAAGACCCGGATCAATCGCGTCCCAAATGGCGCCGCGCAGTGACCAAGGTCTTTCCAGGATTATGACATCATACAAAACCGGGCTCGGCGTTTTCCACATTCTTTTCATCAATCGGGCGTAGCAAGCCACTACAACAGCGGGGAAAAAAGCATTGCGACGGCGTTTCTCTTACATGTGCATTCTCGGTTCTTTTTTTTTTTTATATATACTCATGACTTTATGAAGTGATGTTGGCTCAAACAACATCCACACCGGATCGCACATTTATTTCTCATCCTTCTACATCTCGGTCGATACCCAACATGTTGGAAGACGGGCTAGCTGCTGGTTTATATACTATATACTGGCGACTTTGGTAGAGCATTTTTTCCCATTTTCAACTATGGGGCGGGAGCACGGCTGTCTGCTGCTTGCCGTTTTCCGTCTTTTCTTTAGGCGCAAAGTGAGGACAAGATGAGATGCTGTTCTATTATCATGTACGGATGTTATACATATCGAACCACTACAATCAATCTGTGACCGCATTTCGGGGTAATCTTGTGCGAGTTGAAATCGACAATCGAACACTGTAGCTGATTATCTGTGCTTGTGACTCTACACAAACTGTGTGACACTCGATTTCTTTTTTCTCTGACTTGATAGGAAGTGTGCCCAGGGGTAGAGTAAAGGACAGCCAAGGAAAATGAGCTCTGGGGATCGAATGAAAGAAACGCAACTATATCTGTTTCCCGACGCCTTTTACATAAGAATACCGACTCTAGCCGTAAATAAAGAAAGCAAAAAAAAAGGAAAAAGCACGCAGGTCATGTTGTTTCATCATCGTGCCGCCCAATTCCAGGTGAAGGAGAGGAAAAAAAAAAGGCAGCAACTCTAGGAGAAAAGCGAGACGAATAAGAAAAGCAATCACGAGCGGGGAGAATCACCAATCAGTCTGTCCTGATCGTCCCGAAAGCCTGCTTTCGCGAGCACCTCCTGCACGCGATCGTCCTCTGCGGCACGGATCCGTCGTCTTGCCGCCTCGAGCCGCTCCACGCCGCGGTCAATCGTCTCAATGTGGATGGCGAGCGGGAGCGTGGCCACCCTGGCGCTCTCCGCGTCGCGAAGGACGCCTGGCTCGGCGACGCGGTCGCGCAGGTCGCCGAGGCCGGCCTGGATGGCCTCGAGCTCGAGAACCAGCGCGCTGACCTGCATGACGGCCGTGGAGCGCTGCGCGTCGACCCGCCGCAGGAGTGTCAGCTGCTGAGACAGGCTGCTGAGGCGGCGGGCGTTGGCGCCGACCAGCGTCCACACGTTCCAGAGGATCTCGTCGCGGCGCGACGAGAGCGTGGCGGCGGAGCGCGAGGAGACTTCGTAGATGAGGGAGAGGTGGTCCTCGGCTATCGTGAGCAGGCGCAGGATGGCCTGCGCCTCGAGGATGAGGGCGGCGATGCGCTCCGAGACGAGCGTTGTGTGCTCCACGTACTTGTCGCGGAGGACTCGCTCGCTAAAGACCTGCTCCGCGGGCTGAAACGGCGAAAATAGCCAGCCGGACCAGGTGGTCAGAGCGGTCGTGGACGAAGATATGGCGCCGTCGGAGGAGAGGGGCGCGAGCGAGTCGATGTAGCGCGCGGTCCAGCGGTTGATAGTGATGACGGCGTCGACGGCCGAGCCGACGTGCGTGTTGAAGCGCTGCAGATCGGCGGCACTCTGGCGCGCCGTGTCGATGAAGCCATCAAACTCAAACATGAGCTCGTCACGCGCCTGGATGTCGCTGTGTTTGACGAGTGTGCGCAGATCGCGCAGGCTCGTCTCGGAGCGCTTCATCTCGAGCGGCAGCGATGCGCCCTCGACACTCTTCTCCAGTACATCCTCAAACTTGGCCTGCACGCCCATCAGCTCGTCAAACTCGACGGGGTTGCTGGGCATCTCGGGGTTCTCGCCGCCGAAGCGCGTGTCGGTGCAAAAAGGTAGGTTCAGGAGCGATGCGCCGGGCACGCGGCAGATGGGCGACAGAGAAACGTAGATTGACCGTTGCAGCATGTTTTGAGTGATGATGATGGCTCCACAGGAGAGATACACGGCGAGAAGGAGTGCAAGAGGTCGCTTGGCGTATTGAAAAGCGAGACCAACAACGGCAGCCGCCCATCGCGCAATGCCGCTTGAGAGGGAAGGGATCGAGGACGCATGGTCGCGTCGGTCTCGACGATGCGCTTCATACTCGTCATAGTCCGATCGCTGTCGCGCGCTCCGGCGCTTCGCGGGGGCCGTATCCTGCGAAGCATATCCACGTCGTCGCACGATAGTCGAATCGCCGGCGCCGCGCGGGCTGCTGCCGGGGCGAATCGTGCGGGAACTCTGGCCGGAGCTCCTACGGTCGCTGGCAACATCGAGCGTCGGCATTCTAAATTCCGGGTCGGGCGAGCGATGATTGTGCGCCTGGCGCAGACTGTGGAGGCTGCTGCTACCGACGACGGAGGAGGGTATGCTCGGGCGAAAAGGCTCGCGTAGAATCACGTTGTCGTCAGCCTGGTGCTTGGCAAAGTCGCGGATGCTGTCTTGCGAGCCAAAGCTAGAGTTCGGCTGGCTCTGCGAGCTGCGCTGCTGGTGCTGGTGCTGCGAGGGTAGGCCGGAGGAGGGCTGCTCGCTGGACAGAGGGGAGAGGATGTCGTCGTTGTCGTCTTCGGGCGTGGCCCCGGGCAAGAGAGAGGTGTCGAAGCTGTCGTTTTCGCCGTCGACCATGCGCCAAGAGTCTTCAACGGTAATCTGCCTCCTGCGCGAGGACATGGCGTCGCACAAAAGAGAGCCCAGTAAACAGTAGCTGGCGAGACCAGGTGAGTGTGGTGTGTGAGTGACCGACGAACGCAAAACAAGAGGCTGCAGCGAGGGTGGCAAGGGTTACTTCCGTTGTTGTTTTTCTTGTGTCTTCAAAGGTGACCCAAGCTCAGAAGAATAAAAGAAAAAACAAAACAAAGGCTGCGCACAATGGCCACCCTGCTGATGGCTCGAGTCACGCGCGCCGCTGTTGAGAGGTGTTGGGCACCGCTCACGGGAGGACAAGAAAGCGAAGGCAAGTCGCGTATTAGTGTGAACTTTCGGTTGGTAACTCTCGTTTTATGTGTTCAAAGTCAAGTCCAGGCAGAAAGGCGGTATTAAGATGCATGAGTCACGGCATGAGTTGGCAGCCAGGGGGTTGTATTTTTGTTGACGCCAGGAATATGAGAAGGACAAGCTAGGCCAATGGAGCAGAAGCAAGGCAGCAAAGAGGACCAGCGTTGCGATTGTTGATGGCTGGGTGGCGATTGACTGGTAACAGTGACGTCCTGACGCCTTGTCCCTGGGTGGGGGGGAGTGGCCAGGCGCTAATCGAGGTCAAGGGCCGGCGGCGGGGCCATCCGGCAACCAAGGCGTGGAAAGGTCGACTGGAATTGAGATGTTGCAGGTGCAAGCCGTGGCGCGCAAGCTCGTAATGCGAGTTTAAAGATTATTGAGCCCATGTCGTGTAGGAAGGAAAAACGGAGATGCTAATTGGCTAAAAAAGAATCACCAGGCCCGGCGTGCAAGGATGACCAAAACGCCGCGAATGGCACATGACCCGTTATCGAGTCTGCTCCGGCCGCCAGCTGGCAGCCCGACTGACGGGCCGGCGGCGCATGGTCCGTTTGTGGGGTGCAAACGGCGCCGCGACGTCGACAGAGCCTCGTCTGATTTTTGTGCGCATGATAATATGCCCTCCTCCCTGAGCTCCGGTGTATGAAAGTACTAGTAGAGAAAGACTTACACCTCTAGCATTTCCATTTCATCGGCAAATTCTGGTTATAGCTATGCCAATCTAGGTGGCTACCGAGCCCGCGCCTCGCCCATGGAAACCGCCTTTGTCAGGCCCTCGCGCTGGTGTCGAACATCGCTCACAGATCGAAAATGAACAGACGCCTGTCCCGGAGGCGACATTTTCAGGTCGAGACGACCAACCCGGTGGTTGTTGCAGATGAATTCTTCATGCACGCACTTGCATTCGTCTGGCGCTATCGATCGAGCCTCATACCAGGTCCCCTCCTCCAGATCAATGACAGCAGCGCACATGGCGGCTACGACCGTCGGCCTCCAGACACCGTCTCGCCTTGGCCACTGTCGTAGCAGCGCGACCGCTTCTCGTCGTATCAGGCGGTCGCGGCACGTGCGGCCCACGCCGAATAGGAGCTCAGCGACGGACACAGAATACGAAAATCCTTGGCCGTCAATGCCTTGCTTTGCCTCTGTTTCCTTTTCTAGGTCGATGAGCTGCCGCGAAAGATAATTGATCCTGGCATATGACCCTGTGAAGTGGTCGAATGAGACTTCTCCGAGGGTGCGGTCGAGATGCAAACATACATACACTGCCACTTCCATGAGTTGAAGTTGAATTGCCCCGTGCTTGGTGGCAGCGTTGTCAGACTGTGTATCTAGTAGCGCCTTGAACTTCGAGCTCCAGACGGCAAGCCGACTCTTGTACTCCCGAATTGCGCCATCATAGTCTGCGATCTTGGCAATGTCCCCGGGCAAGGTAACCATAGGGAACGCCTGAAAGATGGCAGTCATCATGGGTTGAATGTCGACAAACGCTTCGCTCATCGACTGGTAGGGCTCAGTTGGCTCTGCTGGCGGATTCCCTTGCAGGTACCAGTTTGGTTTCGGAACATCTCTTATCCGGCCGAAAATCTGGGATTCGTAGAGAGATATGAGAGAAATCAGCGCCCCAGGTGATAGAATATGATCTCGGCGACCTTGGTGCCGGTGCTCCCAGAACCGCCACTGATAAAATAGTAGTATGCTTGAGCGAGCATGCTCAGCTGCCTGCGCGACATCTCCTTGCAAGCAGCATAGACCCGTGTAGAGCATACTTACAAGCATGAACGTCTCCTGGTCGGCGTAGCTCGGGGAAGTCTGCTGCGCAATTTTGACCATGTGTCTAATGGAGGCATTGTGTTGCAGCAGAGCAAAGGCATATAGCGTGTTCTTATCGACCTCGGGAGCAGTGGGCTTTTTAGCCCTGTGGTCAAGAGCGGCGAAAGAAAGGCATGCATGCCAGACGGCTGGATAGACACGCGCTGCGCGTAGCACATCAACCGCCCAAAAGGCATGGTTGAAGCTGCCGCCAACTTGATGGACCGTGCGTAGGCGGAAGAGATCAAAGACGTGCGACTCTTGACGGCTGACTCTGATGCCCTGAGGTGCTATGGTTGACTTGGGTTGTATATGGAGAGGCTTGTGCTGCGCAGGCATTGCCTCGATGGATTTGTTGACGGCGAAGCGAAAGCTCACGGGAGGATATTCGCAATCTCTCCCCGTAGAGGAACCTAACAGAATAAACGTTAAAATGGCCGACACTCAATATGGAACCTAGCTAGCAAGACGTAGCGTCGAGACAATACGCACATTTTTTACATGATGGCTTGCCTTCATCACACTTGATACGCCGACGCCTTCCACCATCTCGAGTCAGATGATTTCCATCGAAAGTTGGGCAACCGGGTACAGGTCTCACCGACAGGTCATGCATCCAGTCTTTACTTTGGCTGCGAATCGTTTCTGCCGCTTGGGCAGAATGGTCGTCGCAGAAGGCTCATCAGGGGAGGAGCTGAAATTTAGGACATGCTGCTGACCCGCGGCAGCAGGCGGAGAGATCTGGCTCTCGGGCGAGCTGGAGCTGTCGGAAACATATGTCGGAACCATTTGCGACGATAGCAACGCGGCGTGATGACGACCAGCGTTGCCTCATGGGGTGACGTACTGTATGATGGTGGTAGTCGTGGCTGCTGGCGGGCGACAAGGAGATGATGCGATGGCTGTGGGCCACTAAACGGAGCTACTGCGTTGGGCGAATTCTTGTGAACGAGCCATGGGTCGCGCTCATGAAGCTGCAATTCGAGGACATGGCAGTAACAATAACGCTACAGTCAAATTGTAAGGGGCATAAAACATCAAGATTAAGCTGCTGCCCTAAGAGGCGACAATAAGCTTCTAGCGTCGATGTGCTGACTGCATTCGCCCAAGGCCGGTAGCTCGAAACGCATAGTAGATCGGCAGCAGCTGGAGCAGCCTGCATCTAATTAAGCATTGCTTATTCCAACGAGCACTAACTACGGAGCACAGTCGTCTCATGTCTGAGTTGGTGGAGCAGCGGGATTGAGAGGTAGCCTGTGTGTTGCGTTGTGTCCATCGCCGAAAGCATGACAGCTGTTACACCAAAGAGTTAGCCTCGGCTCGCCGATGCTGCCCCAGCGGAGGCGCTAAGAACGGCAGGCCGCGGGACGCAACAAACTCCAGAGAGCTTCATGTGCCTTTGCGCCCTCTAAGTTACTTTTTCTTTCGCCATCTCTCAAATCGACAAACCCCACGCCGCGACCGATAGTCCAAACTACATCCGACACACGTACACACACACACACACACATACACACGCACAAGATCTAATGCCGCATCAATGAGCGAATCGAGCTTCGTGCAAGCCCAGCAACGGGTCGCCGCCCGCCGACAGGCCCGCGAGGTCCAGGCGGCCGCCCGCATCGCGGCGCAGCGAGAAGCGTCTCGCACCAGCACGCAGCTGCAGCGCCTGCCGTTTCCCCTGAGCCGCCTCGCGCCGGCCTGGGACGCCGTGTCCTCGCGCGAGGGCACGCGGCCGGCGTTTCGCGTCGCCCAGGTCGACGCCGAGCTTCTGGATGAGGAGCTCGTCGACCTGCTCAAGGCGCAGGTCGCCGACGCCCTCAGATACTTTGCCGGCGGCCACCTGCAGGACGACTGGTCCGACGAGATCATACTCGCGCTGCGCGCCGTCCTCTTCAAGCTGACCATCTGGGACCACGACGCGACGTACGGCGCGGCCCTGCAGAACCTAAAGTACACCGACGCGCGCAGCACCGGTCCCGTGCTGGTGGCGCCGTCGCGGGCGCAAAAGTCCGTCTACGGCCTCGTCAGCGTCGTGGGCAAGTACGCGTGGACCAAGTGGGAGGGCTGGCTGGTCGAGCAGGACGACGGGTACGACGAGCCCAGCCCGCGCGTGCGGCTGCTGTCGCGGTGGACCTCGCGCCTCACGACGGTGCACTCGGCAGCGGCTTGCGCGTCGTTTCTCGTCTTCCTGTTGCACGGCCGCTACCGCACGCTGCTCGACCGGCTGCTGCGGATGCGGCTCGCGCCGCCGACGAGCCAGGTCAGCCGCGAGGTGTCCTTTGAGTACCTGAACCGGCAGCTGGTGTGGCACGCCTTTACCGAGTTCCTGCTCTTCGTGCTGCCGCTCATCGGCATCAACCGCTGGCGTCGATGGCTGAGCCGCACGTGGCGCAAGACCAAGGAGATTGTCAACACGAGCAGCGCCGTCGCCGCCGCCGAGGGAGGTGCCGGCGCCTCGGGCGAGTACGGATTCCTGCCGGAGCGCACGTGCGCCATCTGCTACCAGGATCAGAACGAGGCCACCACCGAAAACGACATTATGCTAGCGGCGTCGAGCGGCGTCGTCGGCTCCGCGCAGACGGACGTGACGAATCCCTACGAGACAATCCCTTGCGGCTGCGTCTACTGCTTCGTGTGCCTGGCGACACGGCTGGAGCGCGAAGAGGGCGAGGGCATCACGTGCCTGCGGTGCGGCGAGCACGTCAAGGAGTGCCGGCCGTGGGACGGCGATGTCGTGGAGCCTGCCAGCACCAGGTCGGGGGGCCACAAGACGGTTGCCTTTTCAGACGATGTTATGGGTGGTATGGATGAAGAAGAAGAGGAGGAGGAGGATGAGGAGAGGGAACAGGCCGAGGAATAACAACTTGGGCGTCTGCACCAACTATGAAGATTACGAATCATGGCCAAACAACGGCTTGACGGTGTATTATACAATACGGAGCAAACAGGCTCGGATATTTTCCTTCTATTCTATGCATGGCGGGGCGAAGAGAATCATACGAGAATGAGACAATGGTGTGTGTATATAGATTTTTGATGAATAATTCTTTGCAGCAATGTATCACTGTTTGCTGGTCTCGCCTGACTGCGCATAAACATGTGATTGATGTTGAGGGAGGAGTCGAGCATGAGACAGGAAAAGGGCATCCGCAGAGCATGTCACTACTTGTAACCAACGCGCTGAAGCAAGTCTGTTACAAGCTCTGCGCATGCGCTGTGGCGCCATCTCCACAGCACCATCGGTACCCGGGGGGGGGGGGGGGGGTCCCCCCCGGCTGTGGAGACTCAAGCTACAGCTTCTCCAGGGACTTTCCTGCCAGGATGCCAACGACCAATTTGCCTGGCATATCCACAGGCCGCCCTTTTCGAGGCGGTCGGTTTGCTCTTCCCGTTTCTCGCTTCCTCATTCCTCTGCAAATAAAACGGAAAATAGCCAATCTGTTGCGCGGGCTGCACAGACGATCGATCACGCACACGTCCACCCAGCATGCTCGAGTAAACACGTACCACCAAAGTCAACTCGAAACCGACACCTGCACCGCCTTTCTCGCGCAGCTCCTGGAGCGGCATCGGGCTGCTGCTGGTCCGAGACCATCCAGCGGAAGAAACCTCGGCTTAGCTCTTCTTCTGACAAGAGAAAGCGGCATCGCTTCGTCGAGAGCAAGCCCAGGCAACACAGGCTTCTCCAACGCGCGCCGCGCCGAAGCCTTGCTGGCTGCCTGAACCCCCCCCAAAATGCCCAGCTTCTTCCAGTTTACGCAGGGCACAGAGTCCCGCGTCCGGCCCAACGACTCGTCACCGCTCCTCGGCCGCTTCCGCGCCGTGCCGCCCCGTCCCGAGGCTGGCATCCGCCGCAACAGCCAGCTGGGCCTGCTCTCGGACAGCATCGCGGCGGGACGCGGCAGCGTGCACGTCGGCTACGGCGCCCTCATCGCCGCCCACCTCGGCGACAGCGACAGCGAGGACGAGTGCATCCGCCGCGATGGCCGGCTCGAGCTCCGGGAAAACGCCACGGCGTGGGATCGCCAGTGGCAGAAGTGGGTGACTGATCTCTGGGTCGAGCCCAGGCAGTCCGCCGTTATGAAGGTCATGGATAGGTGGTGGAGCCGATACGGGCTGTTGATCTTTCTGCCGGCCATCTTGGTACGTTGGCGGGGTTTTTGCGCAGGATGACCCGGCTTCTGACAATTTCTAACACGGTTCATGTCTTAGGCAATTGTATGGTGTGCTATTCCGTTTCCTCAGTACCCCTTGCCGCGGGATGACGGCGACGAGGAGGATCCAACAAGACCTGGCAAACGTCCTGGCTATGGCGCTGCCAACGTCGAGGTGAACTTTTGGTTCTTCCTGTTTATATACTACGGTTTCTACAACGCTACAGCGTTGGTATGGATCACAAAAGTATTTAATCTCTACAGCCTCAATTGGTAAGTGAAATGAAGACTCACAGCTCCAGTTGAGCACAGCCACTTACACGCTATAGGTGGCCAAAGATTCTGGGATTTCCAGTCACAGTCTCGTTGATCGCCATCGTCTCTCTGGCAGTTCCGGTACCCATCTACCTGATACGAGAAACTCGCTGGTTGACGAATCACACCACTTCGTGGATCTCGTGGACCTTTTGCGTCATGGCTATGCCGGTGGCCATTGCGTTTCTCATTCTCATGACCAACGAGCGTCACATTGGGCTGCGACACTCGTTGTCAGAAACGCAGCGCATCTTCACTACATCTTGGTGGACGGGTGAGCCCGACACGCTGCCTCGGCCTGATCGACGCCGGCGTAACGTGCCTGGCGACCTGTGGGAGCACGACGTGCTGCAGTCGTACGGGCCGACGCGGCCACAAGGCGTTGCCATGAGGCGTAGGTGGCTTCCGGCAAGCTTCATCCGGTTCCTATGGCTTTGCGTGGCATTGTTTATTGGACTGGTGGCGTACGTACTGGGAGAGGCTTACGCCGAGCTCTATCTGCAGACTCTGCCGCACAACAGTTTGGAGACGGTGGTATACGTCTATGGCTGGATCATTACGGTACATCTGCTGGACGCACTTACCGGCTGGGTGCTGGGAATTAGGGAGGGCGAGCGAGTGGGAAGCTACCCGCTGAGTTGGGTTTTCAAGCTGTGAGTGCACCTTGTCGGAGTTGAACGGATGGATTTGCTGACAGAGCTCTGCAGGTATTTCATGCTGACGTACCAGACGTACGTGCGTGCACTGTACGCTCGGCTGCGCACGCCGCAACAGTTTATCGTGCTGCAGATTCTGTCGTCGACGAGCCTGGTGATTTTGACGCCGCTGATGATGACGCAGACTTTTCACAAGGCCATGTGCGTGCTGGGCCTTAATGGGCAGACGTACGGGTCGTATCAGAAGTTGCAAACACGCAACGTCTTTATCCGGTTCCTGGCGGAGAATGCGTCGATGGCGACGTTTCTGGGAAGCGTGCTGGTGCTGCACTATGGCGCCAACAAGGACGTGTATCCATACTTTGCATTTGATCGCGACTCGGAGCCGTACAACCTGAACCTGACGGTGTACTTTTCGGCGATCACTTGGCTGTGCGAGCTGGTGGCGAGCGTGGCGGTCCGGGGCCTGATCCGGTACTGCTTCAAGGTGGACGTTGGGCTGGAGGGCAAGCTAGACCTGGCGGTGTGGCCAGAGCTGCTGCCGACATGCGTGGCGGTGATGCTGCACGTCTTGCAGAACATGATGTTTTCGATAATCCGGTTGCAATTCCATTGACGGGGAAGGGTGGGAAGAATTGTGAGAGCGGGAAGAGGAGACTTGCAGTGTTTGTTGATTTGGACTTGTCCTGCGGGCTGGAAAATGGCGGCCCCCCATGTTTTCGTTGTCTCTGTTTTTGTCGGTCTGCTTGATTCCGAAACTGATACCCCGATCCCGTTTGCTCGGCTGTTTTTTCTTTTCTTGCATCATCATAGATTACATACCCCCGGCCCTGATCAAGGATGACAGGGCAATGTTTTGTTGGTCTTTTTTAATCATCACGTTATGGAATAGAGGTAATGGAACAATTTGCTATCAATTAGATGTTGGTCGAGGAATGACTGCAGTGCATCAGGCTCGGGGATTAACTCGGCCTTGTTATAGGAAGAGTGGAATGCACGGCCCCAAAGCAGAAGCAAGGAAGAAGGTCTAGAGATTGATGGTGATGGAGTGCAACTAGTGGAGCGCGTCCGAGCATGTATCGGCTGGTGGTACAGAGCCCCCATGACGAATAGGTTGCGTGGTTTAGGCGTGCTAGGTAAGGAGAAGAGAGAGAAGGAAAGGTGCAGAGCGGTAGAAGGGGCACATGCAAGATTGACTGGCAGACGGCGATAATCGTAAGAAAGGGAGAAGTGATGATGCGGCTGCAAGGCAAAATGAATGGCATCAAACAAAGGCCAGGCAGGCAGGCAACGGTGGGCACAACCTTGATCGCCGAGCGTTGGTTGGCTGGTGTGGGTAAGACGGGCCGGTTCCATGTTGGAGCTGCGTCGCGGGCCGTCCAAGCCCTTGATGTGCCGCGTTTGCTTGGTTTTTTGAAGCCTTTTTTTTTTTTTCTAAATAAGCTTCCAAGGCCTGATCTCTAGAAAAGGTATGCAGAGTAGCATGTTTTCTTCTTCTTTGAACTTTACTCCTATTTCAAGTAGATTCGTGGAATATGAATAAGAAGTTTGTAAATAATCATCGTACGGTACGGCATATGGATGCCCTGACCACCCTTTGGCGGTGGTCCCACTGTGGCTGTCCCATCGGCTTGAGCTCGTGTAACGAGCCTGTCGCTGTGTTTGGACGGAGCCATGGCGCGAAAAGTTTGGCCGTGAGACGGAGTTGGGGAAAAAAAAAAAGAAGAAGCAGAGAGCAGACCGGTGAGTCAAGCTTGGCCTTGGGTGCAAGGTATAAGTGGACGGGGGGGGGGATCAATGTACTGCAGTTAGTTGTGCAGCTACAAGTTACATGGCCGATGCACGGCAGCCGTGCCTTGGCACTGTGAAATATAGACACTGCGACGCTCATGTGGCAATACATTTTGTTTTCTCCATCTGTCAAGGTTGCATAACGTTGTGAATGTTGCCTCTTGGTCTTGCGGTGTGAGGGATTGCATCGCGCGCGTCTGTAGATGCCGCGCTATAACTAGTAACTAGGTAAATGGCGGCCCTCTGCACCATCCCAACCGAGACAAGACACGCATGAAATGGGTATATGTGTGATGCATGAAGAGAAGCAGGAAAATGTCATTGAATAAGTAGCAATAACAAAAAAGACGAGGAATTTGGCCCCTGTGCGTCGGTAGGTAGGGGTACATGTCAACATTGCCTGCCTTCCTCTACCTGTAGGTACGGATGCAAGCCCAGCCGCTGTCACCACCCGTAAAAAAGGCCTGCTTCTACCTACCTAGGTAGGGCATGCATGTGCTTTGGACGTGGCATTTCTCCCCGGGTGCGTGCCTTGCATCCGACTTGGGTTTGCGTCTTCATTGTTTTCTTTCCCTTTGTGATGTTCTTTCTCCAACGTACCCTCTTGTGTTTGACTGCTGCCATCCTTGCTTACTCTAGGCTTTGGCGCTGAATCATGACCTCCTTTCCTCCTCCGAGCCGTATCCATCCATCCATCCACGCCAAACGCCAGCCAGCCAGCCAGCAAGCCAGCCTGCCAAATGCGATAAAAGTGTTGGTACTCACACCGACCTTTGCTTCTGCTGTCGATTGCGTGAGTAATGCGAGCCAGACCCAGTTGCGTGTACTTGATGAATTTTTCTTTCTCGCACGCTCGCTTTTCCCGTCTTTTTGATAAATTGTAGCCTGGTCCCCCTGCGTATTACAAGTCCATCTCGTCTTGCAAGCAAATGCCCCCCCACGCCTTGCGCTCCAGAAACAACCATGCACTTTTGCTCGCACCAGTCTTTGTAACTAACTAGTCTTGTCCTGCGACAGCTGCCTGCTGGGACTGTGCATTAGTTATCTACCTACCTACTCTGCGGCTTCGGGTCCTTCCTATCAAGGCCCTATTTTTTTTTATTTACTCTTCGTCCAATCTTCCTCTTGCACTCTCTTTTTCTCTCGAGCTTTCTCCTCTTCTCCCTCGCATCATCCCAATCTGTTTTCGTCTCTCGACGGCGCGTTCGTCCTTTGTTCGTCGGGTCGCCTCCATCTTGCCAGCTGTCCGCTATCTGGCTGCCGCCTATCTGTCCGCCTCCGTTTGTTGACTCTGCCGCCCTTTGACTTGTTCTTTTTTTTGTTAATAAAAAAAACAAGGGAAAAGAAAACTGGGGCAACTCTGTACAGCCACGGCACCCTTCCGACTGTTCGCCAGCTGTTGCGCGTCCAATCTACAGGTCAAATTGAAGCAGCCTGCCTGTGCCTGCTACTGCTTGCCACTGCTTGCCTGCCAAATCTCGCAACGTTCGTTCCCGGGATCCACCGAAATCCACACTCAGGAAAAGTGCGTGCTTTTATCCCGCTCTTGACCTTTTTTTATGCTCTGTTCGCCGTTGCCATCCCCCCCCTCTCCGAAACTACCCCTCCAAGCTCCCCGCCGTGCATTAATGTTTTTTTTTCTCAACTGCACCGCTTTTGCTCCTTTTATTCACTCAATCATATCATAACCCCTTCATTCTTTACCGCACCCGTTTACTTTGAGGGAATTCTGCCTGGCATCACCACCTGATACCTGGCTTGTGCTTTTCTTTCCCACTCCTCTCCTCCCCCGCGCGCCATCCTTCTAGTCTCCTCTCCCGAACCAATCTTGCACCCATCTCGACTTCAAGCTTACAATGAGTGATTCCGCAGCCGCCCAAGATGCCTCGGGAAGACAGCCCACCTCCTCCTCCTCCGCCGCCGCCCAACTCGCCAGTGCAAAGGTAATTCTTCGCAAGAACCTGCGCCAGTTCCCGGACTTCCCCATCCCCGGCATTGACTTTGTCGACATCATGCCGCTTTTTGCCAATCCTGAAGCCCATGCAACCCTCGTCAACGCCCTCGAGCTCGAAATTGCCCAGACCTTTGCCAACAACAAGCCCGACGTCATTGTCGGTCTCGATGCTCGTGGCTTCCTCTTTGGCCCCGGCCTCGCCCTGCGTCTCGGTGTCCCCTTTGCCGCTGTCCGCAAGCAGGGAAAGCTTCCCGGTCCCTGCGTTAACGCCGAGTATATCAAGGAGTACGGCAAGGACTTTTTCCAGATGCAGCAAGATTCAATCCGTGAGGGCCAAAAGGTCCTCGTTGTTGACGACATTATTGCTACCGGTAATTACTCCAAATGTCGCCATCCGATCCGTCCACGCACTGACTTGTCCTTCAGGTGGCTCTGCCAAGGCTGCCGCTGACCTCGTTGCCCAGCTCAAGGGCCGGGTCATGGGCTACCTTTTCATTCTCGAGATTCCTGGCCTCAACGGCCGCGATAAGCTTGGAGCGGCTCCTACCACCATTCTCCTCGAGGACGCCTGAGCAGCTTCCAAACACACCCAAAGCCCACAAACGAGACCCTCGAGATCCGCACATTCAACAATATACATGATTACGACTTAATAGAAAACCCGTTGACGCGTCGTCTGCCATTTGTCACATATACACCACGCACCGTCAATGCCGACTTATTTAATACCCGGGGGGACTGGTCTCTCTACATACACCACAACCTTGACGACATTCAACCGTTCGCATATAATGGCGCCCTGGTAGGAGGGCAACACTGGAGGAAATGCAATCTGGTTCATGTTTGATTTTTATTGTACACACACACACACGCACAAAGATAAACAGAAAACAGAGAGACACGGGTGAAAAGTTTGCCAAATGTGGAAAGACGAGTGTTGGAAAAAGTGTAGCAATCTTATTTCTTTCTCTGTGATTCTTTCGCACCGTTTATAATTCATAGAAACAAAGACAAAGACGCATATAATGTAATGGCGACCCCTTGCCCGTCCGCTGCTTGCTTGCGCTAACATGCGCAAGAGCGTATACACACGACATTATGTTGAGCAATTGGAATACCAATACAAATGCGTAATGACAACAATAAACAGCCCTCTTCGATCCCGACGCATGAGTTGCCGTCACGACATGTACCCATTTCGAATCTGGTTGTACATGTTGGCCACGCTCAATACCAGTATATATGCAGAACAAGAATTTCAAAGAAACTGAAATTTAAACCATCTATAATCCAAGCATATAAATAGTCACATCGATATGTACACATTCATCAATACTGTTTTGTACGTATGTTTCCCCCAGTCGTCCCACCCATCTACAGCACAATCGCATTCTCAATGACGTAGCCCTGGCTCTTGACCACGTACTTGCGCCGGATCCCGACCGCCGACGCCTCCCGAAACAGCTCGTACGTGCCCTTGGCGCCCGGCATCAGCACCATCGGGATCCCGTGCACGCGCGGCGCGCCCCTCGGCGTGCGCTGCTCCGTCGCCAGCAGCGGCCGCGGCGCGTCGGCCATGTCCCCGCCGGCGCTCTCGTCCACGACGACGACGAGCTGCAGGCCCCCGGCGGTCCCGTGTTCGTCGCCGCCGCCGGGGGCGAAGCTCGGGATGTTGTCGAGCTTCTCGCCAAAGGAGCAGCCGCCGCGCTGCATGACAATGACCTGGTGCCGCCGCGGCGCGTCCTCGGGCAGCGGGCCGTCGCAGGCCAGGCCGGCCATGTAGACGCGGCGCCACGGGAACGAGGCGCCCGGGTCGGCGGCCGAGAAGCCGGGGCTGCCGCGGAGGAGCGTGTCGTGCACGCTGGGCAGCGGAAACGCGCCGACGCCCGTGGCCGTGTTGGCGAGCCAGCTGTGGAGAAAGGCGCCGTCGCGGTCGTGGGCGCCGTCGTCGCCACCGTCGCGGTGGTCGAGGCCGCCGCCGTAGGGGAACGGTTCGGGCGACGGGGTGCTGGCCGTGGCGCTACCGCCCTCGAGCGCCGAGGAGACGGCGCGGAGGATGGACTTGAAGAGAGAGTCCGGATCGGCGGCGGGCGGCTCCCCGCTGGCGCGCACGGCGGGGGTGCTGGTGAGGGATGCGTTGTTGCTTTCGACGGCTTCGATGCTGGTGACCTCGTCGAGGGAGCCGGTGAGGGGCAGCAGCGGCATCGATGCCAGGGGAACGAGCTTTTGGCTCGTATGAGGCGTCGGCTCTGGCTCGATGAGCAGCACGATATCGACCAGGTCTTTGCGGCGGAGGACGGAAAAGGCATCGTCTCTGAATTGGCGGACGTGGTCGGCGTGGAAAATGACGTTTTCGTGGCGATTGACCGTCTTGCCGGCCACCTGCGAGATCATCCAGACATCCTTGCCGGCGGCCTCGCTGAACTCTTGCTCGAGCTGCAGCTTCAGGCCGTCGACCTTTTCCACCGTCGGGCCGACGTTTTGATACCATCGCAGCTGTGTGCTGCTCCGCGCGAACAGCGACGTCGAGGCGTCTTGCGCAGAAGGGAATTCGATCCATGACAAGATGCGGTTCACAGGCGCCGGGCAGGTGCCATTAAAAGGAAGCATCGTTGGCGGCAGCGTCCAGGGAAAGAGGGTGTGATTGGATGATGCACGATACTGCGTGATGAGCCCCTTGTCCACGTCCTTGACCTTGAAGCTTTCGAACGGCCCGTGAATGTTGGGTGTGTTGTAGAGATGGGTGAAGCGCGAGACGTCAAACAGATTGCGCTTTGCCGCCGTGTTGGAGCCCGCCAGTGGCTCCGACGGTTTACGCGGCGCCGGACAAGAGTTTGTGAACCTAATGTCGTAGTAGCTGTGCAAGGCGACGTCTCCCTTGTCCTGGTGAGATGGGCGCGAGGCGCGTCTTCTGGGAGTCGATGAGCCACGTGCCTTGCGCGGGATGACGAGAGGGTGCCCCTCGGTTGTGAAGACGTAGGCAGCGTCGAGGTTGTTGAGAGGATGCTCGGGATCAAAGAGCAGATATAGATATTTCGTCGTCTCTCCCAAAAAGAAACTTTCCATGCGATCCTGCTTCTCGCCCGACAGGACGTTTTCCAGCCCAGCCCAGCCGCAGGCCGCCCAACAGCGGCGCTTGATGTCGTGCAACACCATCTCACCCACGCGCAGGTACCAGGGATCAGTTGTAGCTCGGTAGATGTGATACGTCGATTCAATGAATTCGGGCCTGCCAGGCCACCAGGCGATACCAGGCTCGACATTACTCTCCCTCACGGACCAACGCTCCGGAATAGCACCGTATCGAGTCCAAAGCGCAGTATAGACCAAGTTGGCCTCCACGGCCTCATCAATCTCACCAGCTAAAGCTAGCAATCCGGGGTAAAACGCACCGAGGCTATCGATCCACATCGTGTATGGCTGCCCGGTGGCGCGGTGGTTGTTGGAGTAGTATGGAAAGTGGTTGCTGTCTGTATAAATGTAGCGCTTTACCGAGGCATGGGCTTGGTGCCATGCCTCCAGGAATGCATCCGAGGAGTGCATCTCTGCTGGTAGTGGCGGGTGCAGGGAGTTGGGATCAAGCCAGCTTGTTGTACTCCGTCTTTGAGATTGTGTCATGTTTGGCGTCTCCTGCCCAGAGAGGAGAATATGGCTCTTGAGCGCATACTCGAAAAAACTGTCCATGCCCGCGCCGATGCCAGAGTGAGGGCCTATCCAGACGCCGCGCTCGGCATCAATTCCGTTGCCAATGAGGCCAATATCGCTCCGACGCTTCCATACCTCCCAGAATGCGCGCTTGGCAGCTTGCTCGAAACGCGGATCTCCGGACAGACGACTCAGGACGGTAAACTCGAGCGTCAAGCTGCCCGCGCCAGCGCTGCAAGTTTCGGTAATCTCAGCGTTGCCGACTAGGGGCTCCGCGTCCTCGGAACCCTGATGCAACGGCGAGTTGACGTAAAAAGGAATGCCGGAACGCAGATTGACGCGTGGATATGGTATCCCCGTTTTAGTATAGAAGGCGGGCAGAAGTCGTTCTGCAAGATCAAAGGCGAGCCGCAAAAGCTGGCCGTCATATCGGAAGCCCCCCGGCCATGTGATGGGCGCCATTTCCAGGGGATCATCACTCTTCGTGTTGGTATCAGTCTTTGGGCTGTAGCCCCGGATAGGCAAATCGCCCACGGCAAAGAGGTGTGCGCTGAGCAAGCCACCAACACCGCGTATGACGGTCTCAAAGACCTGAACTTTGCTGTCGAGATCAAAGCCTCTAGATCGGATGCCTTGGCCAGACGGGCCATGTCTTCCATCGCCGTAGTGCAGAACGAATTGCGCCACGCCGTCCTGAAAGTCGCTCAATGCTTGGGAGCCCGTGTACTTCTCGTCGTCAGGTCCGCCGGCAAGAATGGCCAGAGTCGATAAGCTGTCGATGAGAGTCAAGGAGTAGTTGCCAAGTACGTCGTTGATTCCAATGTCGGCTGGGTTGTTAGGGTTTCGGGTCAATGGTTGGCATGAAACGGGACGGAGCTGTTGAAATTAGAGATCGTTAGTATTCAAATATAGAAAGCAGTTCCAGTCGCTTGTACCTCGTCTTCCGGAAAAGCATGGAGCATGTAGCTGTTGAAGCCATGGTAAAACATGTCCACTGTCTCCTGCCGCAGCTTGGCCAGGTGGTCCGACCGCATAGCCGGCGCTAACCATGGCAGCGTGGCCAGCGCGAAAAGAGTCACTAAGAACATCTTTCTTATAAGCTGTCTCGAATAGACTCGATCGATACTCGTCGGGACCGGGGGGATGCGCTAGGGCAGCAGTCGGATCCAAAGTCGTGATTCCCGCGCTCACAGGCGCTGTGAGGATCTAGTGAAATGCATACGAATGCGAGTTCATCCGAATTGTTCTATAAAAGGATGTCTGGATGGCCGTTTGGATGCGCTTGCGCCGCCTATCGCTACCGGCCGTTGCGCTGAACGTTGGAGGAGTGTGGAATCTTGGATTACGCCACATCTCACGAGACCGGTTTGCGTGGGGAGCGATGTGTGGCTGGTGATATGTGGCTTGGTAAGGCTTATTAGGTAATGCTGCGTCCGTGAATCGTCTCGTCCCGGGCAGCACCTATAGCGGTAGGGTCGCCTTGAAATCTTCTACAATCTGGATGTTTAATTGCCTTTAGTGGAAGCATAGGAACGTGTCCGTATGCCAAGGGTATTTGTGAAGCGCAATGGCGAATCACATGCTCTGATGATGCTGCGTAACATGTGGGCCTAGCCACGACTTACACGCCACGCGACAGTCACACGGCGAGGTTGCCTTGGTCTTAGCAGTCGGGCAAGACGAAATAATGGCCCTTGAGACGACATGTGAAGCTTGAATAGACAATCGATAACAAAGGGGCCGATGTACCTGCTCAGCCTTGAGGATGTAGAGGTACATGGTCCGGAGGGAAGGGCTCCCCGAGAATCATTTCTACACCCCCCCGAAGCTTTCCACGGCGATTGGCGGCTGGTTTTGCCGACAGAAACAGTTCGCGCACTACGAAAAGCCTGAAATAAATCAGGATATACGTTTTAGAGTTGCCATTGGGCCGCTGCGCATACCATAATAGGTGCTGCTGGGGCGCCTTGCGGCCGGTTTCAGGCCCGGTGAACCAAACGTCGGCGGGCGTCTTTGTGGTTCGCAGCGAGGCAAATATTGGCTCACTTGGAAGATCATGACTCTTGAGAGGAACAAAAAGGAGGATTTGCAAGCGGCCTGGCCGTCTTGATGCTGTCCGTTTGTTGGTGAACGTCCCAAGTCGATGGCCCAGGCGGCCGCAGAATGGGCCGGCCGGAGCATGGGGCGCGGACCAAAGGCCATCGCCGGCGCCGACAAATCAATGACACGCGGCCACCTTTTGCGGCCGGGCAGATTTGGTTTGCATGTTGGACCCAAACTCGAAAATGACGACAATTTCTTTCCCTTTGGCTCTCAATTCGCGAGGCAGTTTCTGAAATACGCAGGGCGACCTGCACAAGCAGGAGCCCAAAGGGGTGGCCTGTACGGATAGTGGACAGCGGGCTGCTTCGCTGGCTGAGGTAGCCGTTGCAATGGCAACGGGGCGGCGCAGACACAAGCTGCTGATCCTATCACGCGGGGACAACTCGCCTCTTTGGTCCAATCGCGAAGTCTCAAAAGTGCACATTTTGGGAAAAAAAAACGACTAAGCCAGGGCCAAAAAAGAATGCGTCAGAAACTGGGCGGACTTGGGTCAGGTAGCGAGAGAGAGAGAGAGAGAGAGAGAGAGAGAGAATTGTGAGAGAAGGCCTGCAGAGCAAAAAGCTTTGTCTTGCACACTCGCTCATGTGATGCGTGCTTCACGCGGCATACAAGTCAACGTCTCGAATTTTTCCAAAAGAAAACAGGAGCAGACCATCGACCCTTCTTTGCTCACCGACAAGCCGAGAGCTATAGAAACGCGAAAGACGGCAGAGGCTTGCTGAAACTCTGTCAATAGAGAAGACGCCGTGGCAGGCGAGAGAATTCCGCGCGCGGAAATGACGGAAGTCATGTGAGACTAGTCCCCGTACCGTTGATGTGTCTGACCTTTTTTGTTTTAGCAAATAGAGACAGTGTCTTGCAAAGATCAGTCACACATGTTGCCTTTCCGACGGCAGCGTGTCTCTATCGCAAGGTCTCTTTCGTTTTTGCTATAATTCGTGCTTTGTAAGTTAATAGCTCGGGGAAGCTGGTGGACTCATAGTTTGATGTGCTCAACAGCAGCGCGCGCGAGAGATTTGCGCCCACTCTCGACAAAGCAAGACGCTACGACGACCCGCTCCTGTCAGAGTCGGCTTTTAGTCATTTCTACTATATATTTTTTTTTGTTATTCGTTCATCAAATCGTTTGCCTATTCACTTCTAGTGTCCTCTCGCATTCATGCTGGGGCTGGTGACGAACCGGCCCATCTTCATTAGTCCACGCTCTGCAGGCACGCCCCCTCCACCATCGCACAGGTTTTCAACGCTAGCCCATTTCCCACCATGCTGCGCTCACCCCGTTGGTTCTTTTGTCTCTTGATGCGCTCGCCTTGGTGAGAAGGAGCTGGACGGGGGTCAGGTAGGGCGCTGTGATCCTGGCCAGAGCCCGGAAGTCTACCCGCCAGACACGTTAGCGCTGCAGTCTCCTGCGCCTTTCCAGCAAGCCCAGGCGTGCCAGGCACGCCAGGCTGCATGGCTGGCGCCGGGATTCGCTGCAGCAGAATTTCTCTCAAGTTTGTTCCCTGCATGTCTTGCAAGGCATACCATCTTTCATCTGAAAACTGACAGACATGGCTGAGTGCTTCATGTCGAAAATGACCTGGCTCGGCCCAGCATGTATACCATCAGCCAAGCATAGCCTTCTCTTCACCCTTTGCCGATGACGGTGACCAAGACTAAGAGCCGATCACCGAGGACCGTTTTGACACGGGCCTCCTCCACACCTGGGCACAAAGTACACTGTACTTTGCGAGGATGGATGCAGCAGGGGTCACTCGGCGCAATCAACAGAGGGGGGTGCGCGGGGCTCGCGAGTAAAAGGCCCCATGAAGTAATGGCGCAAGAATCAAGAGCGCGACAAAAACGAAATCGAACTAGATGATGCTAAACGAAAGAGAAAGCACTGAACTTGGAGAGGAGAATGGGGCCACCCCTGGGTCTGCAAGCGCCACGATCGCTCAATGAAGCAGCTGCTTAAAGTCGAACGAATGAGGACCGGGTGGGATCCTAAGGGCGGATGGGGCTCCTCCCGAGCAGGAAGCGGGTAATTATTAAAGCGCGCAAAAGAAAATGAGACAGGCCTGGAGAAAGAAAAGTTAATTGTAGCATAATGCTAAGTTTCCCAGGCCGACATTGCACATGTTGTGGCAGGAGTCAGTTGCCTATCTCATCGGTCAAGGCTAGACCCGCTGCCGCTGCCACTTTGCAGAGCACACTAATAATGTTAGTTATAAGCATTACGTCTATCAAAAACGGCAGTTTCGGGGGGCGGCTAATAAGAGCAACGATGGCAAGCCACTTACCAGAGGAATAAATATTTGCCAATAGAAACAGCTGCGATAGTCCTACCAAGCATGGAGGATGGCCGGACCACTCTAGAGGAAATAACAGCAAGAGCAGCGACCATCATGATGCTTTGCATCGTCAATGACAGTGGGCCAATTTTAGACTGATTGTCGACGACGACTCGTTTTGTGGAAAACCGCTGGGGAATAAGCCCCGGAGCGAAAATGCTGGGCGGCCACGCACGCTCATGCGGGGGTTCTTTCGTTGTGTTACATCGCGAACCTTGACGCCACAAGAACCGACACCAAGCCTCTTTGAGGACCATCTTTCGCCGAAATGACCTTCATGCGGCAACTGAGAGTGAGGGACTACATAGTTTGTCAGTGCAGCCACCCTCACGCAGCAGTTCCCGATCTTTTGCCCCTCCAGTCGCGGTAGAGTTCCAGCGGCGACCGTGAAAAGTCGTATGGCTCGCTTGGGCGTCTCTGAATTGCAACCTCTGTTTACAGCGTGCTGCCCAGAGCCATCCGAAGGTCAAGGAACTAATAGCATGTCAAGCAGAGTGCCTGCCGGCGCGTCGCTCCGATTTGTCTAACCAAATCGCGGGATACCTAGTGGCTGCTTTGCCTGGAGCTGTGCACTAGCTGTAATAAATCAAACCGACAAGCACTCGCGACAAGTCTAACACTGAGGCCGAGGCCGAAGCCGTTAGGCATGACAGCGGTTGTCATCGAGACGTTGCCGCTGTCCAATGGCTCAGAGCAGCCCAGAGCTACGAGCATACGAGCAGTCCGCTTGTTTGGCCAAGTTCTGGACCAACGCAACTCGAAAGAGGCAGGCAAAGAAGTGTTATGGTTGATCTGTTCGTTTATTTACCCGTCCGAAATGGCTTGCTTGGGCTAGCATGGTCCGCTTCACGCAAGCCTTCCGGCTTGACAGGGGAATATTTGACGCTACACCCCCCTCCATGTCGGTCATGGCAGGTCACCGGTACTTGCGACATTTCCATGCCGATTATTCATAGCGAGCTATTATTATTCTCGGTCTTATTGCCAAAGCGGGAACATGGCATGCGGCTCAATTAGCACCTTGCAGCAGAAATTGCCGAGTAATGTTACATTCGCATCTGCCGCAGCGTGCTCAGCGTCTACTGAGTAGAAGCCTTTGTAGTCTTGTCAGTCGTAGACACTGTCAAGTTGGGTGATTTCTCACCAGGTTCTTTTTGTCTTCTCTTTGAAATACCACATCTTCCAGATTGCAATCAAGCCTGTGCCGCAGTTTTCGATCAAGACCAGTCTGCCACCCATGTTGCAGCGAACCCTGTCTTGAACAGGATTGGTTCCAGTAGCACCACCGGAACATACTAAATAGGCGCATTCGTTGGGGCGAAAGGCAGTGGACCGTACGTGGCTATCTTACGTCAACGGTTAAGCGTCAATAGTCGTTGCTCGCGGAAGCCCGCAGCAGTCTTGTTAGCGAGGGTCGCCCCCAGCCCGAAGCCGAGAGTAGTTCCTAGTTATTCTGGCGATAGCCCGTGCCTATTGCTCCGCTCTCGGGCTTCCGAATGTGTACGGAGTAACTTACAGCGGCGCGCACTCTCGTTGGGCAATATGAGCGCAGGCCTGCTTTCCTGGCGATACCCATGACAAGACCCGTTATAGTGATTAGACATGCCTTGCCACCTGGGCTGCTTCCCGACTAGGGGTGGAACCTCGTGTGATGGAAACTGATACCAACCTGCATTGTTGAACATATTAAGTGCGACTGCCGTCGTGGATCTGTCTGTATTGCAGCCCACAAGCTGAAAAGTAAGCCACGGAGAAAAAGATTCGGCAGCAAGGAAATTGATAGGAACAGAATGGCCCTCATATGCAGCTGTTGTGGTGTGGCTGTCAACGCCTCTTAACGTTAGCCTGTACGCGTAGAGGGGCGCTAAATTGGGGACCATGTCGAGAGGCAACATATGATTTGCTTGACAAACGAACTCCGGAGCTAGCGGCAGCCTCGTCAGTACAGCTAATTATGGCAAAACGTGTCGTCGAGGACAAGGAAACTAACTCAAAAGTTGCAGCTCATTAAAATCACGTGGTAGGCACTTCCTGCGGCTTGATGATCCACATGGTCTGCCAGATCGTGGATGGAAGGTTGTGAGTAACCTAACTTGTGTACTGAGGCCCGGGTGCTGATCTTTTACCGGTTCTCCAGAGCTGGAGTTCTGCAGCAGACAGCACCGTGGCATGAGGCAAAACAAGGGAACGAAGAATGCTTGCAACCAGCAGAAATGTCGCGAGGAAATGCACTTGGTCTGCCGCGTTGGATTTCTTTCTGAGCCGGGGCAGCACACATGTACGGAGAAAAGTCGGCGTTTGGGTGACGAGCGAGCCCGTCGGCAAAACAATCGTGCGCTGGGTGGAGGCCATTCCAGGGAGCCGAGATGAAGAGAATTGATCTCGCGGTTTGTTCGAATCAGAACGAGGCATCGGGCGCGCGCATCAGGCACCGATGGACAATGAGGGTGGCAAGGTGGCATGTTCGATAACCATGGCGTGGGAATGTCGGGGCGGCGTGGGGCGTGGCTCGAGAAGCAGGGTCCGGCAAGTTAGCTTGAGATTGAACAATTGAAGAGAAAGGCGCGGGAAAAGAGGACGAAATAGGAATGCAGTTCGACGAGAGCAGGGCAGGGGGGACAATGGTGGATGTACATGGAGTCAACGGCAAAGCGGGTTGGAGTTTCTGTGCGAGGGGGACGTGAGAGACGTGGGAGAGTGGTTGAGTGGCTTACTGACTTGGGTAGGCCAGCCCTGACTAGGTGTGGCTGGGCTGCCTTCCGATCTAAAACTACCAGAAAACCACGGAGTACTCCGAACCAGAAAGGCCGTAACAAGCGGGAAAGAGCTGGATGCTGCAGCAACACACTCATGATTAATGTTTACCTAGCGATGAGCAGGGACGCTAAAGTAATGACACGGAAAATCTTGCGATACCGGGCTTGCACCAAATACGTTCACTAATTAAGGGAAGCCAGCCTGAACAGTGTTGTACTTGCAGAGGGGCGCGGGACAAGTATGGCGAGTCCCGCGCCGTCGTCTTGCTGCGGGCGGGGGTCGAACCAGACCAGGGATAAGGTAGACGGCAGGGCAGGGCTAGCGGGGAGTTGGCCCGCCACGTAGGTACCTACCGTCGACCGAGCGCCTTGGGGCGCTCATGAGTGCAGAAACCGTAGTGTGACTGCCCTACGGAGTACACCATCCCCATAACGCAATGTGCTGTACGAATACCTAAGGTACCTAGGTAGGTGGGTACGTAGGTACCTAGTGCCCTGTAAGTTCGGCCAGCAGGCGGTTGCGGCTTGCTGGGCCCAAACGTTAGCGCTCGCTCATCGACAGCGCGCCTCCTCAACGCACTGGCCACCGCCAACAGTAACTTCCATGGTTTCCTGAACTCCGTTCTGGTAGCGCCATCGCGTCCGTCCTCCTTCCAAGCTCCGTCCCTCTCCTCCAGCTTTCGCTCCCCATGCCACCATCCATCGCTCATCAAGCCGTCTGCCTCTTGTCAGTACGTCCTCTTCTTGTCCCACCTCTCATCCTGCTCGCCCGCCGCTCCTACGGTGAGCGAGATTGCGTGACCTTCTTGTCTGAGCTAACCTTTAGTGTCGTCTTGACCACCTCTGGCTACCTGGCCAACTGGCACACACCCAGCATACGAACAAATATGGTGGAGAGGGCGTGCTTGTAGAGCCGTACGTTGCCATCAGATCTAGGACTCGCCAGAGATTGGACAACGCCCAGCACACCAGAAGCACCACATCTATTCACAATTGCCGCGTGAACGAGCTTCTGACGCTACCGCCTCCGTCACACACTTGCCGACGCTACCGCCCTGTGCCACCTCGCGCAATTCATGCCTCCTTTCAAGGAATAGGTCGAGCGACAAGCTGCGTGGCACAAGCTGTCGCTTCGTTGAACAAAAGAGGGCTAAAATACGACCACCCCCCACCCAAACGCCACCAAGCCACCGCGACGCGGCCACCAGAACACCGAAGCAGAGGACAGCTCTCTCGCTGATATTTCCTTTTTTTTTTTTTTTTTTTTTTTTTTTATTTTTTTTTTTTTTTTTTTGGTTTTTTATTAAATAATTATTATTTTTAGATTTTAATATCCCGATGTTTTTTTTTTTTGATTTTTTTTTTTTTTTTTTTTTTTTTTTTTTTTTTTTTTTTTGTTTTTTTTTTTTTTTTTTTTTTTTTTTTTTTTTTTTTTTTTTTTTTTTTTTTTTTTTTTTTTTTTTTTTTTTTTTTTTTTTTTACCAAAATGGCCACGCAATGTTCTGGAAAAAAACCGGTTCTATGCACCTTTATCAGTCTCGACAAGCCGCATCTCAATAGCAACACGAGGCTAGAAATGCTTCGGCTGTGTGCCTCCGCCCACTTGTCCGTTGTCACGCTGCGTGATGCTACCAGGAAAGTAAAGTAAGCTAACACAAAGAAGGTTTCTTTCTACGCGGCAACAGATTCAATCTCACTCTCGTTTTTAATCCTCACAACTAATACGCTCGGCACTTCAATGCAGACACAAGCTTGGTATGGGTCAATGCAACACGCTGCGCAAGTATAAAGTTTGATCTGCGGTAACACGTCGCGCGCGCTCTAACTACCACGCATTCGTTGCTATCCAGACCGCCCTCGATTGGCGAACCCCACCCTCTATAGACTATTCGGGCTTGCCGAGCAGAACCGGGGTCTGGTGACGAGGCATGCTGGCCGGCTAGTCAGAGATTGCCGCTGAGCCCTCAAAATCCCCCTCCCGCCTCTGCATTGAGAGCTCTTGTCAGCGGCTTGCCCAGTCGCTAAACCATAGGAAAAGGAATGCCCTGGATCAGCATTGGCTGGAAAGTTCGATCTCCAAGCAATGGCTAGAACACTTCTGCGTCAGTCACCGAAGTCGGAGCAAGAGTGCGTGGGAGAGAGTTCCCCATCGACTGTGATGGCTGTCTGCCCCTCTGTAATGTAACGGCGACGAGGAGCACAGTGACAGGCACGACAGGCTGTGCAAAGTTTGGCCAGATCCAGGCCCCCATTCGCCCCATGATGGGCTATAATAAGCGCCAGGCGTTCCAGGGCCCGCTAACGATGACGCCACTCGACGCTAGATGCAGATGGACGGGCCATCCTGAGCTCATCAATGTGCTTGCTGGCATCTGTTCTACAAGCGGTGCATGCCAGGGAGTGCCGGGGGCCTCGAATTCTGTCTGCTACCGCACAGAGTCCAATGCAGCAGCAAGGCTTATCGCGCTACATGTATAGTTGCCTGTCTACTAACTTGCGTCGCCGGCTGCGTTAGTTTCTAGCCATTGCTATTCATCGACGCTTATTGTCATCCTGTGCGCACAATTGTCGCCAGCTCATTTGATGAGTGTTGTCGTGCATGCACCATACGAACTTGCGGGGAAATTGCAACGCTGCTAGGCTACAAGCCCAGCCAAGTACAAACCAAAATTTTATCCTGGTGTGGGGGTTACAGTTCCTAAAAGCAAGCGATCAGCAGCCGGCCACTTGGTAGGCATGGCCATTTTGCTAGAAACCCAATTACCCAGCGACCACTTTGTGGGGGTGTCGCCGGCGCGTGTTGTCGAAGACTCGGCCTCCGCCAGTACGCCGCGTGCATACAAGGCAGTGTTGTGTCCTTGTCTGCAAGAATACCACGATACTGAAAAAGACAAGTTTGGGTGTGCAGATATAAAAGCCAAAAACGACGGGGTAGGTGAAAAGCTGGTGTGGTCCTCGCGCTGCAGGAGAGATCGAAAAGAGCAAGTGAGTTTAGGGCATGACCAAGGATGACTGCTCACGGGGACAGGACTAATGATGAAACAAAGCAAGATTGGCAGCGTCACTCTCTCGCGACTACTGCATGAGTCTGACCTCTGGCACTCGACATGAGTTCCCGTCATCTCAACCCGAGGCTGTCCAGCTGGGTGTCCTTGGCCCGCTGGTGACGAGTGCAGCGTTGCAATGCAGCCGGGAACACGAGTCCCTGCTGTTTCTCCAGCCAAGGCGAGCCCATCCCTGTGGCCAGTTCAGCCTTGTTGTGAAAATGCTACCCTACCTGTCGCAGCGAACCTGGCCATCCTTGCAGATGCCGCATGTAGCAAAGCACAAGCAGCCCCAGCTATCTAGTCCCAAGATAGTCCGATGCAGCGCTGCCCACCGAGCCATGCCCACACGCGCCCACACGATAGATTCGGTATCTTTGTCGTCTTCTCTTCGTGCTATTTTCCGTCACAGCTGGTCGTTCGGCCTCATATGCGCAGGGCAAACATTGTGTATCGGCCCCCAAGAAAATAAATAGATGGATGCCGTTTAGTCTCCGGCCGCCACTACTCGGCCGACGATTTCTGATGTTTCCCAGAATAGCAGCTAGCTACCGGCCGCTCCGTGTAGATCCGATTCCGTTTACGCGCCAGTATCGAGACCGCCCTATCCGTTGAGCATTAATAATAGCTGGAACAAGAGGAACTCGCAACATTGCATGTGCCGCGCCCGTACTTTCCACGCCCCCGACCACCACAACCCTTGACCGCATTGTCCTCGCTCCGCCCTCCGACTGTGTTGCTGCGCTGGCACCGCTCCCTCTCATTTACCAGATAGTCGGTATCCTATCGCATTGCGCCGTTAGGAGAGTCAACAAACCACTTTCCTTGCATATTGGGCTTCTGCAGCAAGCCCACGCATGCGCTGCACCGCTGCTGCCTAGAGACACCAGGGCTAATTACAACCTGCGCCGCTGCACGTCGCTCTTTTCAGCGAAAGGGATTGGGAGGGGGGTGCTTCGGTTCGGTCGCGCATGTGGGCTGCGGCGGTCAAGCCCGCCTCTTTTTCTGTCTCTCGCTCGGAGAGACTACCTATCCTCTTTCGTCTTTTTCCTCTTCTTATTCTCGGGCTGTTTTGATCTGCGCCCTGCTTAAGCATTTCTTTTCCGTTGCTTGAGTCGCATAGAGACTCTGCTCGCTTCCCGATGATGACAGTCTCACACCGATGTGCCCTTCCCGCCCAGATCGCTCTTGTGGCGGCGCTCAAGCCATCCCGCACTCCAACGGGTGCGGGCGCTGCCCTCGTCTCGGGCGTGAACGGGCCTTTTTGGCAGCAAGCGGGCGCAATAACGACTGCCCCATCGTTGTCGAGTGGATCATGGGGGGGGGGGGTGCCTCCTGGTAATAACCAGACTATGCCAGGGTGCGGCGAGTGGGCGCGTGTGTGTGGAGAATCGTGGCGCAAAACTTCAATGGAACTGGATGAGAGCCAGATGCAAAGTAGTGAGTAGCAAGCAAACACACACTCTCTTTGAGTCTCTGGCCCCCGCCGCCCCCTCTCTTGTCAGTCCATGAGCATTGTCATCAGTGAATAGAGCCGCACCCACTCGGTAGCTATCGGTGTTTGCAGGAGAGGGGGTAAAAAGCGCAGGGGTTCATTGGTTAGCTCCATCGCAGGGCCTGGTTTGCTGCCCCCAGTTTGGGGGCTCTTGCTCGAGGCTATGGTATCCTTCTGTAGAAATGGCCCGATTGACAACGATGATGCTCAGTTCAAATAAAATGCAATAAGTATAGAGGCTAACGAGTGACAAAATACAAGAAAACCTCCCATTTGAAGCCCGTCCAACTTCCGAGACGCCGATATGGAGCATAGCAGCAGCCATGCGATAACAGCACAAGCTGTGAAAATAAGCATCCTCTCCAGTCTCATAAGCGTACAAAATGAATGTAAAAGAATGATAAGCGTTCGAGTATCCAAAGCCGCAAAGGAGCAAAGCGAAAGGTAGAAAACAAATAGCGGGGTCTCTTCGTTGGGAAGATGAAACAGTCTAATCAGTCCATGTGAGGAAAACGAATTTGAAAATGAAAACACATCGAGAAGAAATACTCAACCTCCCACCCTAGCATTTCTCCATCTTGATCCGCTTCGGTCCCTTGCTTGGCTGAGCGTCGCTGCGTTTGCGTCGTAGTGACGAGATTTTGCGCGAGGCTCCGTCTCTTTGGTTGGCCACCACCTGGTTGATGACTTCATCCTCATCCACCTCCTGACCATACAAGGAGGGACCACTGTATGAAATACCAGCTTCTTCGGCATTTTTTCCACCAGCTTTTTTCTTTCCCGTGAGGATCCGGCAGCGGCGGCGAAGTTCCGTCTCATTGATGCCTTCGACGTAGATTCGTTCCTCCAGTGCCAGATCAACAACCGCCTTGACCTCAGCATCGCCTGGATTCAAAAGCATGTTGCGCGAGCCGCCGAGCTTGAAGAACTCTTCCAGCATCGCCTTGTATCTGTTACGCTCCACATTCTGCCATGCTTGGACAAAGATCTCTACCTGTAGTGCCGCGGCGGCGATTAGCACTCTGTCAGAGCTGCAGTTGCACAACCATGCTTTGACTTACGTCCTTGTCCAACCACTGAATGTACTTGGGACGACCCCGGGTAAGCTTCATCTGCAGTGTCTCTTTGCATTGTTGCTTTCCGAACTCTTTGTAGTAGTCTTCCTGAATACTGTCCCACATGTCCTGGCCTTTCTTGTCGCGATGCTTCCATCGCGAGTTGAAGATGCAGCGCTCCTCTTTCGGGCAATTAGGCTTGAGTTGAGGTGCAACCAAGTCACCAAAGCAATTCTTGTACTCCTCAACATCCACTGGTGGTAGGCGGGAGCCGGCGGACCTTTTGGGAGCCGCTCGCTTTCTCGACTTCCTCGCTCCGGCGCTGCGGTCGCAGCCGGGGCTGGAATAAGCCTCGTCTTGAGAATCGGTGCCATCTTGTGCGTCAGAATCTTCCTCTGCCTCCGCTTTCTTGGCCTCGGGAGTTGTGGAAACCGAACTTTTTCTTGAGGCTTTCCTAGATGGCGCATTCTCGACTTTGGGCTCCTCGCATGGCGTGCTCACTTCGGAAGATGTTTGCAGCGTGTTTGGGCTATCTGTGGACGGTATCAGGTTGTTATGCACCATGACAGGGCCATTGCTGCTGAGGTGGGGGACGGGCGCAAAGTAGGGAGCAGGCTGGTTCAGCATCGATTGGCCCTGCGACTCAGGCAGAGAGTAGCTGCCCAGGAACGACTCTGGATCTGGAGTGCAACGCTCTTGCATATAGAATTCTGCTGGGATCGAAACGTCATCGTTGGGACCGGGGCCGGGATCCAGGCCAAAGCTCGTGTTCCATTGAGGGTAGAACATCTTGCCGCTGTTTGGGGGACTAGGTAGGTGGTTGAGCGGGGTGTCGGGGAAGATGGCGAATTGCTTCACAACATGCTGCATCGGTGGTGAGGCCACAGACGAAACGGGGCTTAGAAGCAAGCTGCAGTCGGCGCCCATGTGGTAGGAAGAGGACTGCACAGAAGAGGTGTCGAGTTAGCAAGAGCCAGGCGCGCAATGTCACCTCAAAAGGGCGGCCGAGTGCACGTTGAAAACACTTACTGTAGAGAAGGAAAGGAGCTCAGGGTAGTCAGAGGAAGGCGGGGAAGTCTCCATGTTTGAGGGATCAGACATATCCATTGGGGCGTGCAGATGGCCGTTAGATTGTAGCTGGTCTATACAAGTCGCTTCAAGCATTATCGCGGCGAGTCAAAGTCACGGTAGCCGAGCCGCAGCGAGGTTGTGCAGACAGGTGGGGGGTTGCACCGGTAGTAGAAGGTCGGACCGCAAGATCTGTAAGGTGACGAAGGGAAAACGTTTCCGAGCTGTAACGAAGATGAAAAGAGGTATTTTCTGGAGGATGTCGAAAGGATTTATTCAATCGAGCTGTGCAGAGCAGACTGTACCATAAGTAGACGGATGGGAGCTGCTCGGGATTGGTAGTGTGGATGAAATAGAAGTCTGCCTTTCTATGGAGGTCGCGGCCACCAGTTTAGGTCTGAGCAGGCCCAGTGGGGTATGGGTAAGGCAGAAGAGAGGCAGAGGCGGGAGTGATTGAAAGAAGAGGTTCACGAGGGACGGAAAAGAGAGGCCCGACGGCGGTCTTTTGTATGTATAAGCCGCGACAATCTGCCTTTTAGTATCGAGGCAAGAATGGGGGCGCGGTATCCCTGGCCCCAGGCGACTTGCAGTACCCTTGCGCGTAGAGACCAGGGTCGTAGGTACTCAAGAAAGTCCATGGTACCTCGGGGGGTGTCCCGGCGAGGAGAGGCGTGGACGACGGGATGAAGACGACGACGAGGAGAGGAAGAGGGGGGTCGGCGTAGACGTGGGAGGAGACTGCCAGACGACGGGGAGCAATGCGACTCGGCCGTCCTGCATCACGCACTGAGCTGCAAGCTTCCACACTGGAGCTTCGGAGTGACTGGCCATGTCTGCTATCGTGCCGTGCGGGCGATTTGCTAGCGTAGAGACGACGGGACTGACGACTGGAAACTGGACCTGGACCTGTACCTAGAGGGGCGTGAGGGCGTGAGGGGCGTGAGGGCGTGAGGGGCGTGAGGGGCGTGAGGGGCGGGGGGCGACGTGCGAGGAGGTACTTAGTAGGGAAGTCTGGCTGTTGTGCATGAGCACCAGCACCAGCGAGCAGAGATGCTGCAATAGCCGCTGAGCAATGGACTCGTACCCACTGCGGACGAGTACCCCAAGGTTGCCTGGCTCTGCAGGCTACTGGTACTTGGCGACAAGGCCAGCCAGGGCATGAGCTAATGACTCCAAGACGACAGGGGGGTGGTGGTGTCGCGTTAGGACGACTGTCGGGCTACCTTGGTCGACCTGTACTCCGTAGCAGTGTCATTATTAAGCCGCTTTTGCTGTCTTTCAGGCCTGTAGAGTCGCAGTGTGGTGGAGAAGCTAAATTACCTGTGGCTTCCTCGCTTTCATTTTCGTTTTTGGAGGGCTTCTTTTTGGTGGATGCCGCTGTCGCATTAGGCTTGTCGTCAAGCAACTGTCGAACGCTAATTACCCCGGAGATAGACAGGAAGAGCCTGAGGAAAAGACTGGCATGTTGTCTTTCGTCGAACCGACTGGATCAGTGTGGACTTGAGTCAGACGCACCCACGGCGCGAGACCGCAAATCGACATCGGGGCCATCTCGACGGAAAGCACTCCGTAACTAGGCTTGCGAGCTAAATTGGGCGGGTGAATGGTACACAGCAAGCACAGAAGCGAAGTGCGTCTTCGGTTCGCGACTAACGGCTGCCACTGTTTCTCCGCCAGATGCGCATTGCAACGACATGGCAAGGGCTCGTAGCGGATGCCCCCCCTCTCGTCTGATTTTCCCGTAAAAAGTTCAGCTCTAGAGTGACAATTGTCTCGCTCTGTCTCGTCATCGAGCGGCTAGTGAGTTGGCAGTGACCGACAAGCGCATTTCGCGGGCGCTACGAGGCGGGTTATTACTGGCTTCCAGCACCCTGCCCCCCTGCGCTGTCTTTACACAACTTAGCTGATAATGGAAGGTGAACAAGTTCGAGAGCCGATTGTGCAAGACTGCTTCCGACGAAAGATATGGGTACAGCCCTCTGCAGACCTTATCCGCAACAGTTTGCTTGAGGCCGAGTGCGGATGGGTCAGTTTTCCTCTGGTCCGTTCTGTCCTAGTCCAGTATAGCGTCTGCCTGGGGCATTTGCACTTTCGTTTCGTGGCTCTTCAGCAGGGGGAAGAACTGGTGACTGTACTGTTCGTCGTTGCAGTTTGAGCTTTGGAATAGAACAAGATGAGAGGGTCAAACAGAAGGGGTTGGTGCCAGCGTACAGTTGTATCGTATCCGTTCGTCATTTTGGCGGGAGATGCCTTCAGCGAGCAGGGCTGCAGGTGGTCCGAAGCATCTGCAACGGCTGCGCATGGGAACAGATGATATTCTCTGCATCTTCAAGGGGATCAGATGGCAGAGAAACAATACCCTTGATTGATCTCATGGTGCTATTGTACTAGAGGTGGCATTTGGTAGCTCTGGTGGCGTTGACGTGGCGGGCGTTTGTCGACGTTGCATGCATCAACAGGGACACAAATAGTTCCCAACGTACGGACATGGCCTGATTTTTTATGCAGAGTTGGGTAAAACTCGAGCCCGCGCCATCTACCAACTGACTTGGTAGAGAAAGACAACTGAGAGATAGACGGCTGAAAGTCTCTTCGTTGGCGCGCAAACGCAGGAGTTGGGGTGAGCGCGCCTGGCGGGCAAGCCAAGTTGGCAACGAACACTCGCGTCAGGACGGACAGCAGGGCGTAACCAGCGTGGGCTGGGATCGAGAAGAACGGCCTAGACTGTGGGCCATGATCGATGACGATTCCGCGGCGGCCGAAGCGTTTGGATGAGTTGGATGCGGGTAGGCAGAGGACGAGCTTTGGTGGACAACGGGGGGTGCCTTACCTTGCCTTTGCCCGGTACATTGGCCCGTGCCTGTCCTACCTACCACCTGCGTAACTGTGACCGTGTTGCGTGGTTGCATGGGTAGCGCTGGCGCAAGGCAGCCAGGCGCCGCCGCCATTTGCACCTGCCTGCCTAAGGTGCTATGGTACCAGTGCTATCAGCTCATCTTAGCGGCTCCAGGCCTGCAACAGGCTACCTACAGCAGAGACTTTCTGGGGGCAGTGCCCTGTACTACGCTAGTGGACCACTGAAATGAGCGCTGCCTACACGCCTGTTGGGGCAGTGCGGAAGCCCACAACATCACCAGGCGGTACCTAGGTAGGTAGGTACCTACCAGGGTAGGGTGGTAGGTAAGGTATTTATGCACTCGGGTGTCTGCTCAGCAGTATCATACAGCAGACCAAAAGACGGCTGTGGACGCCTGCGAAAATGCAATAGCCACCACACTGTACCACCCAGCAGCAGTGCCCGGGCACGTCGTCCTAATTCTTAACTGCTGGCTTGACTGGCACTGGCAGACTGGCAGTGGTTTGGGAAGCATACTCAGGCCCTTTTGGGGCGCAGCAGCAATTCCTGGCCGCGGCCCGCTCAGAAGACCTCGGGCAAAACACCACCAGCGCCATACAGCCTCTACTCGGTGGCTACGGCGGCATTCCTTCTTCCCTTACCATCGACATTGGGTCCGAGGCGATTCATCCTCTAGATTTAGTTGGCACTTCTCCCATGAACACGCAGTGCTGCACACCGCAGCTCCGCACGAAGCTGTGGCCTCCTCACCGCGGCTTGCTTGCGATAACCGCTTCCGCCATCTTCTCGCCGGACCCTTGTTGGCCCAGACTCGGTGCAACATAACCAAGGCATATATGCGCGCTTTTCTGCATCTGACCTAGCCGCCTGCCCATCTTCAACATGATGGCCGCGTTGTCGCATCCTTGCCTATCCAAGCGACGCTTACGACGTGCTGTCCCATCTTCTTACTCTAGACCTGGCCAATGGCACGCAGCCTGTTCCGTTTTGATCTTCACTGGGACTATTCCATCACCGCGCTAGGTGAAGGTGGTGTGTCACCTGGCCTCGCCGGGTCGGCCCAACCAAGCAATCTTCATCCACACCTGTCCGTAGAGTTTGAATGTCTCGCTCTTTCTGCTGCCATAGAACAGTGCTCTCGCCTCTACGATATAGTTGCGAGAGAATATAGTCAACGTGAAGTCTAGCAAGTCCAACTATCCGTTTCCGCCATCACTTATTCGTTCAGGCCGCCTATCGTTCTGTCTTTGGCGAATAACGTCGCAGTAATGCATGAGTACCCTCATCCGCCCCCTCAAAGGAGTGCAGTCGGGGGCGGATCTTACATTGCTGCTGAAATATACTGCCTCAGATCACAGATCAAGACCTGAAGCCTCAACGCCGCCTAGATCGATTCTGCCCCCATCAGCCCTTCCCACCGAGCTAAAAGCTCGCAATCGGCCCGCTCACAGCCTCCAGTTGTTTCTTGGCCATGGCATTTCACAGCTCACATACGCCTTGCTTGAGGAGATTGGTCTCTTCTCTGGTGGACCACGACCAATCACCATCTCAGGTTTGGTTTACAGAGCCCTGTAAACGACGGATGGAAACGTGGGCATATGTGAACCGGTCTGCAACCTCCAGGCGACACTAGAACAAGCCACATGGCCGCAGATGCGGCATTTGCTGCGAGCCATAAGGCTTCTGCAACCTTTTTGTAGCTGAGCTCGTGGATGTGCCGCCTCTTTATCAAAGACTAGCGATTGGCCGGCGATGCAAGGAACCATCGGCGGGACTTTTGTCTGTTGCCCCAGTCGTCGCACTCTTCTTGCACCAACGCTGAGAATACCACTGCAATGCCACAGAAGGAACCTGCCCACGCATACCTGACCGGCAGGCCTTGACAGGAACAGTATATCAAACTGGGCTCAACACCTATGCATGGAAACATGGCCTTTGGCCACTTATCGATCTTGAGTCAGCTCGGGGCGCTATAGCATCTATTGCGGTGCCGGCTTCGAGTCAAATCTCCACCGCAAAACGCCAAACAGCGTGATAGATGCGAGGAAGAAGGGGAAAAAAGCGATGGGATGGGTGGGAGCTCTTGGCGGAAGTGTGAGACACGCACTCGCCGCCACCCTCGCTCGTCTGCCCTCTGCCTTCCCCCCAGCGCGCCCTGACGAGGCTTCGGGGCATCCAGGTCGCTCCAAAGTTTTCTCGGCCCTAAAGCCAAGGACAAAGAACGAGGAGGAGGGGGGGAGCAGCCACAGGACACTACTGGCGAACTTCGCGTAACCGACCACTGACAAGGCATGATGCGGCTCCACCGCGCTAATTTAGGGTACCAGATTGCCGGGACGCGCTAGCAGGGGTTTAAGCGGGGCGAATTGTGACACACGCCCCCTCCAGGTCACACGCTCCACACTGGCACAACTGGTCAACTGCTCTGCATTTCCTCCGCTCCGTCCCCTCTTCTTCTTCTTCCCCCGGGCCCTGTAGTGTGTGTGTGTGTCCCCCCCCCGGAGTCGCTGGCCTGCTTGCGCATGTCACTCACACGGTTTTCTCTCTCTCTCTGCCCTGTCCTTGTCGGCCCTTTGCTCGGTGTTCCCTTCCGTTCCCCGCTCCTCTTCTTCCTCCAAGGCTGTCCGTGTGTGCCCTTCCCACACCTCGCCCTGCCAAGTCCGATACTTTCAACCAACTACCCTGCTCGAGACTGGAGCCGAGCTCTTGCGCCAATAAAGAGCCCGTAGTAGAGGCTCCTCCAGCGTCCGTCGGGATAAAAAGCATGTACGTTGTACGCGCGCGTCTACATTCTTGTCTTCATTCGCTTTACCTGTTCAGAAGCATCGAGAGAGAGAAGGAATGCTACTCGATTTACAAAATTTTACGCTTCTTTCGTCCCACATGCGTCGTTATGCACTGCCAGCGTAGACGCCATGTTTGTTAGCTACGGCGTGGCTTTTTGTATAGGGCCTTGGTCGATCCGCTTGCCTGTCAAGCGACCCGAGAGAAAGACTGATGTGGAAAAAAAAGAACAGACAGCCATAAGCAATGAGCCGGCATCGTTTGCGGGTTATTGTATCGCATTCTCCGTTCTGCAGTCAGCCTGTTCCGCGCAGATCGGAGGTGTTTTACACGATGGCTTACTGCAATCTAGGCCCGCTCCCGTGTCTGGCCCCCTCAGCATCACGCCTTCGATCCAGCGCCACCGACAACTGTTTTGCGAGCATTGCTCCGTCGCTGCAGGCTTCCAGTAAAGAGCTGTGGTGACTTGTGCGGATTACAGCCCGGCTCATCCTTAGCTACGACTTCTGTCGTGCAAAAGAAGTCTACGACCTGCGTGGTAGGCAGGCTACGTGAAAGTTGCCATGAATTTTTCGAAATCTCGCTCTCGTACTACTCTTCTCGGGTAGCTCGGATAGGCAACATCGACCTCCATCGAAGGCGGTCTGATAATCTGATTTGTGCAGCATCCTCGTGGAGTCCAGCGGCGATGTCCGCCAACACTGATGCGCTTCGCCTACTGCGTAGGCGACGAGAATCTCGGCAGTTATCGTTTTGTGGAAACCGTCCTCGTCATTTGGTCGTGCCCTCTCGTCTTTCACCGTTTTTTTTGTTGGCCCTGGCGGTCGAGTTGCATTGAGCCATTTCGCATTTTTAAGCGCCGGGCTCACGGCGTATTCGCGGTGCCGCAGACCTGGGCCAAGAAGAGTAATGTTGCATCACGCCCCTCCCTTGTACACTGTAGCCGCCCATACTAGAGAATGCTGCATATGTAAAGAGTACTGTGTCTCTCCTTCTCCTCGTTTAACGGAGCGAGAAAAGCGAGCTTGGCCCAACAGCTTTCGCGCTACCACCGACTCCCGCGCCGTTTCCCCGGTCAGGGTAGCATTGCAAAGTACACGTACATGCTGCTTGTCGACTGAGAAGCGGATGAAATGTCTAGGTGGTTGGCAGAAGACCTCTATCCTGCACCTGTCGTTACTAGCGTGGCCACCGAGTTCTTCCCAGTATCCACGGCCAGCCTGGTTGCTGTGTCCCAGTGTCTGTGGCGCTCTTCGAAGGACCCAGAGCTGTCCCAGGTGGGGGACAAGATCCGCGCTCAAACTCTTTCCAGGAGAGAGAGGGAAAAATGTTTGCTAGTCTCGATGGTCGGCCTTCTGGTCCGTGGACTCGTACCGTGGCCCCCCCTCCCTCCTCCCTGGCGTAGCCGCCCACGCCGGGTGACAACTCCTAGCAGAGACATTCGGATCGTGCCCCCCAACCTTGGGGGCTCTTGATGACCGTTGTGCGCCACTAAAGCTCATCAATCCCGTAGACAAGGTGCGCGGGTGTGTCTTTCTGGATACATGTTTCTAACTGCCAGTGCGGTCCCCGGCGTGCTCAGGACGACGCCACGCTGCTCGAGTCGACAGCTACGACGTACGACTTGCCAGAGGAGGCGTCTCCGCCGTAACGCTCTCCTTGTTCTCGAACAAGGTTTCTAGCAATTTCAAGTACCTTGCGCCACTGTGTGAGGAGGGTGAACAAAAGTGCGTCTCCCCGCTCTTGCCATGGCCGCGAGGGCACTGCGTGGACTCCTTATCCCTTTTCGGCTAACAACGGACAGAATGCCAAATTGGGACTCTTTACCGTTGTGATCCTTCTGTGATTCAATTTCCATGAGAGTAAAACGCCTCCAGCTCGTGCTGGCAGCGACTTCATAGTGCCAAGGACGTGGCTTCCTCTACTTGCCGTAGAGACACCATCACCAGCTAGGGGCGCGAGACTGCCTATCTCTTATTCCCCCGTAGACAAAAAGAACAACGCTCTATTAGAATGAATAAGAGCGTCGAATCAGCATTGCGGATACTGAGTGACGGGGTTCGGCCGTGTTTGTGGCGAATCGCCGGATGGTGTCAACACTTCCACGGCACAGGAGGGGCGCCGCCAGCCATTGTGTGGCACTACCAGTCCTGGCCCATGCTTCTCCAAAGTTTTTTACCGTCGATGGCTAGAACTCGTAGCATCTTCCCTGGATCTCAAGCACACCGGAAGACGTGCGGCCTGTCCCCTGTCTGTATTCCGCGACGACGCGTGCATGGCCGCAACTCGCCGCCAACAGCCCCAAACGCACTGATGTCCGAGTTCTGCAGGACGCGACTGGTGCTGCTATGCTGTACCACTGTGGCTCTTTACTTATCAAGGCGTCCCATCACCAGCATAACTACCGGCACGATCTAGCCACGAGTTTCCTCGCCCCCCTCCAGCGGCTCGCATGGCCCCCCAATTGCCGGAGCAGCCCATCCAGAAACGGGCGCGCAGGCCCATCAAGGGAGCGCGCGGGGGGGGGGAGAGAGACGCTTTCCTGTCAAAGATTCCATGAGCCAATTAGGCACCACCAGTGATCTTTAGCTTCCTTCGCCCCCCCTGCAGCCCTCACTCCCCCGTGATGATGAAGGGCGGTTCGGTGTGTTGGTTGCGCAAGGGAAAAAAAGCCACAAACCTCCACAGAACGATGCACACGCCCCCCCTCCTGGCGGTCCTAAAGTTCCTTCACGAGGTCGCGGCCGAAATGGAACGATGATGGTCTGCCTTTCTTCTCGTACGGGAGGTGCGTTGGCCACGGCCATTGGGCAAAGGGCTCTCCATACCTTGACAGGGCCTCGCCCACCGGTGACGATTAGCCTGTGGGCTAACAGCTGCCGCATCCAGCACGGAGAGGAAAACTCTACTTAGTCTGTGCTACCTAAAATAGATGTCCTGTACTTTGCTGTTACGTGGTCCCTGCTCAGCTTGCGGCCATCGTGGCAGGCCGGGCAGAAAGCCCGTGTGGATATTGTGACTGCATGGTGCTTCGGGGGTTCATCGCGTGTCTACTTACCCAGGTGAGATGGGAAAGAAGAAAATTTTCAATTTGAACAATTCTAGACGGATATCGAAATCTGAAACCGCCGAGGTTGAGTACAAGGCAGATGTCCATGTCAATCCTGTATGCGGCCGTCTTGCGAGACCGGATGGGGGCCCACGATGCGACCGACTGCGCCGTGATGCTTGAGCAGGCAAACTAGATAAATGCTTCTCTGACATAGATGCGTTCATGTTACATCACTCATTGCAAGGCAGATTTTTCTGTGCTGTCTCTTCTGTACACAAAGCATGAGATGGCGCAACTGACTCTCCAGCCAAGGCGAGCGTCAGCGCTCTCTACACGTTTCACAGGGTCGCAGAAAAGGCCTATTGCAGCTCGTAAGCCCGCGAATCTACTGACAGATGCTTGCTTCCTTCTTCGGAGGCGTAATGACTGTTCTTATTATAATGACAGCAACGATTCAAGCACAAGAGCACAAGGCAGTCACGCAGCACACAAAGTCAGCACTTGATACAGTCTATCCATGCATGGCCGGATTCTCGTTAACCAAGCCTTGCGCGAGCTCTCTTCTTTTTTTTCGTTTCACGACAGGCCTCAGCCCAAGGAGGCTGCCCACCCAGGCACCCAGGCAAGCCGTCAGTCGGCAAGCTCACTCCGCCCTCCCCGTCTAGACAAGGCGGCTGTGCGACCGACTGACAAGACATTGGCAAATGCCCCGCAGAGAAAATCAGGGCCATGAGTCGCGTAGAATTACGCCTGAACTGCCAGCCTGGCATGCGTTTTCGTGTCACCTGCTTCAACTGCCTCCGTCCTCTGCCTACGCTTTCCGTTCACCCCCTCGGGCGTCAGCGTCCTTGCAAAGCAAAACGAGGCACAGTTACATGACTGCTGGCATGTGCATTGATCCCGGCGCGAGGGCATGCACCTCGCCTCCGCCATCAAAGTTACCGGGGAGATAATCTTGGTGATTCTTCCTCGCTGGTGTAATCCTGTGACCGTCTTCCTCTGCGGGCGACCGTCCAAAGCGGATCCAAGGCTTTTTTATGCTCGTCGGCAGGCTGTGTAACCCAAAAACTCGAGTATCTTCTTTGAGGCCAAAAGGCAGCGGACAGTGCGGTAGATGGCAGGCACATGAATCTTTATAATGATAAAAGCGGTCTATGCCAATCGTCGTGGCCGGCGATGCGTTGTTCTTCGCACCTTGCCGTCAGTCCAAGTGGCTCTGTGCGACCTTGCACTACAGCCCGATGCTTGGTCACCGCCCAGATATTGAGTATGGCCTGCCTTTTCTTTGTTCTGCGGGTATATACATTTCGCGTGCAACATGTGGTGACGCGTCCAAAGTAGAAGGAGGGTTACGCTATGTGCATTTAGATATACGCAGCATCCCGAGGCGCAAGGAGCATCAAGGATAGGTTACCCGTGCATCTATAGCGTCCCCAACACATTGATAGTTCTTTCATATATTTCCGCATTCCGTCTCATCGCACAATATGTCGTACTTGGCATGACAGTTTGTGTCCCCATCACATCTTTCGATTATGCACTTACCCTTTGGCGGTGTGGCTGACGTGTTGTTCCCAAACATGCTCTGTACAACACCAGTCTTTGCTGCTTTGACAATCTCGAGTCCCAGCTTTGCATGTCGCGCAATCGGACTTTAAAGCGTCTTTGCACAACGTTGCACAACAATGACACAAAACCCTCGGGCTTGGGGGGGCGTGTGCTTTACCCAAAGCTCTGGCCTGTCGGGTGATGTAGAGGATACATAGCGACCGGGATTTTTACATGTATATTACACAAACAACCGTGCAGATGTAATCTTCTTACGTCTTCTACTGCATTGAGATTAGATAGTGATAGGCCGTACGTTATGCTAAAACCGCCTTGTTTGAGAAGCAAGGCTTCGCGTGACACTGCTCAACGTCGGCCTACCAGTCAACGGTAACACATTCACAAGCATAAATGATGTCTTCAATTACGACAGGGGTTGCTTCCTAGTTTACAGAAGAGCCAATACAATTCATTGCTAACTGAACAATTTTGTCTACATAAGAAGAAGTGTACCAGAAGTTTGGCAAAGATGACGGCCATATAGCAGTTGAGAAACGCACAGATGAGCCGAGAAACCAATGAAGAAGAGCGACATCCAAAGCAGTGAGTGGCACAAGAGGATCCGCATCACCTTGGACACTGCTCGATGACGCGGCTCTACAAGGCTCTGAAGGGCCACGTCAAGAACAAACGTCAGCGTGGGCGAGAAAGTAATTGGGTATAACAAAATCAGTACGACAAGGCTGGAATAGCGGCAGCAGCCCAGACACATTGGCCAGTCGTACGGTACAGTCAACAATAAGCCAGCTGACCTGCCAAACTCACAGTACCGCCCTCAAGTAGTCATCGGGTGATACATCACCACGACATCATCCACTCACCGAGGAGCAACCGATCCGTTATTCAGTACCATCATCCCTCTTTTCGTAGAATGTACTTTGGAGCCAACCGTCGTGGGCGTGAATTGCCTGATTAGAGTATGTTCCATGTCGTTGATCATGATCGCGTAAACAATATTTGCGAGACCGTGGAACCTTGGCAAGAAGCGCAAACAAAACAATACCCCAAGCAATTATAGAAGAACAAGTTGAAAAAGCAAACCCCGAAAGCCAGAAAAAAAGCAGAAAAACGACGAAGCAAGAAAAGATACAGCAATGACCAATTTTGGCGCCTCATCCGCTGGGGGTCTGGGGACGGCTTCTCTTGTTTTGTGCAGACTAAGCACTTTCGAGGGGAGGCACATAGGAATAGTTGAAATCCAAGAGCCCGTCCAGCATCCAGTGCTGAGGATCGAAGAAGTCGAAATTGCCGTCGCCGTACCCACCAATCATTGGGTTCGAAGTAATCGGCGTCGCTGCGGAAAGACCTGTCGCGCCCGGCGTCAAAGCAGCAGTCGTGGTGAGCATGTTATTAGGCGTAGGGGTGGGAATGGTCATGAGCGTGCTATCGAGTTGAGAGGATGCGGCTGAAGATTCATTGGCGGAATCTGGGTTGGTTGGGTTCTTCATGGCGGCTGCAGTAGGATATTGGTTAGCTGATTGGACATTGTCGCGATCAAGCATAGATCAGGGACTGGTGACTCGCCTAGCTGAGCCTGGAGCCCTGAAAACTTACCACCTTCCAAGGAGCCTCGTCCTTGTGCTTGGTATTCTTCACGCCATCGCCAGACAGAGTCAAACACAAGACTCATGCTGTGACGGCAACGAACTTTGAGCTGCAGAGTATCGTCCATCTGAATTGGAGTCTCGTCCTCGCGGTTAAAGGCAGGGTTGCTGCCGTCTAAGCGGGCGCCGTTCCACATTTGAACCATCAATTCCGCCAATCGCCATTGTAGGTCATTGTTGACGACGCTGGTTTGTCGAATGGCTCGAATAGACAGGTGGAATAGGTTGCGACCACGCGCAAAGTCAATCGTCTTGGCAAAGAATGATCGCATGAGCTTGAGGACAGTAAACGCGGCAGCAACCAGCATCTGCTGTATGAAGTTTGTGGCATAGAGAAGAAATGTGCCCTTGAAGTTATCACGGGGCGACGTGACTTTGTCAGCTTCCAAAAGCTCGTCAAGGAAATTGGTAGTGGCGCGCCAGAGACCAACAAGGTCATCCATGTAGCCTGGGGTCTTGCTCGAGTCAAAGAAGCCAGCCAATCGCATGTGCAGTCCGGCTGCTCGCAGGTGAAGGCCGACAATGGGGCCTAGGTTCTGAGACATGACGGAAGCATGCAGCTCTGCGTAATCCCGGCGATAGACGCGCATTAACATGGCACGGTGCTCGTCACCCGCGACTCCCCTGGGGTCACTGGCATTACTATACATTTCCTTGGATACTTTGTCGCAGAAACGTTCAATTTGGAGACGGGCTTCGAGTTCGGGGGTTAAGCGAAAGGCGGCGTCATCTCCGGGGCGCAAGGCCAATGTCCAGTCATATAAAGTCGATGCGGGCTGGCCGTAGCCTGTTCCGACATTTTGGGCGACAATGTTGCAAACGGCCCATGTTGTAACACGATCTGACAGCTGTTCCCTGTTAAGCTCGACTGATGTTCGCGAAAAGTCCTGGATGTTGTTTGGGCGATGCAGACCAATACCAGTAGCCGTCTTCATCATGACACCGCACAGAATGTGAGTGGGATCAGAGGCCGTGGTGCTGGTGGGCAGAGGCCACGCGCAGAGCAGGCACATTGCCTTGACGACATAGTAGTTGCTGGGGACCTCACCGATGGTGGTCCATAGGAATCTGGTCAAGGGGTCGGACAGCTTCTTGATCAAGCCTGGCGACCCTTCAGGATCAAATCGGCGTGCCGCGACAGCAACAATGGACCAGAACAAGAGCGGGTGCTGCTGAAAGTACTGATCGGGAGGCTGGCCAGGGTTCAAGAATGGGAGGAAGGGGTGGTAGAAGGCGAAGAACTCGTTGAAGAGGTGTGTGACATGCTCATCAGTCAAGCGAACAGTCTCGAGCTCATGAGAGTAGTGCGGCATGCCGAAGGGTCCTCCGCCACGCTTAAGATGGAGCAGGGAGTTGACAGCCTCGTCGGAGATGAGAGATGGTTGGCGGGTATGGTTGTAGTTGGGGGTGGTGGTGGCAGGCGAGGCCACTTCGTCGCCGTCGTCCATCGAGTATCCTTGGGCTTGCGCGCGGTTGAGGTTTCGTCGGAGGCGGTCAATTTCCTTTTCCATCTCGGCGTGCTTGGAGCGCTTGCCTACGCGCTTGAAGTTGGTCTCGATCTTGCACTCGAGCTTGAGGCGAATACAGCGAGAGCATGGCTGCCAGGGGTCCTGTATGACGTTGCAGCGGAGCTATATGCAATTGGCACAGGTTAGCAAACATGGCTGACGATTGGTGCGCAAGCACTGGTGCTGTCGGTGGTGTTGGTGGTGGTGGTGGTGGCAGGCGGCGACTGGGAAGACGAAAGGCGGCTGACTCACCTTTTGCTGGCGGCACTCGTTGCAAGCCCGCTTGACGCCGGGCTGGCGCTTCTTGTCATTGTCGCCGTGTTCATCCTCGTTGCCGCTGCCGGGGCTGCTCTCGAGGTGCGAAGGGCCGCCGGTGCTTCTCTTTCGCTTGTGCGCGCCGTTGCCATGGCGGGAGCTGGCCGGGCTTGTCGGGCTCTGGGCGGCGGATCCCCCGCGGGCGACAGAGGATCCGTCCATGCGGCGCCGAGAGGGAAGCGTTATAGGCAAGTGATGGGACGGCAGTCAGGGCAGCGAAGAAAGCTGCGTTTTCGGGTTGCACTGGTCGGGAGAAATAATTGTTGGTGGTGAAGAGGAGGAGCGTGGGCCGAATGCGGAGGGGAAGGAGGCGGTGATGGTGGTTTGGAGGATGACAAGGCGTCGTTGACGGGCGGCCAGAAGAGCGGCGGTCCGCAGCCAAGGTCCGATTAGTTTTGGCCGTGGCTTGGCTGGCTAAGTAGCTGGCAGGCTCGCTGGTTTGCTCGCTGGTTTATTACTGGCTACTTATCCGTACTTACTAGGTATATTGTTATGTTTCCTCTTTCTGTCCGCCTTCCAATAGCCAGGCAGGTAATAAAAATATTTTTCTTGCACTTGCCGGGCCGTTGAAACCCACGACTTTGGTGCGGGGACAAGCCACGGCGAATTGAGAAATGCTACTGGCACAGGGAGTGCTAGCGCCTGTGAGCTACTGTGAGTCCCCTGCGAAAAGACGACGCTAACAGCGTTCAGTCGCCGGACCACTCCGTATTAAAAGTGAGTCCTGCAGCAATTGGCGCCATGTCATTGGATGGCGCCACGGTCCGCGGTCACGTGTGGTATCCACCTCTCTCCGGCTGAAATGCGGCGGGCAGGCACTGCAACTGAAGAAGTGCGCAGGAATCCACCGTAAATAATGCGCCAGCGCTGGACGGACAGGGCAGCGTGGGCAGTTGAGTGTGCAGTCGTGCCGCAAAGATGCGCGAACCTCTGGAGAAGCCTTGATCCCGGGAGGGGCTCAGAGGCTGGGGTGGGCTTGCGGGGAGGGGCACAGAGGCACGAGGCACGAGAGGCTGCTGCAGAGTGGGTGGCTTGGGGGGAAACTGGAGTCTGCCACGCTGCTGCTGAGTGAAGACGACGCTGGCCCAAAGTGTGAAAGTAATTGCCTGTTGTTCCGTTGGCCAGCTTCCGTATCAATGCGGAGTTGCCCCCTTTGCACATACGATGGCTGCAGCAAGACGTGTCGGCTTGTTCCCACAATTGACCAACCAACCTACCTATCTATCCGACACGCAGGATCCTCGAGGTTGCAGCCTTCGCACGCGGGAACAGCTGGTCTGTTCTCGCTTCTTCAGCCAGCTGCCCCGCCAGCTAAAAACACTAAATCAGTTAGCCAAAGTCTGTCGACCTCGCCTGGCAGGCCTCTCTCTGCTTCGCGACTTTTGTCATTACGCCTCGTTTGTCCATGGTCTATTGTCCATTGTTCATTTTCCATCTCTTCATCGCTTTACAGCTAGCCTCACCATCAGCCTTTCAAAGGAAAACATATTGCACAGCTCTGCAGCCGCTTGCCTCAGCCGCTTCCACCCTCACCGTATTCCTGCAGCCTGCAGTATCACTTCCGACTGCACTCTGCATTCCGCCCCAACCACCCACCGTCTCGACCCTCCTCCACCCCATTGCCTTGTCTACCACCGCTTGCTGCCGCTGCGCGCGCCGCCTCGTTTTCACATCTCCAAATGACTAGCCCCAAAGAGGCTCGTCCGCCTGTCAAGAGGGCGCTGAAGCCAGCGCCGCCCGAAGCCAACCTCACAGTTCTCGCCCATTGTCACGTCCACTCCACCAGCCCCAAGCACCAAGTCGAACTATTAGCCGTGCCAGGATCCCAGCCTGGTGAGCAGTCCCTCAGTGGCCCGCCCGCTAATGACTTTTTCTCATTGTTGATACCCAATTCAGAAGTCATCCATATCAACACGAACGCTGTCCCACAGCCATTTTTAGATGCCGCTCTACTTCAAAAAGAACCCTGACGCCGCCCTCGCTACGACGACATGACTCGTTTGTCGCTAATCAAGTAGGGGCCGGTTCAAGTCTAATCTAATAGTTGGAGGAATCCAGTCATCGTCGAGACGGGCTTCCTCCCGATCTCGCCACACCTTGCCCGGCTGTCTACCACCAGCCATTAGTGGGGCCCAGTCATCAGTTCAGCCATCAATTCCAGGCCCGGTGCTATTTCCAAGCAAGCGACGACACAAGTTACACAGAGGCAAACGGGGTCTCTTGTCTCGGGACATGACCTGCTCTGCCTGATCGGGTTGATCCGCCATCGGCATGGGCACGGCCTTCCCGGCCCGGATGCCTTGGTCACACGCCTGCTGATCAGGTTTACTCAATAAGGACAGGCAGTCTTGCGAGCTCTCCACGGAGCCGGACTCCCGAGGCCAGCATTTTTCACTCTTTTTAACGCATGCCAAGCTGCTGGTGGGAGGATTGTTCGTCGTGCCCAGCACGGTAGTCGTGGATTAAACGATCTGTACCGGCATCTGTCATTGGCGCGGCTGGATGCCTTGGTGCTAAGAATACATGACTCCGAATCACATATATCAACATCGCGCTGCCTCACTTCGATGACAAACACAAAAAAAATCAATTAATAAAACTGGTTATGTCCTCTTAAGACTTTACAGCGTCTCATCCTATTATCAATTGTAAACGATGGCAGTGCAGGGTACGGGTGCATCCCAATCGCATATCGATAAGACCACCTCACGTAATCAGAGTCGCTGGCGGCGCCCCAGGAAATTTTGACATCAAAGGAGAAGGCAAGCTTGCATAGCTACTGTAGCAATCACCGTCATCGCAAAAACACAACACCCCGACAACAAATATCGTCGACAACACGCCGCCCGTAAACCGTCTCTCAATTCGTCTCACATATACACATCCTACAAAATGTCTTTCCTCGGAATGGGTCGCGCTCAACCTACCTCGGAGCAGAAGATTGCTGCCGTCGAGGGCGAGATGCGCATGATGGCCGACACCTACAACCGGTAAGCAAAACTCGCGGCTTCGACGGCACCCCGGCACTTCATTAGTGTCGCATCATCTCCTAGCCTCCATTGGCATAAAGTCGGCTTCGACAAAGCGCCCGCAGCCGGCCAAGTAAGCTTTGCGATGCGACTCGGGATTTGCACGTGGGCAGTTGACGACGACTACGACGACGAACGGGCGGCCCCAGCCCAGCCCAGCCCAGCCCAGCCCAACGCATTAGCCGTTGCTAACATTGCTGCGAAACATGATAGTCTGCAAAAGTCTTGCCAGAAAAAGTGCATCCCTACCGACTACCGCGAGGGCGAGCTCAACAAGGGCGAGTCCGTCTGCCTCGACCGCTGCACCGCAAAGTTCCTCGACACCTCGATGAAGGTCAGCGAGATTATGCAGCAGCAGGGTGGCGCGCAGCAGGGCGCCGGAGGTGGTGCCACTGGCGGCCTCTTCTAAACGAGACATGTCTGCCTAGCAACAAGTTTGAACAACGAGAGATGCTCCTCCCACCCTTTCCGATGGGCAAGGGCATATTGCAAGAGCAAGGAGGAATGATAAAGAAGACGACAGGAAACCTGTCACATCATTGTACAATAGAATAGACCCGGACGGCGGAGTATGACATGAGCTGGATTTGGTATGGACGAGGGAAGCTTGCACAGTGTATGCAAACAGCCGGGGAGTATTAACGGATATACTTCACATGGATACACTTCTCAGTGCTCCAAAAAACCCACACATAGAAATCTCAACTATGAAAGAAGCATACACTATACATTAAATATCGAGAAAAACTGTATTTGGCAATTATTAAACAAACGACATGTTTGTGTCGAGTAGCTTGGCTCCTACCAGTCAAAGAGGCCAAATGATGAAGCTAATAATGCTATGCTCCAGGACTCCGTGCACGCAAAAAATCAACCGATCTACAATGTGAAGGATACAAAAAAAAAAAAAACAGCCCAAATCTTACAAAGAGCGCGTAATGTTGGGTCCCGTCCCCACGCCCGTCATTGTTCTCACAAACCAGTGTAGCCAGCTCTCCGTCTCGAGCTGCCTCTTGAGCTCGTCCGCGCGGCTCTCCACGTCGACGACCTGCCTCTCAAAGAGGACGATGCCCTCCTCCACCTCGTGGACCTTGAACACGAGCGCGTTGATCTCGTACTCGAGCTGCGCCACCATCGTCTCCAGCTCCTTAATGCTGAGCTCCAGGCTGTGCTTCTCGTCCGCGATGATGCCCTCCGAGTCCATGCGCACGCGCTCGCACGCCTCGTTGAGCTGACGGTAGTGCGCCTGCAGCTCCGCCGCGTCCTTGCTATACCGCTCGTCGAGCGCCTCCACGAGCTTGATCTTCTCGCCGACCCACGGCCCGACGCCGTTGACCATCAGGGCCACTTGCTGGGCCAGCTGCGCAAGGATCTCTGCCTGCGCGGCCGCAGCGCCGGCATCGTTGTCGACCGAGTCGCTGATGGGAAGAATCTCTTCCCAGTCGAGGATAGCTTCCTCTGCGTCGGAAAAAGACAACCGTCGGGGATATCGACTCTCGTTTAGAGTATAATTAAGCGCCATAGTAGGGGCGGGGGAGCTGTGTCGACGGCACAGTCTCAAGTATCTGTGGTCACCTGTCCTTTCGGATTCTAGCAACGGTCCTTCAAAGTCGGTCTCGTCGACGGCGGAGCGAACAGCTGATGGTGCCCGCGACAAGACTTCGTCGCGAACTTCCGCACCGAGAGCCTCAATGTGCTCATTGTCAGGACCCCCGAGTAGATGTCCTAGTTGAGTGCCGCTGTGAGAGAATGCTGCGTCAGCAGAAGCTGGTTCCAAGACGTTGCCCTGCAGCCCTCGAAGCGCATATGGATCGCCGCGGCGGAGAGCTGCCAGGTACTCTTCCGGCTTTTCCTTCCACGTGAATACTCTACCCACCGTGGGAGGACCGCTCACGATCCCAGAACTGCGCGCATTGTCCATGCCCATGTTCAAGCCTTGTAAATGTTCAGGCAAATCATCTCTGTTAGAGCTTGATGGCCATCGCCCATGAGCTCTTCGGCTACCGCCCACGGCATCCTTGATGCGGCCTAAACCCGACTTGGCGTTTCCTGCTACGCTCTTGAAGACAGCCCTGCGACCCCCGTCTCGATCGCCAAAGCTGTCATAGCTAGCACCTGTGCCCATTCTGCTGGGCGTTGCCGCCTGGAGATCGTCTGATCGCCCACCGGCAGTTTCCTCGTCTATCTGTGGCGCAGTTGCTGCGCGCGATACTGGATTTGACACTTCGCTCCGCCCGAGCAAGAGACCGCCGAGCTCGTGATCCAAGTCTCGTGAGCCTAGAGGTGCCCTCCGTTGCTTACCATGCCACAGCCATTTCGATTGCTCTCCATAGGCCAGCTTGATGAACCTGTCGAGATCTAGCGTCTCCACGTCGGCAAGACCACCCTTGTCTTTGCCGGACACCATGTCCATGACAATTTCACCTCGCTTGCCACCTATTCCAGTCACTGTCGAATTGACAGCTTTCTGAACACCCCAACCTTCGCCGGAGGCAGCTTTGGCAGTAGAGTTGTGGAGGCGGAAAAGGGTTTGCCTATCTAAGCGTCGGGTCTTGTCCAGCTTTTGCGCTTTCTGAAAGTATGAAATGCCGCGCTTCGTGCTTTCAATGTCGAAAACATCCTTCGAGACCGGAGCACCTTGCCAGCCCAGACGATTTCTGGCTCCCATGAGCATACCAAGCAGGGCAGCAACAGTCGAAGGACCCAGGATACCATCAGAGGGCTCGTAGTTGTAGTGTTCAGCCCCGATCTCTGTCCACCAGTCGCTGATCGCGGCTTCCGTGACATCGCAAAGTAGACCATCAATGTATTCAGGCTCTAGCTTATCAAACATATACAGCGCAACCTGGCAGAGCTTGACAAGTTCTGTTACGGACTGCATAAAAGGGATCCGTTCGGATGTCTTGTATAGCTGGTGAAATTTCGACCGTGTCGCTTCAGGTGGCTCAGTCAGGGTGAGACCTGATCGGCCGGCGCATCCCAGGCGTTTTAAGTCTTCGTTGACAATAAATGTCTGTCGGTGTCGTCGGATATCACCGTCCGGGACAGGTATAACAGTCAAGGAGGAAGGAAAGTTGCTCAAGTTCGTTACCAGCAGCTGTCCCATGCCAGTCTCCTTGGGACGCGCATGGTATTGGTTGGCAGCTTTGAAATAGAGCTGTAATCTCGTAGACCACAATGCATGATCATCTGGTATAGCGAGAATGCCAACAGAAATTCGATCTTTATCGTCGCCCGTGTGCGTGGCTACTACTAGGGTTGGTGATTTTCGAGAGCATGCCCACTGCTCAACGAGATAGAGCTCGTATCCGGAGAGGAAGGTTTGGCGTTCGACGAGAGAAACGTAGGGCTCATTTTGGAGAAATCTGAGGAAAGAAAAGTATCACAGATCAGTCAAGTTGTCTGTGGTACTAGCTTTGGGGTGAGCGGGAGTGCTGCGTTTGGCCCAACGTACCTGAAGGCTACGGGATCAGGAAAGATGACATGTCTCCTGGGTATCACGGCGGTTGCCAGCGCTTGGGCCGCCGCATCTTGAAGTCGCGCATCTGTGGAGGAATTCTGCCCATCGCGGGCGCCAGCTCGAGACGTAATGCGCTCGACTCCTCTGGCTGGTGCGGAGGGCTCTTGGTGTTGGTGCCGGCCGTCCTGCGACGCTGGGATGGGCATCATGAATGACATGCGGTGAACAGAGGCCTCGTGGGCAGACAGCAAAGCTATAGCGACATTGTTCGAGAGGCGCAAATGATACGTGAAGGCACGGTGCGAGATTTACAGCGAGGCAGTTGACGTCGAGGCGGGTGAGCGTCGCACCAAGCTGAGCAATGGAGTGGCATGTGATGTAATTGCTAGCTTGTGAGAGCGCGCGGACGAAACTAAGACTACACATGAGGACGGCATTGGCCATTTTGGCGTGGCAGGACATCGGAGAGGCGTCGGACCCAAAATTTAGTGCCCGTAGCTAGGTAGGTACTGACCTACATGCCTGCCTGCACCCACTGTGCCTAGGTACCTAGGTAGGCGAGGCACCTTAAGTTATTAGGTTAGGTAGACTTGCCCGTGGCACAGAGGACGGAGCACGCTGCGCTGGGTACTTGTAGCGCCGACCTAGATGCCCTTGATCACAGGTACCCAGCGCAGCGCCACTGGCAAACCCTGGGCGGCGGCAGTGACAATGAGGGGCATCGCAATATCGAGGCGATTGCACAAACCGGGGCCGTCTCATGCATCCCGACGCCGTGTGACCACACAAAAGCTGGTGAATCGTGTGCAGGTAGCTTTGCTGCAGAATCACCATCGTGCTCCCAGGGTTTTGGATACTTCATCAGTCAAAAGTCGTCGAAAAAAATGGCCTACATTCGGGAATCGGGATCCAGCGCACCTCGCCCTCTTCAAGCCCGCTCCCGCCAGGCCGCCACCTCTTAGCTGCATACCAACGGTGGATCCCGCCAGCGCCCAGCTTCGACACAGAGCAGCTCCGACAGGACAGGCCTTCAGACTCCGTGCTGTGCCAGAGTCGCTGCAGGCTAGGCCCGGTTTACAATCGTCGACATACTCTCCTAGGCCCGAGCTCTTTCTACTGCTGCGTCACGTAGTGCGTATGCCTCTGAGCTTCTTCTGCATTAAACCATGCTGTGAATCGAGTTCGGACTTTAAGATATATACACAAACTCGGCCACATCCCCTGGAGGGACATTACGACCGCTTCTCCCCCGACCGCTGCCACAACCCGTGATAGGGCCAAATCGTGCCAGCGATGGCAGACGACACCGCTTCGCCCTTTGGGCCGCTCTTGCTGGAGTTGGCCCGGATGAGAAAATCAAATCTCACGGCTGCAATTGACGATGTCGACAAGATTATCGATTTGTTAAGCGCTGCTCGTGAGCAGGTAGCTGCTGGTACGGACCGGGTCATGTCACTGGTGCCGATTGGAGGCTGATTGCTCAACAGAAGACGATAGCCACAGAACAATGATGGCGTTGACGACGCTGCAAAACCCAGTCAAGTCCCGACTCGAAGCGATAAATTCAGATTTAAAAGATGTCAATAAAGCACAAAAAGGCTTCGGCAAGGCTCTGGACAAGGTATGACGAGCATGGCCGACACTCCCGACGCCGCCATACAGACTGACGCTCCTCGCAGGCCCTCCCGCACCGTGATCTACCCATGGAAACCGATGCCATGGCCGACCAATCCGCCCTGATTAACCGAGCCATTGCCATGCATCTTCTGCGTGAAGGCCAGTTTTCCGTCGCCTCGACGTTTGTGCGCGAAGCACGCGACAACCCTCTCGACGCCCAGGACTTTTCCTCCCGCCAGACGCCCACGCCCTCGCAGGTCGACGCAGACGGTGACGACGACATGAGCTGGCCTGACGTCTCCAACAAGGACGATGACGACTACGACGACAGCAACAACCTTGGCAGCATCACGGCGCAGCTCGGCACCCGCCCCAGCGGGCTGCAGCAAAAGTTTGCCGAAATGTACAGCATCCTGAGCGAGCTGCGGGCGCACAACCTGTCGCCGGCCATACAGTGGGCGCACGACAACAACGACCGGCTCGAGACGCGCGGCAGCAACCTGGAGTTTGAGCTGTGCAAGCTGCAGTACGTCTGGCTGTTCAAGGGCCCCGCGGTTAACGGGCTCGCCGACGACGCGCACAACGGGCACGCGGGCGCGCTGCTCTACGCCCGCCAGCACTTTGGGCGCTTCCAGCGGCGGCACCTCCGCGACATCCAGCAGCTGTGCTGCGCCATGGTCTACGCGCCGAACCTGGAGGCGTCGCCGTACGGCCACATCTTTGCCATTGACTCGGCCTTTGACGACGTCTCGGCTTCGTTTACGCGCGAGTTTTGCTCGCTGCTCGGCCTCGCCGCCGAGTCGCCGCTGTACGTGGCCGTCACGGCGGGCGCCATTGCGCTGCCGCGCCTCATAAAGTACACGACGTACATGCGCGAGAAGAAGACGGAGTGGACGACGGAGAATGAGCTCGCCTTTGAGACGCCCCTCCCGCCGTCCATGATCTACCACCCCATCTTTGTCTGCCCCGTCAGCAAGGAGCAGACCACCGAGATCAACCCGCCCATGCTGCTGCCCTGCGGCCACGTCATCTGCAACGACAGCCTCAAGAACATTGCCAAGGGCTCGCGGTGCAAGTGCCCGTACTGCCCCACCGAGGGCCACATCAAGGATGCCATTCGCATCACGCTGTAAAGCTCGACGAGGATAAGCAAAAGAAGATGACCGCAGGCGGAAAGTGCAAAACTCTGGTCTTCTGGGGGGGGGGGATGGCGTTTTTTTTTGGTACAGCTGGATTTCCAGGCGCAGCGTGTATTAGCCAGCCACACACGCGGTAGGCCTCGTTTCATTGTCTGGCAGGTGGGTAGGTTCCAGTAACGACTTGTTTTTTCTGTTTCTCTGGAAAGCACATCCAGATTCATGACCATGTTTCTTTGTTTCTCAACGGATCGGGCGTTTGATGGAGTTTTTCTACTGCGAGCTTGCTATTGATATTATATATTCCCTAAAACGGTCAGACACGCTTGTCGAGGCAGAATCTTAGTTGGAAAGAGAGACTGATTTGAAAATTCCAAATACATTCACTCTCTTTAAAGGTGAATGCGGTAACCCTCTGCTTTATCCCTATTTTCACGTGGATAGTTTAAGCAAGTGCCAAGGGACATCTAGAACAAAAATTCTTTCAATGAGTGAATACAAGGCTGATGAACCATCCTCAACTGTACAGTGCAAGCTATTCTATGATTTTTGCGGCGCTCAATGGTCAAAACAGTTTCATCCACATTTCCAAAAAAAATAAAAAAAAAAAAAAAAGAGAAGAAGCGACAAGCAAGAACAAAACAGCCTCTAGACGTTCCATGGGTGGACAGTAGGGCAAATTAAAACCAAGAGAAAGAGAGTGTTCACCATAATCTATATCCAATTTTCTCCTCCAGATGAGACAACAAAAATGTGGGATGAGAAAGGGCGTAGGCTCGCAGGCCTTTGGGATATCATGTTTCTTTTTTTGAGGACTGTTCATATTTACTCCAAACCAGAAAGCAAATACCGGGTGCAAGAGCCAGCTCGAGATCCAGAAACATTGCGCTGTGGTTGGCGTACGAACGAGTCGAATAAACGAACGTGGGGGGATACATTCCAGTCATCATGTCGTCACAAAAGTCTCCTTGTACATTTCCATTCATCTTGGCGGTTATGAATGGTATTCCTGCCTGGGCTCTGTCTAGTCAATGGTCATGCGGCTGGGGACAGTGGCCTTGACGTCATTTAGACTAAAAGACATGGCGTCAGGGCTTTCCTCGACCTTCTTGCTGGACTGCAGATGGGGCTTGAGGCCGGCGCCAAAGTTGCGCATGCAAATGATGCCGTTGGCAATGGTCAGGATGATGAGGAGAATGGTGATGACAGCAAACGCCGTCAACGACTTTCGAACGGCTATGTAGAGATCCTTGTAGCCAGGTTGATAGATGCGAACGAGCTTGAAAACAAAATACACAAGGCCGCCAATGTAGAAGACCAGTGTAACGATCATGCCAGCCTTGTTTTCCTTTTTGGTGAAGAAGGCGGCGGCGAGAAGAATGGCAATCGTGACGGGGATGGAGGCGACGGTGACAGCGAATTCGGGGTCAGACTTTTTGGCGACGACCACGACGAATTGAATGATGAAGCCGAGGAAGAAGAAGAAATCGAACTTGAGGAGAGCAATGTAAATCTGTGCCACGTTAGTATTTGATAGGCTTTGGGGAGGCCGGAAGATCCGTACTTGATAGTGGAGGAAACGCTTCTTCATGCGGTAATCTGCGCCAATATTCTTGAGGATATCCCAGGCAAATTCCTGATACAGCTTCCAGGCACAAAATGCCATGCATATCGTAGCGAGAGCAATGATGGCGGGAATTGCAACGAGAAAGGCCTTGATGTCACCCCAGAGTTCAAGCGAGGTGATGCCGGGCGCAAGAGCATTCTTGTCGCCGAGGACGGTAACAGCCATTTGAATCTGGTCAACTTGGATGGCGGTGTAAACGAGAAGAGCCAGGTTGGCGATGCAGACGCCAATGACCTGAATGGTGTTTTTCATGCGGAGAGCATCCCAGACGATGACCAGCTCGTAGAGGAAACCAAAGATGAAGAGGGTGAGAAAGGTCGGAATGGTGAGATATTGCGACTGGACGCGGGGCTCGTTAACGTGGGCGCCGAGACTGAGCTGAAATTTGCCAAAGACGTAACTAATGAAGGCATTGTTGTGTTAGTGGACACGGTCGGGAGTATGGGGAAGAGGGGAAGAGCGCCAAGAGGCGGGGGTAGAGGATGTCTGGACGCACGCTTCGAAACCCAGGCAGATGATGGCCTGGAGTCCCGTGACGGCCATGAAGGCAGCGGGCCATTTGCGCTTGAGAAAGCCAAAGTTATCGCGATGGGTGCTAACGGCGTGGCTCGACGTCAGGCCTTCGCGTCCCGCGTAGCCCTGGTGGAAGTCGTGGTCCACCATGTTGGCATTTTCGGCGTAGGTGGGCTGCGCGAGCGAAGGCTGTGCGTAAGGCCCGTTGGGATAGTCTTGTGTATAGGCGTCGGGGTAGTTTTGGTTGGGCGAGTAGTTTTCATGGTACTGCATGCTCTGCTCAGCGAAGCCTGGATCGGCGCCGAGCAGAGACTTGCGAGACTCGAGCCTGGTAGCCACCATGGCTAGAAAAGGTCACGAGCCGCGAGCCAAGAAGAAAAGATGAAGCCAGAATCGATAAATAGGTAGGCAGATGACGATGCGAGCGTTGAAATTGTCGAATAGAGCGTTGAAAATTGCAGAGAAAATTGGGCGTTGCTGGTAGGGGTATCGTGGAAACGGATACGAGGTGGCTGTGCGAGGAGCGAGATGCGGTCGAAAAAAAGGAGCTGAGATTGTCGAGTAAGAAGCGAGGGACTGCAGCGGGTATAATAGGAGGACGGCAAACGGTGGTATTCGCTAACAATGATGCTGGAGAAGATGAAGTGAGGTTGTTGGGATGAAAGGATGAAACAAAAGGGACTGGTTGCTTGCGACGGGGCTAAAGCGTAGGTAGTAACTACGTTAGTACGGAGTACATAGTAGGTGGGAGAAAGGCTGACGGGTGGACGGGCAAGACGGGGGAAGTAATAACGAGCAGCCACACAGGGTTGGAAGAGAGCGAAAAGGCCAAGAAAAAAAGGAACCACGGCTATTAGCCACAGTCCAATGTTGGCTTCAGCGGTAACTACGTCAAAGAGGGAACGGGAGAGACAGAAGAAAAGGCAACACGAGGCAGACCAGGGCAGCCCCAGCCAGCAAGCAGGTGGCAGGCCAAGAAGAGGCAGGGGAAGGAAGCAGGCAGGAAGCAGGGGTACAGGGGTCTGTGGCTGGTTGAAACTGGGGGGGCTTTTGGTGGGTTTGGAGGCCGATGGAGGCTAAAAAGAACTCGGACAGGGCTGCCAGGTGCTAAAAGAAAGTGCCACTGGGCGACAACGCAATGGCGGGGTGGGCGACGGGGCTGAATGGATCATTACACCACTGTAGGTACTGTTGGTAGTTACGGATACTGGTGACTGAGTACCATTTTGCCAGTACTGAGATCTGCACAGCCAGCAGACACGAGGAGTCGCTGCAACCCAGCCGTGCCAGCCTATGTATGTACGTTCTCTATCAGCGCAACAAATCAGACACTTTCTCCACCATTGCCATCATTACCACCATTGCCATCATTACCATCATTACCATCATTACCATCATTGTCATCTTGTCAATTTCGCAGGTAGCTGTCGCGTAGTGGTATGTTCGTCGCCAACTCGTTCTCGTGTTCCCGCTCAGCCTTCCGTTTGCATTGTTCGTCATGGCTTGCATGCCAACGCCGGGCCGGGCCAGCTAGAAGGTACCTACCTACCTACCTAGGTAGGTGATCTAGGCGCTGCGCGCATCGCTGCAGTCAGCGGATTTTTTAGTGGAGGCAGCGGCTTCCAGCGGGGTTGCTTTGGCTCCATCAGAGTGGCCTTGCGCAGCCTAGCACACCTAGCAAAGGTCCAGCACTCTGCACTGGACCGTGTGGACGTGCTGGTGACTGGCACCTGGTACTGGTGGGCTGGCAGCTGGCTGAGACAAACTAAATCGTCGATCAGCAATGCTGCTAGTGCCATGTGTCTGGCCGGTCTACCGTTCAAAGCCACGCTGCCCTCGACTTGACTGCCGCATTCTCTCGCGCTTCTGTTTTTCAAAGCCGTCGATATGTACTACAATTAGAAAGAAGCCAAGTTTAACTCGACGTCGCTTATCCTGACCAACTCTCCACTGGTAACCACAACTGCAACAGCCACTACATAATAAAGATGACCACCACCCACCGCTCCTTGGAAACCTGCAAAGAAGAAAACTCATACCGTCTACGCGCGACAAGGAATTCCTGCAAGCGTCGCTAGAGTTGCCTATTTTGTCCACGGCCTGCCCGCCGAAAAATATACCGGCCGTTACGAATCCTCTTTCCGACTGGTGACGCCCTGAGCAATGCCACTACTCTAGCACAGCATGCAACAAACAAGGTCTACGAGTAACGGTTGTCACTCATTCCATATGACCTTTTTCTATGATTTTGGTACAACTCAACACAGACTTGACAGAGCTCGCATGCCGACCGCCATCCAGCAGTTGGCAGTTTGTTGGCGCGGCGTACCAGTAGCTATCAGTAGCGACCAATCCTGAAACGCTTCCCAGGAATGGCATCCCTTGTGTTTCGGCCCATCTCTGAAACTCTGCGTCGCCCGATTGGGCGGCCAGAAACAGAAAAGAAAATATGTCATAGGAAAGCAGACGACATGCGCGTGCGATTTCGATTCGACTCTGGCGTGCCCAAAAAAAAATAAATGTAAAATAAATTCAAGACGCGCCGATACTCTAACCGGGATGGACCACGACTCTCTCTTGCATCCCAGCGGGCTTTCGAGGTTACTGTCTATGCGCCACACGCTGTATCGAACGTTACCCAATTGTCACAAGCTACCTTTTCTTTGTGCGCGCACCAAATGACGAAAGGCTCGTCTCTCCCCCCCCTCCCGTAGTGATGACGCCGACGTCATTGAGGCACAGTTGTCCATCGATCCCGGCATGGTTATGCCACGCTCCAGGAATAGATCTCCCGAGCAAGGACTACGTCAAAACATTATTCCAGTAGTCCCGTTGCCGCTGATCACGTATACAGCCGCTCAACTATTTATCATCAAGTAAAGCACACAACCGCCTCTCGTGCATCCTCGTCGAGATCACACAATGCGCGCTTGCTCGGCGCATCCACCCCACCTCGGCCGATGGCGAAATCCCGGGCCGCAAGGCGCGCGCCACGGCACCGCCCGGAACTATATCCGGCTTTTCTTCAACAGTGCACCTCGACCATTTGACAACCGACCTCTGAAATGGATATCAGATCCATCGCCATCATCGGTGCTGGTTCCGCCGGCCTCGCCGCTGCCAAGTAAGCAAAGAAGCACTCCTCATACCCCCTCCCTCGCTCACCCTCCTTGGCCGTATGCCCATGAGCTAACAAGAAGCCCCCCAACACGGCGGGGTGCGTTGTAGATATCTAGTCGCAGAGAAGAAATTCTCCCGCATTGACATTTACGAGCAACGTGCCTCGACGGGCGGCGTCTGGAACACGAGCCGCCGCGTCCAGCACGAGCCGGGCTTTTCCATCCCACGCACGGCGCCGACCTCGGAGCACGAGTATGCCGCCGTCGTCGACGTCGCCGCCGCGGAGGACGAGAGGCAGGAGGAGGAGGAGGGACAAGCGCGGCACCGCCAGCCGCACGTCGAGCTCGTGTCGCCCGTCTACGACAAGCTCGAGACCAACATCCCGCACGGCCTCATGAGCTACACGGACCTCGACTTCCCCGCGGACACGGCGCTGTTCCCGGAGCACCAGACGGTGCTGGCCTACCTCCAGCAGTACGGCAGGGACGTCGAGCACCTCGTCGCCTTTGAGACGCAGGTCCAGGACGTCATCAAGGTGGCCGCGCAAGACGGAGCAAGACCCGCCTGGAGAGTGACGAGCAAGGGCTTGATATCCGGCGCCGTGTCCACCAAGCTCTACGATGCCGTCGTCGCCGCCAGCGGTCACTACAGCGACCCGTTCGTGCCAGACATTCCCGGCATCGCCGACTTTGAGACTGCGCATCCCGGTGCCATTGTCCATTCCAAATTCTACCGCCGACCGGAGCAATTCACTGGCAAAGTATGACGGACAAACTACAAACAGCGGCCCAAAATGTACTCTAGTCGCTAACCACCGAGCTCTTTCTTTTTGGCAGAAAGTTCTCGTCGTCGGCAACTCGGCGTCCGGCATCGACATTAGCAACCAAATCGCCACCGCCTCGCAGCTCCCCGTGCTCATTTCCGAAAAAGACCCTCCTCCCGGCGCCGCTGTCGCCGCACCACCCACCACCACCACCTGGTCGCGCCACGTCGGCCAGGTCACGCAGCTCCTGCCCGCCACGCGCAGCGTGCGCTTCTCCTCTGGGCACGTCGAGGACGGCGTCGACGCCATTGTGTTTTGCACCGGCTACCACTACGCCTTTCCCTTTCTCGGCAGCCTCGCGCCGCCGGTCGCGGCCGCGGACGGGTCGTACGCCGACCACCTGTGGGAGCACCTGCTGTACGCGCCGGACCCGAGCCTCGCGTTCCTCACGATCCCCAAGCGCATCGTGCCGTTTCCGTTTGCCGAGGCGCAGATGGCCGTCGTGGCGCGCGCGTGGGCGGGCCGGCTGGACGTGCCGACGCGCGCGGACATGGACGCCTGGGTGCGGCGGCGGGCCGAGGCCCGGGCGCCGGGCGCGAGGCACACGCTGGGGTACCCGGAGGACGTCGACTACATCAACAGGCTGCATGCGCTGAGCGCGCGGGCTCGGCCGGACGCGGCGCGCGAGCTGGAGAATGGCGGCGCGGGCAAGGAGCCGCCGTACGTGGACGAGGAGACGCGCTGGGTCCGCTCCAAGATATTCGCCATCAAGGTCGCGAGCCGTGAGCTGGGAGAGCGTCGCAAAGAGTGCAAGACGCTCGTGGAGCTCGGTTTCGACTACAACGCTGAAAGGGGAGAATAGGGACATGGAAACAGGTATAGATTCAATATAGAAGGCAGCATGGCATGCACGATAAAGGACAATCAGGATTCAAGGCTGTATGTACTTTTTTTGTAGCGTTTCTTTGGATGAATTAGTCTAGACATTGTTAAACTAGTTGTGCGTAAATTTCAAGAAAGGGCGTTTCATCGTCTCGTTTACATGCTATCAAAATGTTAGTTTGTTTCTCGCGCCATAATACATGCTTTCCAAATACATACCGCTCGACAGGAGTTAGACCAAGAATGCTCATGCCGTTGTACAGAACAATCCGGGCCGAGTTGTAGAGAGCAAGACGAGCCTTCATGACTTCGGGCTCGCTGCCAACGATGCGGAGATGGCTGTAGCTGGTGCTCAACGTGTGCGTCAGCTTGAAGAGATAGGTGAGAATGGTGGCGGGCTCGAGCGTCTTGAGAACGTTCTGGACGACATCGGGCCACTGGGCAATCACGCGGAGCAGGTTAACGGCCATGGGCTCGGTCAGGAGCGACAGGTCGGCCGCGGCGATGTCATCATCGCTGAGCTCCGCTCTGCGCTTAATCGAGCACAGACGCGCGTGCGCGTACTGAAGGTACGGACCCGTGTCACCCTCGAAGCTGGTCATGCGGGACAGGTCAAAGGTGTAGTTGTTGATGCGTTTGCCGTTCATGTCCTGAACCATGACTGACGAGATACCGAGTCGGTCGGCGACTTGCTCGGGGTCCTGGACCTGCGAGTACTTATCCTCGTTCTTCTTCATGACCTCATGCATGTGCTCGCCGACGTCTCGGAGGATATCGTTGAGGAACTTGACGGTGCCCCTTCGGGTGCTCATGCCGAGGACGAGACCAAAGTTGATGTGCTGGCACTTGTCGGCAATGTCGTCGCGGCCCATCATGCGGACAATCTTGAAGAACTGCTTGACGTGGAGGTCCTGCTCCGATGCAATAACGTAAATCATCTTGTCAAACTTGTAGCGCTCATAACGGTTGATGAGCTCGGAGATGTCTCGGGTGAGGTAGAGGGCAGTGCCGTCTTTTTTGCGCAGAATAGCCTTGCCGAGCGACTTGCCCTCCTTCCCGGGCACGTTCTTGGTAAAGTCCATCAGAAGAGCACCACGGTCCTCGTGGGCCAGACCCATCTCCTTGAGCTTGGCAGCGGCTTGCTGCATCTCATCCTCAGAGACCTTGCTTTCACCAGAGTACTCGTCAAAGTGAATGTTGAGACGAGCGTAAGTCTGCTTGTATCGCTCGATGCTATAGTCACGGAAGCGCTTCCAGAGAGAAATGGCTTGCTCGTCGCCCTCGGTCATCTTCTTGAAGTAGCTGCGGGCCTTTTCATCGACGCCATTGTCGAGGATCTTTTGGGCCTCGTCCTCCTTGCCGTCTGCCTTGAGCTTGTCGGCCTGCTCCTTTTCCTCGGCCACCTCCTTGCTAATCTTTACATAGACGGTGAAGAGGTGGTTGATGGGGTCCTTGACCAGCTCCTCCTCGCTGCCGTACTTTTCAAAGCCTAGAGCAAGGACGCCGTACTGCTTGCCCCAGTCACCGAGGTAGTTTACGGTGGAAACGTCCCAGCCGGCACTTCGGTAGAGGTTGGCGAGGAAACCGCCGATGATGGTGCTTCGCAAGTGACCAGCGTGGAAGGGCTTGGCAATATTGGGGCTCGAGAACTCGATGACGATCTTTTGGCGGCCTTTGGAAGGGTCGTTTTGGTCGCGGAGGCCATTGGCGGGGTTGGAGCCGAAATCCTTCTGGTGCTGGAGAGCCATGGGAATGACAGTCTTGGCCATGGGCTCGGCCTTGAAGAAGAAGGATAGAAAGGCGCCACTGTGGACGGGGGTCTCGACGAGAGGAGACCCGGGCCACTGTCGAGGGGTGCGTGTTAGCGGTGACGGGGCGCAACAAGATTTGCGCAACGACTCACCTTTTCCAGCCATTGCTTGCCGAGGTCGTCAGGCTTGCCCTTGATGCGGAGGGCAGGAATGGCAAGCATCAGATCACCCTTGTCAAGAGTGGCGGTCCATTGCAGGACAGGGTAGATGACGCTCTTGTCGGCGCCGGTAATGTCGCTGAGAATGGAGGTGATGTGGGCTCGGTAAATGTCAACCGGGTTGATGTCGGGGAAGCAGTTGGGCAGCTTGTCAATCAATGGCAAGTGCGTAAACTGTCGGGCCAGATTGTCAAAAGAAGTGTCGGCCGCCATGGTCAGGGCTGCTGGCGGTGGTTGTCGTGCAGCGTGCAGGGAGCGATGGCGGGGTTGGAAGCAGGCGATGCGACGAGGGGCAACGGCGACGATGAGGCGCGAAGAAGAGGGAGCAACCGGTGCTGTACGAATAGAAGAGAGGAGAGAAGACGGGAGTGCGAGAGCTTTCATAAACCCGGATCACAAAGGTGAAGCGGGGGTGTTTGCGAATAAATAGAGACAGTAGCAAACAGAGGGAGAAAAAAAGAGAAGAATGACGGTGCCTGTGCTTGGTGGGATGTGACTATTTTTTTCTCCAGTTGCGGAGACGCTCTGGCGGGCCGGTGATGGGCCAGCTGCAGTCACAGTCAGTCAGTCGCCCACAGCCAGCCAAGCAAGGTCAGCAATCGGCGCGCTGGCAACTGGCAAACTGTGACTCAGTGCCAAATCGGGGTAGCTAGCTTCCAGCAGATGCGCCCGAAGCCGGGGCGGGCAGCGAAAAGGGTGCGCTGACAGGTGGCAGAGAGGTGTCAAGTGTTCATGCGATTGTGCTCCGTTTGTATCGTCAAAGTTTCAACTTTGCATCCATCATCAATTGCTTGTTTCCGGGAGATTGACTGGGGCGGTTCAACGCTGTGCCGGTTGCTGGGTGTGCCCATGCTCTCAAGGTACGTATCTTTTCCTGAGGCCAGACACTGCTAGCCTCGGATTCTGGCCCCTGCGCCAGCCAGCTCTCTCATCAGCAAACGCAATTCGAACAAACTACTCGAGCATCCGTCAGAAGTGAAGTGTGCTTCAAATACGCAAGATGATTTATTTTATTTTTTTCTGAGCAGCACGAACAACACGCTCATAAAGCAGTGCTTGCGTTCCTAGCAAAATGCGTCTCGACGTCAACAAAGAGCGTCTGCCATTGCCTCGACTCCGTTCGTACTGTCCAGAGTAATACCGTCAACCATGACCGTACTGCCACAGGTAGAACTTGACAAATGCAACGTACGTTTTACCTGGGCCTTCTGGGAGGCCGTTCGTCCTCATGAACCAAGGAAAACTGGCAAAACGTACTTGGATACGCCTTCAGTACCTCCATCACCAGTTGTCTCGAAACTTTCCCCGCGAGCACTTGCATCCCCTGGTTGTCCTGGAGTTCGGGCACAACGGCTCCCTGGAGTACAAAGTCGACGAAGCTATTGCGCGTGCCTTGGCCCAGACCTAGGTGTTTCGCCGCCGTGGCTATGAAGACTCAACTGAGCCGTGGCCCTCGGCCAGGCGCAAGTCGAGCAGCGGCCGCGGATCGTCTGATTCATTCGTTGGTGGTTCAAAGAGCGCGTTCAAACTTGTGGTACTTGACACGCATTTATCATCATCAGATTGGTCGGCAGAATACTTGGCCCGACTGCTTTGATCCACTGCTAAAGCACAATCTCCGTCGGCGGAACACTCGACCTCACCAATCACCGATCTATCCTTGGTCTATTCTTGGAAACTAAGAAGCTGCACAACTTTGTAAGCCTTTTTGGCGATTTGGATGTCGCTGGATGCTCGACAAGGAGGTTTCTGGCGGCCAGACATTTACTTGGTACGCGGCAGCTGTACTGCGCATGGCACAATCAATTGAGAGCGCTATGCGTCCATTACTCAATTTACCCAAGAATAACTAACACCCTGTAATGGATGATTGAGTTTGTTCAAGCGTACAACGTTACCAGTCAATAATAAAGTGCTGAAATTAGGGGACCAAAGTACGCCGGCGCCCCGACACGAGCCCGGTTGTGCGCGCCGGCTCCGCCTCCGTTGCTCCCTAATTTAAAGGCGGCCAGTCAGCCAAAAGGGCCTCTTGCGCACGCGCGGCGCGTGGCTGTTTGTCTGCTCTGTTCCTTGAGAAATTTGTTGCTTTCTGCCTTCATTGATACCCCTTCCCCAAAGCCTTGAAAAGAAAAAATGCCTTCCAGCGCGTCGCTCCCGCCGCCCAAGGACTTTCTGTCCTACCCAGACGTCGAGGAGATTGTCTCGCCCAAGTACGAGCCTCGCAAGGACGCCAACCCCGTGCTCTCCGGTCTGCCCCTCGTCATCGCCTCTAGCCTGTACGTCCGTCTGATGTTTCCACGCCCAGTGGCTCGCCGATCCTGTCCCATGAACTCACACGGATCGTGACTAGCATAACCCACTCCTCCTTCTTGGCCAAAATATTCTACAACAATGCAGGCTTGCAAAAGATCAAGGACCTGCCTTTTCTCGATGACGTTCCATACACTTTTCATGTGAGGCTGTCCTGCGCGATAATGTCTAAGCCGTTCATCACTGACTGCGACTCACCTGGGCCTTGCAGCCTCTTGTCGTTCCCCTCGGCGAGACTGGCCCCATGGTCGAGCTGAGCGAAGCGCAGCTCAACCCCAAAAACAGGGGCGACACGCATCACTACACCGCCAGCGACTACCATGCCATGTACAAATCGGGCCAGGTCACCCCCCTGCAGGTTGCCGAGACTCTTTTGTCTCTCACAAGCAAGTATGCGAAAGAGTCCTCCGTGTACCAGGATGCGTGGGCCGACTCCCACGGGGCGGACCAGCTCGCTCTCGACGCGGCCCAGGCGTCTACGCAGCGATGGGCCGCCGGTAAGCCCCTCGGCATATTGGACGGTGTTCCGATCGGTGTCAAGGATGACCTCTCGGTTCAAGGCTACATTGACCACGACGGAATGGCGTACCAGAAAGGCGTTCCATTCTTCAAGCCAGCGGAAGCGACGGTGTGGCCGGTGCAGGCACTTCAAGCAGCTGGCGCTGTCGTCATTGGAAAGAATAGGATGCATGAGCTGGGATCAGGTAGGCTTCACTGGAGCATGACATTGCAGTTACTCTCTTGCTAACCGCCTCTCCAGATACCAACGGCCTCAACGTGAGTCCGTGTCGATGCCCGAGTAAACAAGAGAAACAAACTAACGAAACACAATAGCCTCACCAGGGAACCCCCACAAACCATCTTAATAACCAGTACTACCCCGGTGGCTCTTCATCCGGCGCCGGCTCTTCCCTTGGTGCTGGAGTCGTACCGATTGCCATCGGCACAGACGCCGGTGGCAGCGTGCGCTTCCCCGCTGTCTACAATGGCGTGTACGGTTTAAAGCCATCTCACCACCGCACTTGGGAAATGAACAGCACCATGTGCGTTACCGGGCCCATGGCTGCCAACGTGGCCGACTTGACCATTGCATACCGCATCATGTCGCAGCCCGACCCCAAGGCGTCCATCCAGAGCAAATTTGCGGTTTCCCAGCCGCCGGCCGCCGGCAGTAAAAAGTACATTGGCGTCGATCGCGCCTGGTGGGGTGCTTCGGACCCTCGTGTCGTCGACGCCTGCAACAAGGCGCTCGACCACTTTGCATCGCAGGGCTACGAGCTCGTCGACATTACCGTTCCCTACATTGACGAAGCGCAGACCGCGCACGGAGGCGTCACGATTGCCGAGATGACAGAGGCCGCGCGCCGCCGAGGCGGCGACAAGACGAGCTGGACGAGCCTCATCGGCCCCGTCAACAAGCTGGTCCTGGCCCTGGGACTCGAGACCAACGCCGCAGATCTCCTCAAGTTCAACTCGATGCGGACGCTCATCATGCGCCACATGGCCTGGCTGTTCCAGACATACCCGGGGCTGCTCATCCTGACGCCCACCGCTCCATTCCTAGGCTGGGAGAAGAAGGCCGCGCATGCCAAGCACGGTGTCAGCGACGGCGACAAGACGTTTCTCAGCATGATTTACGTGTTCCTCGCCAACATTGCCGGTCTTCCGGCGCTGACGGCGCCCATCTCCTACGCCGAGCCTGACCAGGGCGAGGGCAAGGTATGCATCGGCATGATGGCCACGGGCGAATGGGGCGCCGAGGAGGCTCTGTTGGCCTGGGCAGCGGATGCCGAGACGTATCTGCACGAAGTCTACCCTGAAGGACGCAGAAGACCGAAAACCTGGGTTGACGTGCTGAACCTGGCCGCGAAGCAGAGCACAGGGTAGAGTATGGTGGTCATGTATAGCAAAATGCACGTGCGATTCTGCGCATCAGCCATCTTCTTCTGGAAACTCATCTTGCCACAATCGCTCATGTATTTGTATTGATTTTGGATCATGATTGTATTTTCTTTTGTCGAGTGCTGCGGTACACCTATATGATATTTATTGCTTTGATTTATTTGATAAACTGAGAGGCCATGTTGGCGAGACCACCGAGACCACCGCCGCTCTGCTGCAACTGGGACTTGAAGTAGAGCTTCATAGCGACTTCGGCAGCCTTTTGCATGACGGAGTTCTTGTCAGCGCCGCTGGAAGCGGTACCCTCGGCAGATTTTGAGTCGAAGAGCTGGGGTGTGATTGTGTGGTTAGCCCGCTGCTTTGTATAACAGTGGCAGGGAGTGACGTCAAGACGAGGATGGCGGAAGGACTGCCATGTCTGCCCCGATGACCTGAAAACGCCTTACCTTGCTGGCTTCACCCATGGCGAGGCTGACAAAGTCGTTTTTGCCGCCGTTGCCCTCTTCCTTGCCACCAGAGGTGAACTTTTTGAGGGCCTGCATGGCAGCGGCGGTGCCCATGGCGTTGACGCTGGTGTCGTTGTCGCCCTTGTTGTAAACCTGGTCGTGCTTGTGGGCAGCATCTATAAGACGAGATTAATATTCATGTCGTCGGAAATGCGACATCTCAGCAGTGCTGCCTTACCCTTTTCGTCGACCTCGCCATTCTTGATCTCTTCGTCTTTGTGGCTGAGGGAGCTCAGGACGCTGCTGAAGAGGTCGGAGCCGCCACCCTGCTGACTGTTACCATGCTCGTTGTTGCCCTGCTGGTTGTTGTTGCTGCCGCTGCTGCTGCTGTTGTTGTTGTTGTTGTTGTCTGGAGTGAAGGAGATGTTAGTTCAATTGATCAAATTTTCTTCCTTGCTTTCTATAGTTTATTCATGGATTCAAAATGGCATGAACTGCCAGCTAGTTGCCGAGAGTAGAGGTAGCTCCAAATAGCTCTGAGTTTCGGGCGCCGCCAAGCGAGGGGCCGCAGCCCGACGAGGGGTAGTTATCGTCCATCAGCTATGCCACTTACTCTGCTTAGCAAGGAAGTCCTTGCCGGCGTTGATAAGGGAGTCCATTCTGGTTGGTATGGAGGGTATTACGAAAACGAAACAAATGTCAAGGGTAGTTATTGCCTTGAATGCCTGGTGGATGGAGAAAAGAAGAAGGAAAGGAAAGAAGAAAGTCAGACAGGAGAAGGGAGGAGGGGCAGTTTTGAGTGGAATGGCCATGACGAGGCTAATAGTAATAGCTAAGTTGCACCGTGCATGTCTGTCTACATCACACCAGTGTCAGGTAACCACACGTACCAAACCGAGTACCTAACCAAGAAGGTCCCCTGAGCTTCTGAAAAGGCGACCTGGGTCCTTGTTACATATGGCATACCTACCTTACCTACCTACAGGTATTGGTAGCTTGGCGGCATTAGCACTGCCCAGGTGGACAGGCTAGTTACGCAATATTGGCGGGGTCTTGAGCTCTCGGATCGTACCAGCACCCCACCATTCAGGATTCATTGCTTCAACATCAATCACTTTCGTTCTTCTCCCCACTCCTGATACTTTGGGGCAAACGCTCTGGCTCAAAGTCGCAGGTCAGAGTCTGCTACCACACCCCTGGCATGTCGGCAGACGCAGAGAGAGAAAAGGCAGCCAGGCGGCGCCGGGACAAGGTGCAGTTGTCGTGCCATCTGTGTCGCAAGAGAAAGCAAGTTGTTTCTTCTTCTTCTTCCTCTTCTTCTTTTCTTCTTGTTTTTCTTCTTTTTTTCTTACGTCTTTCTTGTTTAATTTCTCCCACGCTTTCTCGCCCTTGAAAAACTTACTAACCGCCGCTCTTGTGACCAGACTGCGCTGCAATCGCGTCCAGCCTTGTTCCAATTGCTCGTCCCGCGGCCTCGCCTCATCGTGCGCATTCCCCGACAACAGCAACCCGCCATCTGCGCCTGCCGGCACAACCAAGGCTGCCAGCTTCCAAGACCGCATCAAACATCTCGAGGGCCTCGTCGTGCAGCTTCTCCAACAGGACGCCCAACCTGACAAGCCCCCCCAGCTATGCGCCAAGTGTTCTGCGCCTCTGGGCGGCGGCGGCCCTCAGCACCCTCACGAGCCTGCGACCGCGACAGCGAGTACACCTGCTTCTGCATCAACTCCCGCGGCTACAATCTCATCGTCGTCACGCGCGTCGCATTCCCATCCTCTCGACGTCGGCAAGCTGCAGATTGACAGCGTCAAAAGCGCCTACGTCAGCAGCCCGCACTGGAGTGCCGTGCTTAGCGGGCTGTCGGAGCTCAAGAGCTTCTGGCCGACAACGGAAGACGAAGATGGCGATGAGGACGACTTCTTCCCCGGCGATCAGAGCGACAATCAGTACTACAAGGCTGACCAGGACAGCCACGAGTCGTCGCCCATGCCTGCCGCCGTGCCAACGCCGGGCAAGAGACGCTTCCAGCTGCTGTTTGGCGGGCACAAGCAGCAGTCGCTGGAAGAGATTTTGCAGGTGATGCCGCCGCGCGAGGTCGTCGACCGGCTGGTATTGCTGTACTTTAACAACATGATGCTGCCGCGTACGGACTCCCGGTTCTGGTTGAGCATATAAATCGCGTCACTCGCTAACATGTACGCTCTTTCTCTGCTAGTCGCTGTCATTCATTCCGGGAATTTTCTGGCACAGGTGCGACAAGAAGCCCTCAGTTTGATAATTCTGGCTCCGAGTACACAGTAGACTAACACACAACTGTATCTAGTACGAAAAATTCTGGAAATCACCCTACGAAACGCCAACACTATGGATCGCCATGCTTCTCGGCATCTTGAGCATCGCCAGCCAAACCGAAGCTGCCTGGGCTCACTACGCTTCCAGACCACACCCGCCCGCCCGTCTTGGTCCATCGATGACGACGACCTCACATCCATCGTCCCTTCCACTCTCCTCCCCGTTCCCGCTCCAGACGCCTCCCTATGTCGACCAGGTCGTCGCGTGCCTCATCCTCGGCGAGTACAGCAAGGGCGGTGCCTACGCCATCGAGGCGCTCCTGCACTACCAATTCATCGAGGTGACGAGCTCCGCCGACGTGCACGCCGACGCTTGGCTGCTCTCGGGCATCGTGACGCGCCTCGCCTACCGCATGGGCTATCACCGCGACCCGTCGCACTTTGCCTCCCTCAGCCCTTTTCAGGGCGAGACGCGGCGCCGGCTGTGGATCACCGTGCACGCCATGGACACCATGATGTCGGCGCAGATGGGTCTGCCGCGCCTCATCAAGGCCGGGTCCGCCGACGTGCGTCTCCCGCGCAACCTGCACGACGCCGACCTCGACCCGGCCTGCGTAGCGCTGCCCCCCGAACGCCCCTGGACCGAACTCACCCCGACGCTGCACCTCATCGCCAAGCACCGCCTCTTTGGCGTCATCGGCACCATCACCGACGTCGCCATGAGCGTCGACGTCGCCGGCCCCGAGAATCCCGTCGCGCGCGAGAAGGAGCTCACCAGCCTCATCCGCACCACCTACGACGAGCTGCCCGACCAGTGCAAGTTCCATAGTTTGCTGGGCTGCATCGCCGACAAGGCCGCCGACATTATCCACCGCATCGGCGCCAGCGCGCTGCTGCAAAAGGGCCTCATCGCCATTCACTGGCACCGCCTCATGGCGAGCGACGTCGCCGAGGAGGCGGAGCAGCTGCGCGACGCCACCGGCGACAGGGCGCACATCCGCCAGTCGTATGCCATGTGCATCCGCGCCGCGCTCAAGGTCCTCGGCTTCCATTCCATCGTCGAGAGCGAGTCGCGGCCCGGCGGCAGCCTATTCCCACAGCGCATCCAGGCGTCATCGGTGATTAAGCACGAGTTCCTCATGAGCAGCGTCGTACTGTGCCGGCACATGTACCGCGTCGCCGCAGGTCCGTTTGGCTCGCCGCTGCTCGAAGTCGCCCTGGAGATGAGCGGCGACGGCAGCGACGATGGCGAGGCGGCGCTACCCGAGCCACTCGAGGTCGAGGCGGCGCTGCGCCACTCGCACAGCATCTGGCAGAGGGGAAGCGCCGTATCGTCTGAAGCGAGGCGCATCTCGTCCATCCTCGACGCACTGTTTAGGAAGCTCGGCACCAACTCTCCTCAACCCGATGAGCCAGCCATGCCATCAGCATCGCCGTTTGACGACATCGACCCCGGGCTTGCCCTGCTCGATGAGTTTGGCCTTCTGCATCATTTACAGGACATGAACACCTGCTTCGACATGTAATACCACGTGGGAAATTCTCGCATCTCTACCTTTTTGATAATCTTTTATTTGATATACCCAAAATGCGGATGAATATGTCTTATTAACGGGGCTTTTGGTGATGATTTGCCCAAGGCGTACATCGTGTACTGTGCACCTTTTGGGATAGATGGGCTAAAATGTCCCGTAAATGATGGGGAGAGAGGGAAGTAAGAGGGGATAATAATGGAAGCAGGGGAAGAAAGAAGAAAGAGATATACTCCAGGCCGTTATTCGTGTACTTTGGCCGTCATGTCGTCAGTGTGTGTCCCAGCACTACTCGGTATAATGTAGTGTACAAAACGAAATAAACGAAATGAGTGGGAAACAAAAACGGAAAAAAAAAGAGAAACACCGATGCACCGTCCGCAAGTCTGCGCCGAAATCCTGTCGCTTGTGTAATGGTTTGCGTATCCGCGCAAAGACAAAAAGAAAAGGAATGCCTCTATTGCTCTTTCGTGTGCCAATTCAAAACTTGTAGTGGTAGTTGTAGTAGTAGTGGTAGTAGTAGTAGTAGCGGCCGTTGTCGTTGAGTACCTAGACTCGTGGAAACAAGGCCATGCGTGATATTGCATCAGCTCAGGGTGCCGTATTCGGTTGATGGCGTAGGATGAGAACCGCTGTTGATCTTGCTGCGCTTCTTCTCCTTCTTTGCCCAGCGAAGACCGCAGGCGTTGCACAGAGTCTTGGGTCCGCTCGGCCCCTTTCGCCATTCGGGAGAGTCGAGAGTGCCTGCGAGTCAAGTGTTAGAAAAAAGAAAACCACGAACCATCATGGCTGCAAGGGTAGAGCGTCACCACCATGCCGAAACTTACCACAGTCGGTGCAGACGTATTCCTCCGACACTTTGATCTTCTTCTTCTTTTCGCCCATCCGCCCGTCGCGGTCTTTGGGGATCGCAATACCAGCATCGCCTTTGATGAGCGCGGGGCTGGTATTTCCAGTGGTGATGCCACGACTGCGCTCGCCTTCAATGTACCGCAAGCCCGTGAGCATCTCAATCGTGTCCGTGTGGGAAGTCCCCTCGTAACGTGCCATCTTATCGCGTAAAGAATCCCGGCGACCACCTGCGACAGCTCCTTCCAGATTTTCTCTCGTCAGGGCGCCGTTGAACGTAAAGGTGTCCGATATACCGCTCATTGGCGTATCGCCGTTCCCGAGCCCGTGTCGCGGCGTCGAGCCATTGAACTCGGACGGGCTCATGTAGGAGTTGGTGGCCCCAGACTGGCTCATGGTTTGCGACAGCTGCTGGCGAGTGTCGTCGGCATCGGCTTCCTCCTCCCGCTGCAACTCGGCGATTCGACGCTTCAGGCGCTCATTCTCAATCTTGTGCTCGAGGAAGGAATCGAGGAGCGCGGCGTTTCGCGTCGGATATGGGCGCGCAACCAAGAAAACAGCCTGGCAGAACGGCGACTGGTTGCTGGGATTGGGCGCAAACTTGGCGGCGGCGATGTGGGCATGGCCGATGGCCTCGAAGATGGCGTAGACGCCGTCCTTTTTCTTGAAGCGATAGAACATGCGTAGTGTGTTGCCAGATGCAATCGATTCGTTGAGCTCGGAGACGAAAACGCCCTTGTCGTCGGGGTGGACGAGATCTTTCAGGAAGACGTCGCGTAGGTCGTCCTCGGTGTAGCCTGCAACCTCGGCGACGCTGCGGGAGACGAATTTGAGTCGGCCGTTGGCGTCAAGGATTTGCAGCCAGTCACGCAGCTCCTCGACAATCTTGGCGGGCCAGTTTCGGCGCTTTGTAAACTCGTTGAGGGTGCTCGTGCCAGGATTGGTGAGCTGCATAGGCTGGAGAGGGCCGCCGACGGGAGAGGGGCCTCCTCCGGGTACGTTGTCGGCGTCGCCGCTGTCAGGGTCGAGGGAGTCGGCATCGCCATTGGCCATCATGGCGTCGAGAGCAAAGTCGGGGTTGAAGGCATCGCCCATGGAGGCATCGCCAGGGGTAAAGCCGCCCATGCCTAGGTCCGAGGTGAACTCGCCAAACATCTGGGCGTCGGCAAAGCGCATGGCCTCGTCGCTGTCAAAGGCGGCGGGGTTGTCAGAGGCGGCCGTCTGGGGCTGCATCATGATGGGGTGCTGGGAGGCATCCGACAGGAAGTCCAGATTAATGTTCTGAAAGGCCGGGTAGCCGTTCGGGGGCGGCGGCTGTCCCTGGGACATGATGGAGGAGCCGGCCGCGCGCCAGCTATGGCATCTGGCAGACAAGCTTGTTCGGGTGCAGCACTGGCCGGGCGGGCTGGCGCAGCTGTTGGAGTGTGGCCTGGGCCTCGCTAGCGGTTGTGAGGCAGGCAACGTTGGGTGGCGGAACCTAGACACAGGGCGGGAATCTAGACGTCGAGATAACGAGTCGTGTCTGCAGGGGGACGAACAACCGCCGGACGGACATGCGACAATGAGCTGCTCGGGTAGAGAGAACAGGTAGTAGAAAAAAGCAGCCCTCACGAAGCGGAGGTGGAGGGGTGAAAGACCGTACCGATCCTCTCTTGGGCAGAGTTAGTTTTAGCAATTGGCAAATAGTTGGCACAAGCGCTGCCAGGTTGTACCCTCTTTGCCTCTGGCCAGGACTAGCACTGCTAGCAGGGAATGATTAGCGGGCTCGAGGTGGACAGCGGGAGAGCCACCGAGCCTATGGACCGTGTCTAGGACTTTGACTGGGCAGCTAGGCAACTTAATTCTCGTGGTCAAATAGTCAATGTACGTAGTTCCAAGCCAAGCAGCCACTCGTCATACAGTTCGGCAAGCTACTTGTTCATGTCTGGCAAGCTGCCAGCCCTGATCTTCTGCCTCTCAGTTTACTACAGCTCGAGGATTGGATCGCGAGGGTCGTGGAAAGCCCAGAGGCCGCCGGAGGGAAAGCTCCTAGCAAGAAAAGTGGACGAATTACCTGCGGCTCTCTGGCTGCACTGGTCGTTCTGCCCGGCCAAACAGCCCGAGCCAGAAACCCCAATATTGATTCGAGAAAAAAGGAAACTATTTTGCCGGGACAGCAGAGCCCTGCCAACAGCTGTGCTCGTCGCTTGTGTCAAATTTACTGGGTAGCAGCGGGAAAGGAGCTGATGCTTTGCTGCAGGGTCAGGGTGGCAGGGTCCCAGGCCTGGAAAGCAGCCGCCCGGGGACAAGCCGCATTGGGGCTCACACCCACTGGGCCTCCACTGAAACACCCACAGCATGTCGCTAGCGAGCCTATTTCCAGGGCGCAGCGGGGCGGGCCTGGCACCTGGCAGCGCGGCTTGGAGGCACATTTGCCACTGTTGCATGCTAAATTGCAAGTGAGCTGCACGGCATTTTAGCCCATTTCGCCCTGTGGCGCGCATCGAGAAGTCGCGGGATTGGCATCCTTGCGCCCATCGCCTTTGCCTGCCTCTTGCCTCTTGCCGCTTCAGCCTCAAGCCTCAGCCTCCCGAGTCCCCTCTTTCGAGCCACAACAGGCTCAGGGTCATCCTCTAGATAGGCGGCGTCAGCTTTTGCCTTGATAATCTTGTCTCCTCTGCTTCCGTCCTTTTCTTTTCGCCAATTCGCTACTTCACGTATCCGCTCATTATTAATCAAAAAGAGGGGGATCGTTTGACTCTGACTATGGACTACAGTGACCACCCACGCCACCTATCTGCTGCGCAACCGCTAACTACCAGAAACCTTACTTTCAGACCGTACTTTCACAGGGCCCTTTGCTTTACGAGTAGCGTTGCACACCAAGCCACCACAAACCTGCGCTACCTTGTGCTTGTCCCTCAAGCAGGCCCCCTCGGCCTATCTCTGCAAGACCAACCGCAATCAACGAATCCGGCAATCGCCGCGATTTCTTGCCAGTTGCGCGGCTTGTGCAGCCACTCATCCAGCCGACCGCTGTCTTTCCATACCTTTCATTCCTCGGCGGCGCTCGCTCCAAATGACTTACTTATAGCCTACCTTCACAGCTCTCCGCGCCCGCTCTTGGCGCGCCCGACCATTTTGCCACTCTTCCCTCGACCCTTATTAGCCTGCCGTCGCCGCTCGATATGCCGTAAGCACTCAATAGCTGCCTGATCGGCGCCGCGCCCGCAAACACGTGCAGACTACGGATTCCCTGCGAATCTCTTGTGCCTTCCGATTGACTCATGAACTGGTTGCCGTTGCACTGCATGCAGAGTGTTTTCGCCCCATGGCTTTGTGGCCAGGTGTGACGAACCGAATCTGAAAGCACCGCCACCCCGGTCGTGCTTTGAGCTTGTGGTTCTCCTAGCATAACAACGTTGTCGTCACCCAAAAGCCTCTCCTCTATTCGGTTCCGCCCGCCCGTCATTTTCGCTAATAATTCGCCGGCCAGTATCGCGGCCACTGGCGCCCCTCGAATGAGTATCGGTAGCCCACTTTCCATTGCCGAAAGTTTGGCCATTCTGGTCAATTCAGCCTGGAGCGACGCGGGTGGCTTTTTGATCCATGGCATGGTGATAGGAAAATGATGCTTTGCAGATTCTCAAACAAGGACCACATAGTTCCTGAAGCAAAGGTGACCCCTCATGCAGCCACGGCTCTTACACTGATATCTCAGGCATCATTTCGACCATGCGCTTCCATGCTTAATCACCCGGGGCCGTTAGCACCATTGGATGAAATAAGTGTTGCTGCCTATCTTCCTGCCCTATGCATGAAATCATAGTAAATAATCTCCTCTTCGACGTACTTTTGACTCATGCAGACTAATAAGCTGGGGGTTTCTCAGTCTGTCCACTTTAGACGTATAGCCCAAGAGCACGTGAGCGCGCATCACCGTTAACGCGTGACTGCACCCGCAGCGCGTTTGCTAGCAGCTTGCTTGCTTGGACTCGACCCACACCAGAGCAACCACCAGTCGAGGCATTGATTCGTTCACGATCTGTCGCCAGCTTCGATATTCGGACGTGCATGGCCCTGGCCTCTCCCGACAACAAAAATGTCGCGGATTGAGAAGCTCTCCATATCGGGCGTCCGGTCCTTCAGTCCGGCCTGCCGTGAAGCCATCCAATTCAACACCCCACTGACCCTCATCGTTGGCTACAACGGCTCCGGAAAGACAACCATCATTGAATGTCTAAAGTATGCGACGACTGGCGAGCTCCCGCCCAACAGCAAGGGTGGTGCATTCATCCACGACCCCAAGGTATGTGACCTGTTTCAAGCCATCTGGCCAACCACTAACCCTTTTAGCTATGCGGCGAGAAAGAGGTCATGGCCCAGGTCAAGCTTCAGTTCCGTTCCATCAACGACCGCCAACATGTCGCCACCAGAAGTTTGCAGCTGACGGTTAAAAAAACAACCCGCTCGCAAAAGACCCTCGATTGCTCGCTTGTCGTGGTCAATAACGGCGAAAGGACAACAACTTCTACCAGACAAGCCCAACTTGACGAAATGATTCCCGAGCGGCTCGGTGTCTCGCCTGCCATCCTCGATGCCGTCATTTTTTGCCACCAGGATGAGTCTCTGTGGCCTCTCAGCGAGCCTTCGGCTCTAAAGAAACGATTTGACGAAATCTTCGAAGCCCTGAAATATACGAAGGCCATCGAGAACCTCAAAGTCCTTCGCAAGAAGCAAGTCGAAGAACTCGGCAAGCTCCAAAACGACGAGGCCCATAATAAAGTCAACAAAGATCGTGGCGAACGTGCTGAGAAACGCATGACGGGCCTTCAGGCCGAGATTGAAGCAGCCCGCGAAAAATGCGAGGCAATCACGGCAGAAATGCAGGACACACAGGATAGAATAAAACAGAAGCACGAGCAAGCAAATAGCTTTTTACAGATTGTGCAAAATCTCAGCAACAAACGCGAGCTGATTGCGTTTCGACAGGATGCGGTCAACGAGCTGCGGGAAACATTCGACGAGCTTTCCGAAGATGACGGATCCCTCGAACGGCAACTCGTACAGTACGGGGAGAGCATGCGCCGCCAAAGCGAGGAGGCGAAGCAGAACAAGACGCAGTACGACGACCTCCAGCAAGACCTTGTCAAGTCTCGCAGAAATCTTTCTGCCAAGCTTGCCGAGCAGGGCAAGCATCAGTCTGATAAAGAAAAACATGAGCGCCAGTTGAAAATGCGCATGGAAATGGTGCAGGAGGCTGCTCAGTTTCATGGATTCCGCGGCTTTGACAATGTTTTGACCGATTCACTCATCCAGCAATTCAATGATAGAATCCAGAAGCTTCTCGTCGACAAGAAGCGAGAGCTGGAGCGGCTGCAAAAAGAAAATGCCGCGGAACTTGATAAAGCATCGTCCGCCATTTCGGAATTCGAAGGACAAAAAGCTGCTCGAACTCAAGATCGTGTTTCTGCCAAACAGCGTATGGGTGCAATTGAAAAGCGCATGATTGTGCTACAGAACGAATCCTCGTCAATCGATGTTGACGAAGGTCTGAAAGCTGTCCTTGACGGCCAGCTGGCCGAGCTGGAGAATAAGTTCGCGCAAATTCAGCAAGAATTTGAGACGGCAGCTTGGGACAAGCAAATCTCAGAGGAGAATGCAAAGCTTTGGCAACTCGAAAGTGAAAGTGAAAAACTAGGAAGAGAGCTTATCGAATGTACTCGTCTCGCCTCTGAGCGAGCGCAACTGGACTTCAGAAAGAAGGAGCTTTCTGATCGCAAACTAAAACTTACTACTCTTACCGAGACTTGGAAATCGAAACTGGACAAAGTCGTTGGTGGCGATTGGTCCCCAGAAGACCTAGAATCAAAATTTCAAGCATTACTCGCATCCCAGACTAAAGCACTTCAAGTGGCTCGGCAGCAACAAGAACAAACCCGGCAAAAGCAGGCCAAGGTGGATTACAAGCTCAAGACAGTCAGAGAGCACTCCGAACAGAAGCAGGCTGAGCAGAACGAGTGCAAGAAGCAAGTCCTCAAGGCACTCCAAAACGTACGAGATTCGGCAGTGATAGAAGACTACACGGAAGAGGTATCGGCAACAGAGCAGCAAATAGAGACTTTGCGAGACGATCTCAGCCTCATAGACGCCCTGAAAGATTACTATACCAAATGCAAGCGGGCTCTTGATGCAAAGAAGACTTGTCTTCTTTGTGATCGGCACTTTGATGACAACCAGTCTGCTAGTATCGACAGGTTGCGCGCCAAGATTGACCGTCACCTGAACTCGAAAACGAAGGTCGAGGCCGAGCAGGATCTGAGTGAGGCCTCGTCCACACTGCAATCTCTTGTTGCCGTGCGAAGCCAGTATGATACGTACGAGAGATTGGGTAAAGAACTTCCGGGGCTACGCGATGAACGCAAGTCTATAGAAAGCGATTACGAATCAATCGAGAGAGTGCTTGAAGAGCACGATACCGTTGTTACTGCAGAAGAAGAAAAGCAACGAGACATGGACGACATGTCAAAGACTGTCAGCAACATTGCACAGACTTTGAAGGATATCCAGGACTCCGAAAGCCAAGTCGAGCGCATTGCTTCCCAGCAGCAATCTGCTGGCACTGGTCGTAGTGCCGACGAAATCCATGAGCTGCAAGGCAGAGTCTCGGAGCAAATGCGTACCTCCAAGAACCGCGTCTCAAAGCTCACAAATGACAGACAACGAGCTCGAGACCAGATGAGCACCCTCGAACTGGAGAAGAGCGAGTTGCGCAACAAGATCAGTCTAACTTCGGGCCAGCTCGATAAGAAGAAGGATCTGATGAGCCAGATACAAAGTCTGAAAGAAGAGCAAGTTCACCAACGCGAAGCTGTGCAGCGCGCCGACGAGGGGCTGGAAAAGGTTGAGCCTCGAATCGCAGAAGCACGTACCATTCGTGACGAGACCTTGAAGCGCGGGAGGGCAAAGGAGCAGACCATTACTGAAAACCGAGACTCGGTCGCCACATCCATCAACGAAATCAAGATGATTGAGTCAGATATCCAGGACTACGAGGATCGCGGCGGTGCCTCCAATTTGGCCTCGAACCAGCGAGCTATTGCGACTCTGGAGCAGACTATAACGACGACGGAAACGGATATCGCAGAGTTGACGCAACGGACAAACAAGCTGAAACAAGACATTGATAATGGCGATCGCACAAAGAAGAATATCAGCGACAATATAAACTACCGCAAGCACTTGAGAACGTTGGAGGTTCTACGAGAAGAGATTACTGATCTAGAAGATCGGAATGCTCACGAGGACTATGAGCGTTTGCAAGGCGAAGCCCGCGCACTTGAAAATCAGTCCAACAGACTCTTTGCGGAACGAGGTTCGGTCATGGGAACGATGAAGACGAAAGACGAAGAACTGGATCGTCTACTCAAGGAGTGGGAGATGGATTACAAAGATGCAAAGCAAAAGTACCGAGAGTCGCACATTCGCGTGGAGACGACCAAGGCGGCCATTGAGGACCTCGCGCAATGCGGTGCTGCCGTGGACAAGGCTGTCATGCAGTTTCACGCGATGAAGATGAACGAGGTGAACCGCATCGCCGGCGAGCTGTGGCAGAGCACGTACCAGGGCACCGACATTGACACGATCCTGATTCGCTCCGACAACGAGGGCACGACCGGCCGGCGCAACTACAACTACCGGCTCTGCATGGTCAAGCAGGACGCCGAGATGGACATGCGCGGGCGCTGCTCGGCGGGCCAAAAGGTGCTGGCGAGCATCATCATCCGCCTCGCGCTGGCCGAGTCGTTTGGCGTCAACTGCGGCCTCATTGCGCTCGACGAGCCGACGACCAACCTCGACCGCGACAACATCAAGAGCCTAGCCGAGAGCCTGCACCACATTATCCGCGCGCGCCAGGCGCAGAGCAACTTTCAGCTCATCGTCATCACCCACGACGAGGACTTCTTGCGCCACATGCGCTGCAGCGACTTTTGCGACAGCTTCTTCCGCGTCAAGCGCGACGAGAAGCAGAATAGCGTCATTTCGCGCGAGAGCATTACGAAGATTTTCTGAGCCAAATATGTGGTGGGCGGGCACGTTGCTGCATACAGTGTTTTAGTTTACCCTTCTCTGTACGAATTAATTTTAGGTGCTTTAATGTGTCAATGAGAAAGATTCGGGCATTATACTTCAGCCTGTACCAGCCGAAACCCCCTCCGATTGGTAAATGTGAACATGTGACGGCAAAGTAGAAGGGCCAGGGGGGGTGTCTTCAAGGTCGTTTATTTTGGGATTGGTATAAACAGGTATTAAGACAAACCAAAAGACTTTGTAAAGATGAAGGAAAATGTATAGTAAAAATGCAAGCCCAATTCTTTCCTCACGCCAGAAAACAAAAAAGAAAAAGAAACGTCCCAAAAGTAGGAGCCCTTCGTCACAATCATTGCTATTTTATAAGGCTCTTGGCTCCAATCATTCTTCCTTGAGCTTCTTTGCGGGCTCGCCCTCGGCCACGTCCTCTGCCTCGCGCTTCGTCCTCGTGCCTTCGGGACTCGGCGGCGCGTCTGCCGTCTCCTTGCTATCCTCCTCGGAGCTCTCCTCCTTTGGCGCCGTCTCCTCGGCCGCCTCCGTCGACTGCTGCACTTGCGCGGCAGCGTGGTGCTCCTCTTCCTCTGCAGGTCTGCCGACCGCGGCCGCCAGGTCGATGCCCTGCATCTCGAGGCCGCCTTCGCCCATGGAGCTCGTTGTGGCTGTCTGGGGGCCGGTGTCATTTACGCCAATCTCGTCGGGCCCGCGCGCGTGTGGGACCTCCTCTTCTTCTTCGTCCTCCTCATCCTCTTCAGCCTCGCTCGGACCGAGGCGATCCTCGTCCCTGGGCCGGCTCTCGTCGTCGGCGTCGCCATCTTCTTCGTCGCATTTCTCGCCGTGAGCGCCGGGCTCTTGCTGCGACGACAGCTGGTGGTGCTGCATGGCGTGCTGCGGATGCCCGACGTTTCGCGACAGCTGACTGACGGGCACGACGCCGGCGCGCTGTTCTTGCCGCAGCAGCTCCCCTTGGGTGACGCCCCGCGCGTGGCCTGTCGATGGCACGCCGTTGACGCTTACCGACACCGTCTCGATGCTGCCCATGCCGTTGGGACCATCAATCGTCTCGGTGCCCTCGCTGTGAATCTGCGCGCCGCTTCCGCTGCCGCCAGCTGTGCTCCCTCCACCGCTGCTCGTCGAGGCCGCGTCACCACTGTCTGGGCTGCGCCGCGTGAGCCAGGGAATCGGCGTCAGCAGCGCGCCGCCCAGCGCCTCGTCAGAACCGACGGCCGCCGCCGCGGAACTGCTGGTGTAGGTTGTCGTGGTCGGGTTGTTCCAGCTCACCAAAGCGGCCGGGTCTTCGCTGCCGTCGACACCATTGATGTGCATCGACGACATGTCGGGGATGGCGGGCGGCAGCGGGTACGTGTTGAGTCCCGAGGTGACCTGCACGACGCGGTCGACTGCGTGCAGATACGTAGCCAGAGCGCGGTAGTGCGCGCGGGGATGCAGCACCAGCTCGGCCAAGCGCTGGAGCGTGTGCGGTGGTGCCTGTGTGAAGGTCTGGATGTGGCTCTTGATTTCGCTGAGCATAGCGGCAATCTGGACCGGGAGTTTTGGCGTGCTGCTGCTGTCTTCGGCCGCTATCGATTCTGATGGGTCATTGCCAGAAGCGCTTTCAGCTCCTGTTGGTGCGTCCGTTTGCGCTGCTGCTCCGCCGTCTGGATCTTCTGTGCTCGCCTCGTCGGCCTTTTCCATGGCGGTGTCCTTATCGTCGTCCGTTGTCGTTGCCGCTTTCTGCTTGTCCTCTTCGGATTTCTTCTCACCGTCCTTGGCGTCGCTGTCGGCAGGGACCGGTACGTTTTCCTTGTCGGCCTCTTGCGATGAGGATTGGGGCAGCGGCGGCGAAGATGAGTGCTCGCCGTTATCGAGAGATCGTCGCAGTCCGCGCGGCGGAGGCAAGTCGGGGATCGCGAATTCCGTGTGCGCAATCTAGCATGATGCCATTCTCGTTAGCCATTGTTCTCGCTCTCGATGAGCTCGGCAGCTCTCGAGGGCCATTACCTTTTCTAGGCGCGCGAGAATGTCAATCTGCAGCGCAGGCCAAGCATCCCTACTTCAGTTAGCCAAACGCCGGCGCGTGGTAAGAGGTTGCTGGGGGAAAAGGGCCTACAGCTCGAGCGTGTCGCCGGCCGCAACCTTGGCGAGCATTTCATTGTCGCCGTCGACGTCCATGATGGCTTGTCGCGCGCGCAAAGTGTGTGGACGTGGCTAAGGATGGGTGAGGCAAGATGGACAGGGACACCGAGATCTCGGGCGTTGGCGAGGACGGTAGCAAGTGGCGCCCTGGTGGGCACGCGATAGCCTTTTTGGAGAGAGGCGAGCAGCGACTGCAGCGGCTTTGGTGGGGCCGACCCGGGCGGAAGTGACAGTAACATGAAAGCACCATTAGTTAGTTGTGTATCACAAAAGCTAGTTTGAATTTCTAATTTTCGAATCGATTCTACTATCTGGAGTATCAGCAATTCCGCTACGGTCCGCCTTAAGCAATCAAAAAAGCAGCTCATCGCTGTGCCACGCGCTGGTCATACACTCACACCACTCCTCAGAGCTGCTTCTCAATGCCCTGATACATCCACCTAGCCGGATCAAACACCACCTCGAAATCCGTCTCCTCGCACACGCCAATGCAGGCGCACAAATCGTGAAAGCCCTCCATGCCAGTGACAGCCCGGTCCTCCTCCGCGTCCGTCTCCTCGTGTAGGTTCCAGCCGCCGGACTCGACGCCGTTGCGCGTAAAGAAGATTTGCACGTGCGCCTTGTGCGCCGCCTCGCGCGACGGCGACACCTTGAGGCCGACGCCGTAGGTCTCGCCCGGGCGAAAGGGGGCGGTAAAGTCCTTGCCGCCCCAGGGGTCGTTGACGTACTTGTGGCCGTCGTCGCCGTGCACCGCCAGCGAGCCGCGGTGCCAGCCCGGCAGCCGGAAGCTCGGGTACGGCAGCGCGGTGAAGCCCATGGCCACGTTGGCCGCCTTGCTGCCGCGGCGGAGCTTGATCTCGTAGTAGACCGTCTTTGGCCGCTGCGTGCGCGTGGGGTCGTGCTCCAGGACGACGTACAGCGGCGGGTAGCTGATGAGCGCCCGGTCCGGCGTCTTGCGCGGCGTGCTGACGTCCCAGACGCCGGGGCTCTGCCACTCGAGGCGACCGCTGAAGCCCGTGGGCTCAATGAGGCGGAAGTTGTGGTGGCGGAGGGCGTCCGCACCGGCCGCGTCCAGCTGGATGGGCGCGGTGAGCTGGTGCTCCTCGCACCACGCCTCGCCGGCGTTGCATTCCTCCTCGGTCGCGTTGTTGGCGGGCGAGCGGTCGTAGCCGCTAAAAAGGGCCGGCGGCGGCGGGAATAGCGACGTGTCCGGCACGGCCGTCTCCCAGTTGTGCTGGGGTTGCTGCTGCGACGGGCCGTCCTGCGGCGGCTTTATCCAGCTGCTGTTGTCCTGACCCTTGCCTGGCGGCGGTCCAGGAGGAGGGGCATAGTCGTCCTGCGGCTGCTGCTGCGGCCTGTGAGACGGAGGAGGCCCAGGAGGAGGGGCAAAATCCTCTTGCGGCTGTTGGCTGTGCGAGGGCGGCGGGCCAGGAGGCGGCGCATATTGCTGTTGTGCAGGCGCATTGTAATAGCTGGACGAGCCGCCTTCGCCATTGCTACCAGACTGGTTCTGACCGGGACGGTTATTGTAGGGATTGTTGCTGGCAAAACTGCTCATCTTGTTCTCGTTGCCAATGCTCTGGCTCTGGTAGTTTGGGACAGGTCGTGGCGGGGGATCGTCAGATCTCTCATTCTTTCCTCCGAAACACATTATGGCGTCACAAGCTGGTGCGTCTGGGTGCTTTATGTAGGCTGAGCTGCGACCTGAGGGCAAGGCTGACGGGAAGAGTCACTGTTCTGATTCCGGCACTAATACAGAGTGCTGACAGGCATGTACTTCCGAGGTCTGCGCGATGTCAGGTGGGAGCAGAGAAATATGTACGGCAATGTTGACAAAGTTGCGTAAGTAGTGCCTCCATCGCCCGCTTTGAGTTGCACTACGAGGCTGGCTTTGAGGCTGAGGCCGCCAAGCTAGCGCCTCTTTGTGGCGAAGCTCCCTGGTCGCCGGGCACAAGGCGCCGTCGGGACGTGACGCCTAGAATACAAAGTGGCAATGACGTGTAATACTCAATTCGCATAGCACGTGGCACGGCGCAAACGATCTGACAGCAGGGTTTAAGGAGCAAGAATGTATATTGATTTATTTGTTCATTCTTCAGCTAAGACTTGGATCTGTGCAGCAGATACAAAAGTAAACGAGATAAAAGGTAAGTTTCCATACTATTGTAAGAAAATATAGAAAGAGAAATTGTCTTCATCTTGATGTAATCATCGTCTCACCCAATGATATCATCTCTTCTACGCGCCCCAGCTGCTGGCCTCGGAAGGGCTTGGGTAGAAGAACGCCACGACGGCGATGATCACGTACACGGCGCATAGCAAGGCGCCTTCGAGGTAGTTGCTGCGACCATCCAGGACCAGAAAGTTGACGATAAAAGTTGACACAAAGAGACAGACAGTCTCAAAAAGTGTAAAGTAAAGCGTCATTTCGCGATCCATAATCCAGCCCAGAATGACAATCAGAGGCGTGACGAACAAGGCTATCTGGATAGAACTGCCGACGGCGACGCCAATGGCCAAATCCATCTTGTTCTTCATCGCGACTGTAATGGCGGTGACGTGCTCGGCGGCGTTGCCAACAATAGGCAGAATGATGAGACCAATGAAGATCTCGCTAACGCTGGACGACTCGCCCGTCACATCCTTGATGGAGCCGACCAGGAATTCAGCACAGGCGGCGACCAAACCAGTGGTGATCAGGAGCAGAATAACGGCCGCCCACTTGGTCAGATGGCCGTCATCGTCAATCTCGGGGTCGGTGGCTGAAGGTACAGTGCCAGTGCGGAAAGTGTTCAGCGGAACTTGAGCGGGAAAGAAACCTCCGGGGGCTCGAAGCTGGGGCTGAGGAAGCCTGTCGGGCAGTGAGTTGGTGCGGCGGATGCCATAACGAACGCGGGGAACGGGACCGGGAGCGTGTGCCGGAAATAATTCGGCAGGATCAGGCTTCTGGGCAAAGACAGTGGGAGTGAAGTTGCGGACAGAGATGGTGCGCAAAGCTTGAAAGGCAGGACGTTTGGCTGATGCCTGCTCCTGCGCAGGAGTGGAGGCATCGCCAGAGCGAAGAGGCGGAACTTGGTCCTCGCCGGCAGCCGGCGGAACGTCCTTGGGCAATGCAAAGTCGACGCGCTTCGTTTCATTGTTATCATTCTGAGACGAGCCGGTGCCATTATCCGCGGGCTGACCGTCGCCAGGAAGGTTGTCATGGGGGCGAGAAAATTTGTGGCGCCTTTTGCTGGAACGATGCTTGTGACGACGGCGGTATTTATCACGTTTCCTGGGTACCTCGTCTTCCTCAATGGCCTCTTCCACATTCTCGCCCGAGGGCATTCTGGGGAAGAAGGGAGGCTTGGCCAAGGAGATTTCCGACTCGTCCTGGGGGCTGGTGTTATTGGTCCCGAAAGAGGAGGTGCGACCGTCCTTGTCGTTCCCATCCTGAGAGGTCGTGGATGACTTGGTACGGCGTCTGGAACGGAGAACCTTGCGCATCTTCATACGCATAGTGTCTCTGGAGTGACTCGAGTCGTCCGAATCTGAGCTCGATGAGGAGCTCTCGTCGGAACTGGACGAGTTGAGCCAGCCAGCAGCAGGGCCGGGGATGGCCTCGGCGTCCACAATGTGCTGAGGCGTCGACTCGTACATGTATGCATGGGACTTGAGCTGGAAGAGCAGGTACAGCAGATACACAATGAGCAGGATGACACTAGTGCCACGGCTAATCTTGAGAGATCGCTCGTTGGCCAAATTGTCGTCCTTGAAGGAGGCGTGGAAGGCCGTGGGGAGTACCAGACTGATGACGCTCAAGCTGAGAAGACAAGCACTCATCTGCGTGACGGTGCTGTTGTAGACTTGCTCTCGGAAACGCAAGCCACCGAGGAAGAAGCCCATGCCGAGGATGAGGAGCAGATTGGCCAGGATAGAACCCAGGAGAGAGGCCTGGACAATACGGATTTCATTCTTGGAGAGGGCAATGATGAAGATGATGAGCTCGACAGCGTTACCAAAGGTAATGTTGAGCAGCGCGCCCAGAGCGTCTCCCATGTTACTGGCGACAGACTCGGTGGCGTGGCTCAGGAGACCGGCGAGGGGGATGACGGCAATGCAGTTCATGGCAAAGACGATGCCGCCATTGATGCCCTTGATGTTGGCAATAATGATGCCGACAGGGACAAAAACGAGCAAGAGGTTCATCCAGCTATAGGTGGCGACGAGCCAAAAGGTTCTACGAGCCTCCTGCGTAAAGGTGCGCTTGCGAGGAGCATTGATGTTGTCGCTAACATGGCTGCCCGCGTCGATGTCGTCAGTTTCCTGATGGTTAAAGGTATCAAGGTTTTGCTCCTTGGTCTCTAGGACAGACCCCGGCCCCTCGTCCTGCGGTGATGCGACAGAGGAGATGTTGTTGCTGGACAGGGCGCTGACAGAGCGGCCCTCGAGGCCGTTGGGAAAACGGGAGACGCCGCGTTCATCATGGCGGGTGGCGTGAGAACCGGAAATGGGGCTGGTAGAGGCGCGTTCGAGGCCGTTGTCCGCCTTGCTCGTCTGGGTGGCGGCAAAGAAGGATTGGCTGGCGGCAGCGTTGTTGGTACTAACAGGAGGCGACGCGTCGGTGCTTAGTGAGCCTGGCGCGGGTTGGATGCGGCCGGGATGTCGGTTGGACGACGGGAGGCCGAGAAGTCCGGGTTGGGTCGTTGCAGAGATGGACGGTTGGCCATCTATATCGGGAGGGACAGGAGAGTCTTCCTTCATCGAAGAGGTTTGGTAAGATGGACGGGTGGTTGTTGGGTGGAAGAGCAAGAGGCGGATCAGAGGCACGCCGAGTCAATCTACAAACTGCGGGAAACAGAAAAGGAAGCGGGGGAGTAGCTATTATCTGGATTGAAAGAAAAGATGATGAATCACGGTGTTGCAGAAGGAAAAGGGCAACGGGCGAAGGTGTGAAGAGGCCAAAGAGCAAACGGCGAAGTGATGTGGGGGATCTATATAGGCAAGGTGTCGTGGGCTTGAAGGCTCGAGACTGGCTTGGCCAAGACGGGAGTGGTACCAGCAGGTACGTACCCGCAAGGTTGACGCTAAGACTGGAGCAAGCACCAGGCCGCTGCAGGGGGCCTAATTAAGGTACTGATACCAAGGTAGGTAGGTACCTAGCAAGTGGTGTGCTCACAAGGGCCAGTGAGACAGGAGACAAGAGGAATTGTATCCGGTCTGCCTCCTATCTACTTCAAGATTCCAGATGCCATGAGCCGCATCCCATCACGGCTACATCCCGCGAGGTTCCAAAGCTTCGACTCACGCCGGAAATGCCACGATTACAGCGGCTCTTCCGTCAGTGGCTGGTGGGCCTTTCAATGACCAACGCCACCACCGGGGCCTTTTTAGCTTAAACAGCACCAAGTGGGCAGCCTGCACCTGCTCCTGCGTCCTGCTCGATACAGCGGTGGCGGCCACTAACAAGCCCCGTGGAAGCCCCCCCCCCCCCCCCCAAGCAGCTTCAACGCTACGGCACCGTGTCGGCCTGGCTTTATTATTAACATCGCTGGACGTTTAGCCAACTCGCCGACCTCAGAGCAACTTGTTACCGTTGAGTCGTCGCAGTGAAGAATGTTGGAGAGGCGCGGTCGTAGTAGTCGGTCCTGCAGTGATTACATCTGACAGCAAGTCAACTCATCTTCAATTTTGACGATACGGCGAGGAAAAGCAACGACGCCCGCCGCATTGACGCTGCTGCCCTCGCTCGTGGAGATAAGCTCGCTGCGGCTCGTCAACACAGACAGCCCGTCGTCACTGGCTCCGGGGCCCCCTAACGAGGTCCCCGGCCCTCCACTGACTACCGCTGACGTGTTGCGGTGCTGGAGCATTCATGCGGCCTGCCAGGGCCGCTGACGACGACACTTTTTTCTGTGCCTGTCCTCCGAGACGCGTGTATTCGTATGCTGGCCTGTTGTATGGGACACACAGTCTGGAAATATACTGCAGGTAAAAAAGGTGGCAGCCCACCAAACCCGCAAGGTCTGAAGTTGGATGCCTCTGTGAGGGTTGAGGGAGAGCATCGAGGCGGTGCTGGCGGCGGGTTGTGGCACAGCAGGGGCTCCATACACCTTAATTTTGTCGAGAGCGCCACTCCGTTGCTGATCCCCTCGACCTCCTCCTGATTTGCCAGCAAACCAAAATCATGCATGCACGTCTACTCAGCACCCAGCCAGGTGCCAGCCAAGGCTTGGCCATCTCTCGGCGATGGGAGCCAAGGCGGAGAATTGATATCCACCAGGTACGTAACAACTGCAATTCCACAGGCGAGGGTGCAGCCGACCTTGCTTATTATCCAGGATTGCCAGGTACTCCTTTCGCGCCGATGCCGCTGCCGACATCCTCATGAATTGATACCTACGGTGCTACGCTACGCCTTTTCCACAATTTAATGGCACAAAGGGCAGGCCGGGCAACGACGCGCAAATCCCGTGCGAAACCCGGGCAGCAGCCAAAAAAAACACTACACAACGCTGCTGCGCCTCGTGGGCGCGCTTGTGCTAGTTACCCAGGTGCCTTACTAGTTAGTTGGTCATACACAAACTACGTCACGTTTTCCGTCCCGAATAACCATCCAAAACGAACGACATGCGCAATAGCGTACCCCCTCTCCGTGCACCACCAATCTTGGTTCACTAGTTGACTACCTAGTCATTCGAAAAGCCAAGTATTCCCGGGCTGCAACGAACTAAAACTTGCTTGCACACCGCGCAACACTACACATTGCGAAACCCGAAGCAGCCACCAGCTTCTCGCTCTTGTCCGTGCCCCCCGCCATCACAGCGAAAAACTTCTTCTCGGCAACGGCCAGCCGAGACCTTGGAGATCTGTGCATGTCTCAAGCCAAGTTCCCTCTAGTCTCGCAGAGGCACCCTCCCCTGCTTAAACAAACGTCCATCAGTCTCTATCGCAAAAGGTTCTCGGATATCTCGGGTTGCCAGACTCCCCAAACCTGAAGCACTTTTCGCCCCCAAGTCCATTGGATAGGCACGCACGCACGCACACGTAGGCACTGACGATGAGCTGCTCGACTTTGTTTCACGAGAGCTACTGGTGCTTGATGCGGCCGAGCGGTCCCCGTCCGCAAGTCACCAACTCTATCCGAGGAGCTGCACCTCACTCTCCCATGTTCTCCGCCTTGATGCATCTTCCCACCCAACTGTCCGCCAAGCAGCTACCCCGTGGCAGCCGTTACCAAAAGGCAGATCAACCCCAGACGTCACCATGTCGTAGTTTTGCTCCCACCAAACTTGCACCCACCCTGCGTCTCCGTCTCGTTAGATATCCCCAGGCTCCCACAGATGGAGCTAACAAACCTTTTTGTTTTTTTTCAGCTTTTCCAGGTTCTCAAGCGTCGCATCAAGGGTGGCTGGCTGCCCAAGCTATCGCCTCCTTTCGGCCAAGACGCACGCGACTACTCTCAACCTGCCATTTGAGGTCAAGAGATGAAGTGTTAATCACGGGGCCGGGCAACAATCATGATTGCACCAAATATGGCTTCATTGATGATATTTATAGGCCAATTCCTATACTTTACTGTACACTTGCAAAGGGAGAAAACGCACGCTGTAAAATAAATTCCAACGTAGAAAGAAGAGTGGCCAAAAAAAAAGAACCATGAGAATTTCCATTCTTTCTTTGCATCATGAGACTTGGCCCTTATCGCATCGCTAATGCTCACAATATTCTCAAAATCAGGTATAAAACCGGGCGTGTAATGACAAAATGCAAAATCAACAACTCGCAAACAAGCAAAAGAAAGCACCAAAGGAACCAAAAGGAAAAACATCCCATCCTCTCGTCTCCCTCATGCTCTTGCACCCCCTCCTCTGAATGCCCGAAAGAAACAACAATTACCAAAATTTGAGAGGATGCAAGCTTAGAGAGGAGAGGTCGTAACAAGGAGAAACGGCCAATATGAAAAACATGATTCGCGTACCGCCGCCTCGATTCACATGGGACACACACAAGCTTCGCTGGCGTCCCTTGTGGTATTGTCCTCATGAGCCCGGGCGCAACATAGGAAATGACGTGGGAGAAAATGCAACAAGAGAAATAACACATGGAGTTGGAAATCGCTATGATTATGCTTCCAGCTTCCATCATTTCACCTCCGTGCTCCCATAATTACTCCTCAACACGTACGCTCGTGGCTAACCATGCCCGCTATAGTCGAGGGCTGCCGTCTTGAGCCATTCGTCGTACATAAAGTATTTTCGATCGTCTCAATGATTCGGTAATAGTTTCAGGTGCTTCTGAAGTTTTTGGCCAGCTGACGACGCGTCCACGTTTCGGCAACTGATAATCAGCGCGAATCGGCGCTCATCTCGTGAGTGTAGCGCACGTGCAGAGCATGCTTGAACAGCGACTGGCTTCTTCGTCCAAGGCTCGAGTGTGGCTGTTTGCTCGTTGTATGTTGCTTTTCTTGTTTACTCGTCGCCGCCTCTAGCCTTGCCGCGTCGCCGAAAAAAGTCCATGACACGCTTGGCCGCGCCGCTGCTACCCTCATGTCCTTGATACCCATCTTGTTCGTAAGCATCCGTGAATCGCTTGTTGCTCTTCTGGAGCGTCCCGCGTTGCGGGTGCCCACCACTTGTGCCAACCCGGCGGCCATCATATCCTTCCGGGGTGTGTAGGCCAGAACGATATGAGCCCACCTGCGGCTCCGTGGGTGGCCGGCGCATATCTGCAGAGGATTCGGAGCCGGTTCTGTGTTGCGACCCTCTGCGGATGTACGTGGGGATTGCATCCACTCCGCGTCCATCCAGTTGTGCCGATGTGTAGCGCTGATGGCCGGGGCTCGAGCTTGTTGGTGGTTGCGCAAAGCTGTTTTTATTCGCAGGTAGGTCGTCAAAGAATGGAGTGCTTCCTCGGGCGTCACCAGGAGCAGTAAAGTTTCTCATGTGATCGGTTCGGGGGTCCTGAATCGGCAGATCGTTTCGAGAACCCGTATCTGATGGAGTCACGTCGCCACTGTCCTTGCCTAGTCCAATTGCCTTGAGAGAAAACGACGCCGGGAGCAGAGAGAAGCGGCGCTTGTCCTTCTTCTCCTCAGAGCCCTGCGAGGGTGCAATGCTGCCGCTGCGCTTCTTGCCCAGGCCAAGGGAGAATGAGCGGCGGCCAGAAGAGTGCTTAGAGTCCATGGACGTCCGGCTAGGCTCCTCAACAGCCGTATTGTTGGCAATGCTAATGGGGGGGTACTTCCTCTTTTCTGCCATTTGAGGCTCTGGGCGCTTGCCTTTCTTGCCAAACACGGAACCACTGCGGCCCAAGATCTTGGAACCAAGATCGCCCAGCGTGCTTGAGCGTTTGTGGCCGCGGACCTCACCAACAGGGCGAGGAGAATCGTTGAAGCCAGATACGCGGGCAAACTTGGGTGGCACGGTCATGCTATTGCGGCCGTCTAGTTCGTCGTCGGGATGAGCCGGTTGTTGGATGCGTCCTTGGGCATTAGTATTTTCAACAGTTGGCGGCGCAGGCTGGCCGTAATTGAGTACTCGTGATTGCAGGCCCATGGATCCAGTAGATTGCATGGAGCCTCCAGTCTGGGGTCGTGCCGTCGAGCCCGCACCAGCCGAGTAGGCATTCTCTGCTCCAGTTCGGCAATCTCCAGACTTGCCTGCAGTGATGGACACTGGAGGCTTCTGCTGTCCGACGCGCCCGTATTTATCTCTGGGTGCTGGTTCCGCGGGAAGAGGCTTGTCACGCGGCGCAGGATAGGAAGTGCCTGCGAGATCCCGACCGTGCTCGTCGACACCACGCTGCGTTTTCGTCGTGGGCGCAACATATTCAACCTGTACGGTGCGGCGCTTAGCATCCTTGGTAGAGCGGTGTGTGGTATCGGTGGGTGAGTCGATCTTGGCGTGGGCCTTGGAGAGACCACCAACAGCCGCAGGCTGAGGGGATCTTTGCTTGGCGGCTTCGCGAACCGATGCGCTGCGCGTGATCATGGGAGGGTCGAATTCCTCGATGCCAGTGTTGCCGTTTTGCACGTCCAATGGAGACGTGGTTGAGCTCGTAATGAACTCAACAACATGTGCATATTCACTGAGCCAGCTGTGACGGGCAACCTCGAAGAGATCAGCGCGCTTTCGAGGGTTGGGAACGAGGATTCGTCGGAGGAGATCGCGGGCGTGCGGAGTAACATATTCGGGAAAGGTGAGCGGCGTAGTCACGATATATTTGTATAACAGGTTGATATTGTCGCCTTCGGGATTGGCAGGGTCGTCGTCAAACGGCAGATAACCAGCAAGCATAGCGTACTAGTACAAGTTAGCATCGAAATTGGAGCCCGAACCGAGACAAAAACATACCAGGATAACACCACAGCTCCAGACATCAACCTTTCGGCCAGTATACAAAGAGTCGCTAACGACAAGCTCAGGCGCAGCGTAGCAAGGAGAACCACAGCTCGTCTGCATGAGGTCACCCTTGCGCATACCGTTGGATCGTACCCTGTCGAGGCCAAGGCGCTTGACCTGATCGCGATCTTGCAGGTTGAGCTCTTCTTCTTCTGAAAGATCCTCGTGAGGATCGAATGTGTTGGCAAAGCCAAAATCGGTAATGATGATGTTGCGGTTGCTGTCCAGAAGCAGATTCTCGAGTTTGAGATCTCGGTGGACAATGCCCTTCTTGTGCAGATAGCCCACACCAGACACAAGCTGCGCGAATAAGCGTCGAGCGGAGCCGTCCTTTAGGTATCTGTGGTTTAGAATGTAGTCGAACAGTTCGCCACCAGAGGCGTACTCGAGGATGATGCCGATATATCTGTCTGTCTCAACCATGTCGAATAAACGAACAATGTTGGGATGGTGTAGGCCACGGAGAATGGTAACTTCGCGACGGATTTTGGCCAGACGGGACGGGTTTGAGCCGACGGTATCTCGCTTGATTAACTTGATGGCAACCTGAGGGAGATTGTTAGTGATTCGGTTGAGACTTGGGCGTGACGCGTGATGAATAGAGACTTGCCTGAACACTACTGTCTTGCTTCCAACCAAGCTTGACTTTACCGAATTCACCCTCACCGATGGTGTTTCCCAGGATGAAATCGCCAAATTTCGAAGTCCTTTGGGTACGCGGGTGCTCCTGTCGCCGACGACGGTCATCGGGGGTCCCCGAGGGAACCGAAGGAGCCGGAGCGCTGTCTCTCGACGGGCTGGGGCGGTAAGTTGCCTCCTCGGGGTTTGTGATGATTCTGCTCAGGCCATCGGCGGCCTCAGCAGCACGCCTGGGAGTCTCGGCCTGATGGGTCCTGATGGGCATGACGGTCTCCTGCTGGCGGCCATCGCGGCTACTGGATTGTCTGGAGCTGTCCTGGTGAGGGACGTGGGAAGGCGGCGTGCGGCGAGCCTTGGGCGAGTCGTACAGTCCGTTTTGATCCGGATGACGATGTTCGCCTCTACCCGGGTCGGCGTGGGAATGTCTCGAAGAATCGGCGAGCTTATCAGGGGTATATCTGCGGGAAGATCCGTTCTGGTGGCTGGACGAGGTCCGTGGCGGCGCCGAGGGAGCCATGCCGGAGGGGTCGGGTGGCGCTTGTTGGGAATTGTTGTAATTGAAGGCGGCGTTGGTGGTGGTTCTCGCAGCGAGGGTGGCAGAGGCGTCGGTGGGATGAGCAGCTACGCCGGCGCTGTTCTTGCGTGAGGGCGGGCGGCCCGAAGACTGCGACGAGGGCGAGATTGGGAGCGAGCCGTAGGGGTCCCGGGCAGGGGAGGCGTGCGCAGACATGTACTGGCGGCTGTTGGGAGATGGCAGAGGAGACGATGTCAGGGCGGACGGTTGTTGATGGCGAGAGCTCTGCAGGGCAGCCGACATGGCTTTCGAGGCAGCGGGAGAGCGGCGTGGAGGGAAGACGCGCGGAACGTCGTGGTTTGCGGAGGACGCAGCGCCGGCCGAGGCAGCAAAAACAGACGGCGACGAGATTGCTGTGTTTGTGATGAAAGAAATCGGCGGGAGGGAGCAGCCTGCGCGTAAATAAAAAGGGCGGGCGTCTGTCCGCGACGACGATGCACGGCTGTGCAGCTGGGCGGTTAGAGTTGGAGCAGATGCAAGATATTTGGCGCTGAGGATCAAGACAGTAAATCAGGAAAGGGGAGCGCGAAGAGGGCAGGCAGGGTGATGGATGGGGCCAGCGGCGCGCTGGGCTGAATTTTGGGGGGAAAACGATGCTAAAAGCAGCCGGTTCCAGGACGTCTCAGCGGTGTCGAGGTACGGATTAGCGGCCCGCAGGTGCTAAAAACGCGCTGAGGCTTCAGACAGATGGCCAACGCTGGGGGCTGGGGCTGGGACTGTGGCTCGGCGCGGAGTCGCGGCGACGAATCAATCGCGCTGCAGCCACGGTATGCACTGCACGTCGGCCACGGCAGGGGGGGTCGAGCAATGAGCCTTGCGACAAAAACAAACGACGCCTGGTGCAATGACGGACGACTTCAACGCCCAAGAGCCAGAAATAGAAGTTCTGCTTGTCCACTCAGATCACGGCGCGCGCGCAACAATCGTCTTTTGCTGTAGTCGTACACTACTGAGAGGTACCGAAACGGGCGGGCGCCGTGGCGTCGGTAGACGAAAGCTTGCTTGCTTCCAGCCTGGTTATGCTGATGCCCAGGTGCAGCCTGTTTCGTCTGGGACTCGACGGCACACCGACGAGTCGCTCTCAGCTGTAGATGAACCAGTCAGTCCACGGGTTCGGTACCGCAGCAGCACAAAGGGCAGCAGCCACTGGGCAATCTCCCCTGACCAAGTGGAGCGGAGAGATTTGGGTTGCGCGTGAATGAGAGGCGAGCCGAAAAGAGAGTGGAAACGGGCGATGGGCAGAAAGACCATATGGATGGACACGAGCAGTCGGCCTCGATGGACTGAGAGACAGGATCAGGAACAGCCACACAGCTACGCCAGTGGGCTGCAAGACCCGTGAGATTTGACACGGGTACCTTTTTAGCAGCCTTTTTAGCAGCCTTTTTAGCGTGCAAGTGGTGTGCGCAAGGGCAGCTCCGGGCTCGAGGAAGACTGAAGAGAGGAAAATAGAAGAGACGTACCAGATCGGCAACTGCCAGGTCAGCTTCGCATCAAGGAGCTTACCAGTATAATTTGCTCCACGTCGAAAACCACACTCGGACTGTGGAAGAAGCAACTCTCTAGAGCCTCGTATTTGTCACCGACGGTAGTTTGCTCGAGCCTTTCCCTGCCCGTCGACAATAGACTTGATACGAACAAGCAGCCTAGGAAGAAGGGGAAGAGAAGAAAGACAATCAAGAGACTCGAGTCAAACGAGCAGAAGTACCGAGAAAGGGAAAAAAACCGCGGGAAGGAAGAGGAGCTCAGCTCAAGGGCGAAACGGGAATTTAGACCATCGCAAATTGCATTCTTATGTAGGTCCAGGATGCCTGTGTATAACCACGAATTTAGCTATTGAGAGCCAAGGGGGGGCCATTGTGAGGCTGCCGCAGCGGTTATTTATGACATTGTCTCTGCACTGTTCCACAAGTTCACATTTGACATTCGCCATTCGCCATTCAGCATTTGTTCATTTAGAGAACAATGAGATGAAAGTTGAGATTGGCCAAGATGGATGCTGAACATCAGACATCCATCATCAAGCAGCTAGACCCATGGCGCGGACGCAGCCCTGCTTATTAGCATCGTCTAGCCCCGAGCTGTCGTTCCACCGGGGGGTCAGTACTCATCTCCAGCGTCGGTTTCCAGGTACCATCTCGAGTTGGCATTGTCCGGCCTGTCCCATCTCATCAACAACCTGTGTGGTACAAAGGTACGGCACTAAAGGCAGGTCCGGCGCTAATACTAAAGACGCCCGCAAAAGTAGCTCATACTTGTATCGCAGTAGCCCATCGGACTGGTACATGTACCTGCAGCCACGACTTGACAGTTGAGACAAGACACACACATCTGTCTACGCGTCGATGGACGGCGTGTCTCTCCTGCGAGCCTTGCGGCTCTAGTTAGCAAACCTGATGCAGACGCGTCCTGCCTGGCCGTACATGGCTGACACAGTGTACCAGCCGTGCCAGCCCAGCCAGTCATCGTCAGCCCGCTCTCGAGGTAGTTACATGGCAGGATAGAGAAGAGACCTTGCCTCAACTGTCAGCCCGCGTACTTGGTACCTCTTTGTCGCTTTCCCGCTGCGCCCTCTTCCAATTCCCACTTCGGCCAACGTTTTGCCCTTTGTTTGATTCTTTGGGCGAGGCAAGAGTACGCAACCGGCAAGCAACTAACCATTCAACCCCCAGCTCTCGCATCAGTGCTCCGGCGGCTAGCAAGCTTCAAATAGTGGTGCGGTGACTACATGTGCATTCACTCGCAGAGACGCCAGATCAAAAGAAGCAATTTAAAACGTACACGGCTCTTGCGCCTCACTCTTGCTTTTTCCCGTCCCGTCACACGTTACACCACCTTGCTACTCATCGAATCTATTAAACTACTCATGCAGCCCCCCACGTCAGGCATCTGTAGACGCTTTTCTGTGCATAAACTTACGTGATTGGCACAAAACACACTGTCTTACTAGTACACGGCAGAGCACCGCCTAGAAATACAGCTGTTGCGCGCTGTAGAGAGCTGAGGTAAAGATTCTTGGTGCTCACCATGGACGGCCTCATTTTACCAAGCGGTTTCACATCGACGCCGCTCCCCCACATGCCATTATTAACCGTTTCTTGCCTGGTACGCCGGCGTAGCGGACGGCGTCGAATAGCGCGAGCGGGCTATCTGACCAATTCATTCCCTCGCTATTGCTGCGACCATTATTACCACTGGCCGGTTTACTATTGAGCGACTGGTAATTAGTAATCATCTGTCGGCCATGCCGTGCCCTTTTCTCTCCACAAGTTCAAACGGCCGCCTGGCTTGGCGCATTGGGATAGAAAGAGGAGCCACGCATGAAAAGCCCAGAAAATGATGCCCATAAATAGTCTTGTCTGATGATCCCGACAGGCACACGGAGCTGCATGCGGCTGAAGCGTCCTTCTACGCCTCCTTCTCGAAGCCGTCGCCGCCGTTTGATGCTGGCGTGTGAGCGCTGCACTGATGAAGGGGGGGGGGGGTTGATCACCGCGGATCACTGTCCATGCAAGGCAATCGACCCAAAGTACGCATACTGGTACTGGTCGCCGCAATCGCCTGTTTATCGGCCAAGACGCGCCGCACGATGGCAAAGCCTCTGTCTCCTGTGAGGGAGGGTCAACCCCGGTACAATCCACTGGTAGCCAGCCGTGCCAGCGCTCAGACAAGCCCTGTCGTCAACAGAACAATGGAGCTAGCTCGCATAGTCAAGCCATATTTCTTCTCCCTCGTTTGACTCGGTCGATAGTCGCCAGGAAGAAGGAAGAAGGAGGAAGAAAAAAAATCATTTTTTTTTACATGGATGCTCGGTCAGTTTGGGCGGCGGTTGGATTGCAAAATCTCACTTTACGCGTTTGACACATTTGACGCGTCGCATGGTACGCCTGGCGCCGGACCCCAGCATCGAGAGACATTCAAATCGTCAAGACAGATTCATCTGCCTGCCAGACTTGACTGAGTGGCAGTTAAAAACGGTGCATTGAAACACACAGAGGCACAAAACACTGGATGAGCGCGCATTGGTTGCGGACAGGGCCTCGGCCAACCTGCGGTACAGCTTGAACAATAGCAGTAGGTCGCGGCCAAGGCGGCCAATTGCCAAGGTTCATGCGGCAATTGTTGCATGCACGAGCAAGAAACAATTGATTTAAGAAAAAAACCATGGCCGACCCGCCCTTGATTGATCTTGTCTTGTTCCAGCAACTTTCGGACAATTCTTTCCTGTATTTTGCATACTTGAAAGCAAAACCTCGCGTCATTAAGCACCGAACAATGTCAAAGCTCAAACAAAGGGCGGCCGCAACTGCGCCAGCCAGATCATCCCGATTTAGGAAGAAAAAAAAGAAAACAAACCACACAGACATGCGACCCCCTCAAAAAAAGAAAAACTTTACAGAACAAAGGGGAAAAAAGCAAGCAAATGTCCTTGGTCGTCGCATTGCTTGCGAAGCCCTGCCATGCGGAGCGCTTTGTTCCCTTTTCGGCGTCGTCGTGCTTCCTATTTGGACCGATACGGTTGCATCGCCACTGCGTTAGTTTCTGTTTCCTTTTTCCAAACGTCTCCCTCGAGCCCAAATGCGGTTCGGGAGCTAGCGTCTGCGTCTGTTTTGGCTCACCGCCTTCGTGAAATGGGCAATGACGGAGTGACGGCCTCGCCATGGCTCGCGTCGCTGTGTGTAGGGTATGAGCAGCACCGTTTTCGTACAGAGTCAATGAGGACTCGCACGAGTCCATTGCTACACCAGGAACCGCAGAGTCTTGTTCTCGTAGCCTGGCAGGCTTGCTCTAGCGGACAGTCCCGCACTATGTCTTTTGTTGACGAGCCCTGCTCTCTACTGACTCGTACCACACTGGTAAACAGAACAGGTGAATAGCAACCGGACCAAACCTGTTTCGAGTTCGAGCCCATGTTCTCCATCAGAAGCCACCCGGTATTGAAAGACCAGTTCTGACGTAATGATGCAATACCGCTCTTGTTTCTACGCTTACTCTTCGTCCCAAATTTGAAGACAATTTCTTTAAACTTGTTTAGACTTGTAATTATGGCAATCCTCTATAGCTTAATGGATATGTTGTAGTTGTCGAGCACAATCGCCATTGTACTCAACGCACCGGTGTAAGCCAGCATAATGGCCATTGCCACCACCGGGGAGACGTCCAGCGTGGGGACCGTTATATTCACAAGTCCAGTCAGGAGGTTGGCCACAAGAAACAGGCCAAGGCCGTTGCGGTTGTAGGCTCGCATAAGCTTGCTCGTGGCAAACTCATACGCCTCCATCTCCGACTTCTTATCGGTTGCATTGTAAAACGCAGGAAAGAACATGGTGTCAACGATGCAATATCCCAACACAAACACAGAGTTGAATGCTGCGACCCAGAGCACGTAGGGCAAATTTGCCATGCGTCTCGACACAGTCAGTCCTAATCCATACGTGTAGCTCGTAGACCAGTTGTACAGCAGCACCCAGATGCCTGCCCACACGGCCATGGTCATTAGCAACGTGTTGCGCTGCACGCCGGCCCGGGCGTCGCTCCGCGGGTTCACCTTGCGCGGAAGCACAAACATGCCCAGGTCTTGACCGGCGAGAAAGATGGCCAAATATCCCAGAAAGCTGAAGATGCCCTCGCGATTCATTGAAATAAGATTGACACGGGGCGCCGTCAAGATGTACGCCTTGAGGTCAGTCTGGTGGAGAGCAAGCTCGTACAGGCCAGACACAAACATGGACAGCGCGGCATACGACGGGATGAAGCGCAGGATTTCCTGAAACAGGGCCACAAAGGGCGGTAGAAAGCCCAGAGTAAAGAAAAAGTTCCAGTGCACGCCATATTCAGTCGTGTGTTCGGCATATTCGAGGCCCTTGACGCTCAGGAAGCGGATGAAACCGAGCGTCAGCAAGGGAATCGAGTGACGTAGGGACTGAAGCAGCCGCGCAAACGGCGATTGCCGGCGCCCGCTGGCCTTTTCCTTGAGCACCGGCCGCGCGGCGACAACGCCAGCGGTAAAGACGTACGAGCCGACACCTAGATCCATGAGCGACGTGCCCCAGGTCTCAACCTTGGCGAAGCGCCGCGGGAACATGCGAAAGTCGACGGCGAGGATGGCAATGTAGGTGATGATCTGCATGGACCCGCGGTATGTCGTCAAGAAGGGCTTGACGGGCACCGGATCGAGAGCCCGATCCCGGCTTCGTTCGTTGGCCTTGGTCGCGTCGATTGTCGGCGGGGGCACGGCGAGCTTCCTCCTGCTGGGCGCCGAGGGCGGGAGCATGTAAACGAGCACCACGGGCGTCGCGAGGAAGATGCACAGCAGAAGGGGCGACTTGGAGTAGAGCGTAGTCGCGAGCAGGATGGCGCAAACGTTGAGGCCATAGTCGACGAGGTGGCCGAGCGCGCTCACGGGCTGGAAGAAGGAGTGGCGAGCCTGCAGGGCAGACCAAAGCAACACGGCGACCTAGCACGACTTGTTAGCACTTAGTTCCCGTCCTTTGCATGCTGGTCTAGCTTGTCGCATAATTCCCTCTCTCTCTGCCTCACCACCCGCACGCCCTCCTTCCCCTGTGTGTCTTGTTGCTGGTTTGCGCCCGGGCATTTCCCGTGCAGGCAAGCAGTTTGGGGACGGCGGAGAATGGGACACGACAGGCGAAACAAAAAAACAGGGAGAGTACTAGGAGATGGGATTCGAGAAATAGAACATGAGCACGTACCAAGGCGACGGCTGTGACGTTGTTGATCTCGGACACGGGTCCGCCGGACAGGTTCGACACAAAGTCCTCCTTTCGCTGTTTGTAGGAGGTGGTGGGATTAGACATTAGGGGCAGGGGTTCAGGGTCGCGCGCATGAAACAAAAGGACAAGAAACGAGGAAAAAAAGCCGGCCCAATTGAAGAAAGGGGGAAATAGAGCGACGATGGGACACGGAACCGCAGCACGATGCAATAGGAAAAGGACAAGATGACGTGCGCGGCTTGAATCGAATCGAGACACGTAGGTTGATGGAAAATGCCAGGAGAGCTCCAAATCCAAAAATCGGGTTGGGGGGACAAAAGCGAATTGAGGGTCCAAACAGCCATCTGTCGCGCGCTAATAATAATACCGACCCAACTATCCGTACTCCGGACCAGTAGGCAGGTGGCAGGTACATAGGCATCTAGGTAGCTAAGGTAGCTAACCAACTTGGCCAACCACGGCAACAAGTCCGCCGAGGCCGGCCATGAGAGCGGCCTTGATCGACCGACGGCGTCCAAACAGGCTGCCGAGGCCTGCAAAGACGCCGCTGCCAGCCATCATCGTCAGTCATCCGCCAACTTGCCTGCCAAAGGCGTATTTCTGTGCCATGAGCCGGCCAAGTCCTCCGTTCGTTGTCTTTGCTTTCCACCAACGGCATGTAACCTACGACGAACGGCTGAAAACTAGGGTCATCACCCCAATTTTTCTCTTTGACGAAAGAAGAAAGAAACATTACGGGAGGGGGATGGCAACTTTTTCTTTCTTTCCACCTCACCCATCTTCCCTCTTCTTTTCTTCGTCTCTTTGCGTCTTTGTGTCGTGGGGTTGGGGGGCGCACCCTTCGAACACGGTTCTTTGTGCATGGCTTATACGCCACACCGGACGCACAGGACAGCACCTGGCAAAGGCAGCGCATCGTCAGTGGCCAGCGTTGTGAGACTTTTTTTTCTTTCTTTCTTTGTTCTTGCTCACAAGGTTCCTTGATTTGCCTTGTACAAAAAGAGAAAAGATGTGACTCAAGCACATGTATGGGTGCGTGGCTGTGAAAATGGACCATTTGCCTTGTTCCTGCTCAGCCGGAGCCATGACCTTTCGCAGGCCCTTTCGGCAAGTGTTTATCCAGCATTTGTGTTTTTCCAAAAGTCTCACCCTTGTTTTACCGCACAACGTATTATATATAAGCAAGAGTTCTGGAAGCTTTCTTGTCCTGATTTGAATTGTAGATTATCCCCAAACTTCTCAGTCCAACTCTCCTTTACAGTCTGCCGTTCCACTCACACCACAACCACAAGAGAAACGAGCAGCCCACTGCTTTATTGCAGTTTAGCTTGGGCAACATGTCAACCACTATGACCTCCCGCCGCTTGAATGTCGAGAGCAACTCGCACTCGTACAGATGCGCCGTCGCCTCCCCAGACGCCTCGGGCGACAGCATGGACACTACCATGGATGAAGCCTCTATGGCGAGCCTACACGGGAGACGCACTCGCGCGGCCAGGGCGCATGCCAACAACAAGCTATTGAGAATCGACACGGAGCAGCTCAGGAGTCTCTCTCTGCGCGACAAGAGTGCAGGCAAGCATCTCACCCGGTCGTCGACGGCACAGCCCGTGCGTGAGCAGCAATTCCAAAAGTATCGCGAGTTTCTATGGGAGACGGGCCGGGCCAACCTGGGCAACAAAGACGCACCGCACGTCAACATTGCACCGGTGCGGCTGCCTACGACGCAGGTCTCAAGCTACGGCAGCATCACCATCTACACCGTGGTTCACTCCCAGGGCCACAGCCCCGTCGGCCTGCGCCGCAAGTTTGATCGCAACCTGCTGAGCGCCACGGTCCCGGAGCCCTTCAAGTCGCCCTCGACACCCAACTTTAACCGCGAGGAGCTGCTCTCCTCCATTGCCGACGTGAACCAGGTCCTGGCATCGAGAAGGCTCCGGAAGAGCACCAAGATGACATGCACCAGGAGGTCTACCCGCATGAAGGAAGAGTTTATACCAACCGGCGTCCCAATGCGTACGTTTGGTCTATAGATGTGTTTCTTTTTTTCTTTCTTTTTTTTTTTGGCGCAAAGGAAAGCAGCTAACACTCATTGTCTGGTTGACCTAGATTTCCCATATGCAAGATGCTCTCTCCCTGTCCTGGCTGCCATCATCATGTCGAACCAAGTGCGCGTGGGTGACACGATTGAGCTGCCGCTGCCGCAGCCAGAAGCTTGGGCGGAAACCGTGGCTTGGGTGTACACTGGCGAGGAGGAGCTCATGACGGACAAGGTTCGAGAAAATGTCCAGTATCTTGGCGGAAGAGTGCCATGAACAAACGCATGGCAAGAACAAGGAAAAAACAACAACCAAAAAAATCCCTTTCTCTTTCCGAGCCATTGTGCTTCCGTTCAAAGGACCGGGAGGACAAAGGATGAGACAATGAATTTCTTTAGGATGTGGTGCATCGTCACATGCACCCTCCGTGGACGGGTAAATGAGCCATGAAGTTTTTCTTTGTCTCTTTTTTTCCCCTTCACCACTTTGTTTCACCTGATATGATGAAGATGTGAAACCGCAGTTACGACTAGTCATAATATATTGAGCGTTTGGATCATGATGAGAAACTTTTGTATCTTTTTCTTTTCTTCTACCTCGTGGCTTTCTTGCCTGTTTGTGGGCGGCCTTGCATGTGACAGCTCATCTGTGTCTTCTTTGATGGGTAAATGGAACGAACGTATTCCTTGGTCTCGATGAGCCTTTGTACCTTTGCATGGAAGAGCACGCTAGATTTTTTTTTTGTCCTTTGATGATTAGAATGACGCCACAGCCAAAGAAGCCCTCTCTTTTCACCTCCACCGTCGACGTACTCCTTCCTGCCGCAGTAGCTTGGCATCGTCGACGTAGAATGAAGAGAGCTCGGCGATGTAGGCTGCACACTCCACACACACTCACACACCACACCCGACAGACAGACAGACACACACACACACCCATCGCTTGCGCATCTCGCATGCAAGCAAAAAAAGCCGTTTCGAAGACGAAGAAAACAACATCACACATTCTCAACATATGAGTCATTCGATAGAACGCGGGGGTGGTCGCGGCGAGAGATCTTGTCTCGCCACATTATGATTTTGAGGGGGAGTAGGCAGACGATAATTATAAGCCACTATCAACCAGTGCCACATAAACCGTAAGAGTGTAACTAGTCCATATTAATAAGGCGTCGAGGTATGACTTTCGAAGACGATGGCAGTTTCTTCCTGATATTGACTCGGGTCATCGTCTATGCAGCATTACGACACTGGCGTCCTTCTAGACAGGTGAGCTCCAGAAAAAAGTAGCTGCAACTGGGGCGAAGGGCTCCGTTTTGCTCGGCCTTGGAGTGTAGTAGCGAATCTCACGATGCTAGCTTCATGGGTGATGATGATGATGATGATGAGCACCGCAGGCAAACTTGTCATTTCCCCGTAAAGCCCGGGACAAGGGGGGGGGGGGGGGGCCCCGCTCTGTCCGTCGGCAAAGTCGTTCGCAAGGGCATGAGGACGCGGATACAAGTGTCCGAGGTCCGGCGCCCCCGGACCGTTCAGTTCAATGACACAATATCTGGGTCGCTTCTCGCCCGCAGAATCCGGGTTTCATTTTCTGCAGCTTCTTTTTTTTCTTCGTGTCATCCAGAGAAATAGTGCTCCGTCGAGTTGCGCATGCAGAATTAATACCGGTAAAAAAGTGACCCCCCCTCCACAGATGGCCGGGAGTCTTGGCGGCTTGCAAGAGAGAGAGAGAGGGAGAGACACGACGCCATTCGCTTCAAAGAAAGTTGGCTTATTAGTCTGGAACAAGAGGCAACGGTGTTTGCTGCCTCGCGTAACGAATAGTTGATTGCACATGGTTCGTTCGTGTTTCCTCGCCACCACCTCCTCCACGACGCCCCTCCGCACGCCACACCTGCATGCACAGCCCGAGTTAATTACCCACGAGAAGCGAATATATGGTCAAGAAACAAAATGCTGGCAAGTCAACAACTATGGATGTAGAATATAAACTAGATACGGCACAAGTACCTCGCAAGTACCTGCCACGCCGCGTCCTCCTCCCCCCTCCTCCCTCGAGGGACCCTAACCCCTGCTGGACGAGGCGTCCTCCAACTACACGCCCCCCCACGCAGGATGGGGTTTATGCAGTGGCGCTCTTCCATCTGCAGCAAGACTCCATCTAGGCCTTTTAGTAGACCACTTTCTTTGATTTTTTTTTCGTTCCTTCTCTTGGGTGCCTCGCGTCTCACAGCATATAAACACTAAAACCCGCGTGGCAAGATAAAGCGCCATGATTGTGAGTGCGTGTCGTATGCTTTGTCTGCCGGAGCAACTCCACATCGAGCCCGTTTTCCCATGTTGTGCCATGTTGTATTTCGCAACACGCGCGTTGAATGACATGTTTCTTTTCTTTTGCGGCTTGTTCCAGCCTTGGCTGATTTCTGATATCTCAGCCCCCCCTCCCTACCTACCTACCTACCCCTACCTCTACCGTTTACCCCCCCCCTCCTCCTCTCCTCTTCTTGCTCCATCACGATTCGAAATATGCAAAGCATACAAGTCGTTCTCCACGAGCAGCTCGTTGCTCCATCCTCGAGGCTGGCGGGGGTCCTGTATTTACTTTGCTGCGGAGAACCGAAAAGCGGCCTGAGACGGGAAAAAACGGCAGTAACTAGCTCATTGACGGCTTGCGATGATCGTACGGAGTACAAGGGCTTTTTTTCCATGGCCCGAGCCGTGTCGTACAAGGCAAGGCAAGGCAAGGCAAAAAAAAAACCACAATTTCCTCGAGAGGTAGCCGAAGAGCCCGAGATACTGCAGTGTCACCGAGTGGCGTTTTTTTGACATCCTTGTCTCGTGTCGCCGGCGTCGTTCTTATCAAAGAAAACGGGCTTGCGTCTCGGCGCCGGTGGCTGGACTTGACGAATTGCGCCGCCGCCCGTACAAAGCGGCCGCTCTCGTGCTCTCTCTCTCCTGATTAACCATTTGCTAGGAGTAATATCGTCTTTGAAAATGCAGGGCTTAGGAATAGACGAAAAATAAGAGCCCGGGAATTCATCTTGCCCAAGAAACCTGCGCGTCGTGCCGTTCTTCTTCTATTTTTTTTTAATTTTTCTTTTGCTTCTTCAAGCGAGCCGCAGAGACTGCACCCGTGGCGTCTATGGAACCGATATGGAACACACTGACGGGTTATTTGCTTTTTATTTCTTCGCCTTGTCGAAGAGGCTGAATGCACATCGCATCGGCCAGCGCATAACTAGCCATAGCACTGCCGAAGAAGAGAGCTAGCCATGCCTCGCCAGGGATGGTGGCCTTGTCACATCGGAAGCGAAGTCGAGGGCTTTTTAATTGAGGCTAAATTCTTTTCCCTCTGGCTCACGACACCACGTGTCTCGCTCAATCGAGTCCAAGAATTATTGTCACTTATTTTGTCCAGATATCGACACACTGGACGAGGACAGGGCACGGATGGGGTCCTCTGTTTGTTTTACGGCCCTTGCGATCCTTGCCGTCCGTCCGCGGGAGCTGCCGCCTCCCTGGTGGAGATGACGGCGGCTTTGATGATGTTTGTTGTGTGCTCTCTCTCTCTCTCTCTCTCTCTGCCAACGGCCGTCTTGGTCCGTGCAACTAATAAAGGGAAACCAACGTGAGAGTGCTCGTACAGGACGTTGGACCAACGCTGAATGCCTCGGTCTACGCTCGGTCGCGTCGAAGCTAATTGGACAAGATACGCGCCTCAAGGCCAAGGCCAAAGTCACACGCGACTTTGCCCTTGACTTCTCCCCCCCCTCCCTCCTCCCGGGGAATTTTCTGTTCAGGTGAGCCTCGGAAACAGAGCGAGTCTAAAAAATCTCGCCTGTGCCCACAACAAACCCATCGAGGAGGGGGGTGGTGGTTCGTCAAACGCAAAAGCCCCATCGCTCAAGCCAAGAGGGAAGCCCCAGCTGTGCTTGCTCCCCCCATTCTCGGTCCGGAGTGGATATTGGAGGCTCGTCTCTCGGTGCGGCGCGGAGAGGGGAATCACGACATTCTTTCAGATGCGCATTCGATGTGAGACGGGGGGGAGGGGGTCGTACGGAGGGGAGGGGGTCGACGGAGGGCAGATGGGGCAGACAGACCGGGGTCTCTGTTGGAGGAGCGAACAGCTTCGTGTGGAAACGAACCCGTAAATAAACGAGGCTTTTTGGCTCTCCACACCAGCTCTTTTTTTTTATGTGTTTGTTATTTCGAGAACCACCAGCACGTTGCCTGCCTGGACACCTGGCCAACTGGGCTTCGTCGAGGGGAGGGTCACTCCCCATCGAGTCCGCCGCCGAAGCCTGTTCCTTGCAGCTGCAAGCCATATGACACCGATATTGGTTTCCCTACTCGGTACTCCGTACATTTGCTGAATTGCCGTCGTTGGCACAACAAATGGTTGGACGGCCATCACGTACACTCGGAGCCGCAAGGCGCAGCAACCATGACAAAGAGGCAACCAAATTGAAAAAAAAAAAAAAAAAAAAAAAAAAAAGTCAGCAGAGAGGCGGCAGCTTTCGCCCTATCTTTTGGATCGGCGAGATTGAGAGCCTTGCTCTTGCTCATCCTATAACTTGTTAGCTATTAGTTGACCAACTACTCCGTAATTACCCTGTCAATGGGGTACGTGGTGCAGGTGCCGTATCAGTGAAAGAGGGGAAAGAGGGCCAATTGGGTATATGGCTCATCCTCACGACGCAGCCATGTAGTACGCATTGCGCATTGCAAGACGTGATTACAATTGATGCTGATCCAATTGCTTCGTCTGCAGTTTCAAGTAAAACAGTCCGGGAAATCAAAGGAAAAGAAGAAGGGCAAAAAAAAAAAAAAATCTTCATTCCTCCTGCATGTGTGCGCCCCCGGCAAAGTGCCGCCCGTTCTGTCATGCACAGCTCGCCCACGGGTTCCACCACACCTGCATGCACCGTGTACATTGACAGCGAAAAAAGGTGTTGATTACATTTGGGCTTCGGTTTGTGGTTAGCCGACCTCGGCGATCAAGGTTGCTGCAGCCAGTTTAGGAAGGCGATTCGCATGCGCCCAGCAATGGTTGTTCTCCCTTGTCGAGTCTCGCGCGTTCTTGCAACGTTGGCTGATAATTCCCTTTGCATGCGTCTTATTCATATTCAACGATTATTCAATATTCTATAGTCTAATATATTGAGTATAACGGGCCTGGTTGTCCAATAAAGACGGGCCTACTATCGGAAAACCGAGTGACATTATATAGCAAAAGCGCGGCTCATAATATCAACTTTGCTTGGCATGGAAATAGTAGCAAGATCCCAGCTGCTCCAGACCAGAGCGTGGCATTGATTCGCGCGCACTTGTCTTATGCTGGCCCCAGACAACGCGCAACCATTACGTGACAGGCCTGTCTGTAATTGGCCCCTCTCTTTGTCTCTCTCCGTCTCTCTATTCCTGCTTGCCCCCCATGAGTCGACGGACGGGGGGGCTTTTCTCAGTCTTTGACATCCCAACCGGGAAATCGTCTCCGCGCGAGTAGAGACCAGGGTCCTCTGCTATCCCCGTGGCCACGTCTGCATCATTCATTTCTCAATCGAAAAGGTCTGCTAGCCGTAATTCATCACACTAGTTGACAAGATTTGCCATTTCAACGTCCATCACGTCGCCGCGCTCAGAAGGCCGGTGGCGTTTATCGTAATGCTTTTTTCAGCTGGTCGACTAAAGAAAGAGTCTGTGCCCCGCCAGCAATGGAGATGGCCGATGCAAGCTTCTCGCACTTGCATATCGAGAGTCGTGAAATAGCATGTGTGAGGCAACATTGACGCAGTCAAGCTGCATCGAGATGAGACAAGGCTGCGCAGCGAAGCACAACCGAACCCGACTGCAGACAGAAAGCTTGTGTCTGCCATTGCGTGTCAGCCACAGCACACGCCGCCATCATCCTGACAGCCACCAGCATACCCCTGCTCCATCGAAATACTGGCTTGCATGTTGCCCCATGAACCTGCATGGCAAAGTGCAGCCCTCACGAATCCTGATACTGGGTCCAAGCAGGCATGCCATGCCCACACCTGCCGGAGGCCACTAAAGGTGGCTTCCTGCAGCTCATCCTGCGTCATGGATCTCATTTCAACTTCGTCGGCTCCGCAGTGTTAAACCAGTCGTCTTTGCAAGTAAAGGCTACAGTCAACGAAGCTGTAGTCGTACGCAGAAATTCATCTATCGACGTGCGCCGGTCAGGCTGGTCCTAATTATTCATACACTGGCTGGCTCGTCTTCGCCAAGCATGCTGTCCAAACCGCCGACAACCATGCACACAATCTCCTGGCCCTATGTTCCTGCGCAACCCGTGACAATCCTCCCAATTACCTGATTCCCGAAACATAGAGACCATGCGCATTTTTCCGTATCCTGAGAACCATTTCGCAAAATATCAAAACCAACTTTTCAACACCACTTGCTGTAGTCTATTCGTGATCCATCGTAGAATACCCTTTGGCCATCCATCCGGCAAAGAAAAAGGAGAAGGAAAAAAAGACAAACCAAAGTTCGTTCGTAAATCGGAGGCAACCTGGTGCTGCTTTATAAAACCCTGTTCCCTTGGAGAGTGCTGTGTACCCTCTCGAGGTAATGCATTTCGTTTATGGTACAAAATTCGTGAGACGGATAGGAAATCAAGAAAAAATGAGCAAAATGCCAAGCAATGGCCAGCACCAAGCAGAACTGGTGCAGACTAAGTCGAGGTTTAGTAGGAAGACACAACCTTGTCGCTGTTGTAGCCCACTGCGCCGTCTCGGAAGGCGCTGGGAGCTCGGATGGGAATGTAGGATGTGCTAGAGTCGTAGGCAGCATAGCCTCGCTTTTCCCAGTTTGCGTCCTGCTCATCCTGAGTCTGTACGGATCGTCCCTTGTGACGTACATTAAATCGGATGAGAGAAGCATTGCCCGGGGGTGTCGTGAGAACGACAGAGGGTCGCGGAGCGGGGGCTAGACGCTGCTCGTCGTTGGTGTCGCCATCGGCTCTGCTACCCCACGACGTCTGGCGAGTGATTGTTAGCAAAAGACCGGGCAAGCAGATGGGGAAATGACATACCATGTTAAGAGTGATGAGAGCATAGAGCTTAATCAGGCCGTGCAGGTAGCCAAAGACGATAGACAGGGGCAGGTAGCAAATGTCGGCGGGGTTGCGGCGGAAGAGGCCCATGAGCTTGACGACCTTGGTAAAGGCAAACATGAAGATGAATTGGGCCCAGAATGCATACTGGCGACTGCCAAGATCCCACTCAGCCGTGGCCCACCAGCAAGCAGCGAGCAAAAGCGGGTCGATGGCAAAGGCAAGAGAGGTAAAGGTTGCAAAGTGCAGGGCATACGTGCACCATGGCTGCTGGCTGCATGGTTGGGGAGCTTCGTGTTAGCGGCATGCAGCTTGCTGGGGTCGGGATCGACAGTAGTGAATTGTACTTACACCCAAACATGCCTCTCGCGCGTGAGGCTGGTCCAGTTGCTGCGCCAGTTGCTGCGCGCCCACCGGGTGCACTGATACAGAAACTTGGGGCCGTTCTCCAGAGTCGTCTCGAGCTCGCATTCGCGCTCGTACTGAATCCAAGTCTTCCACTGGTGGCTGACGAGCCAGCGCGTGACAAAGTTGTCGTCGTCGGCGTTGAGAATCCACTTCCGCCATTTTTCGTTCTTAAAGCCGTGCAGGAAGTCGTGGCTTTGCAAAATCTCCGATCGATAGGCGCCTGTGCGACCCGACATGCAAGAAGTACCGCCGTCCATGTTGTGCGTGGCCGAGATCTCAAAGTTGCGACGCTCAATATACGCCGCGCCGAGCCAGTTCCACAGGCGACCAGACAGAGGCGCGTCCCATTCGCGACGAACACGCTGGTTTGTGCCGACACCCCCCATCTTGGGATCCTCAAATGGAGCAAGAATCCATGGCATGAGAGTCGAGGGCCAGGTCACATCGTCGTCCGCCATGATGGTAATGGGAGTCTTGACATGGGGCAAGGCCTCGCAGACCTGAAGGCGCTTGTTGGCAATGGGAGTATCGAAGACGCGAATGGAGGGATGTCCAAGAGTAGCAGCTAGCTTGTCCAGATCTTGTCTCTTGTCGTGGGTTGTGACCAAAATGAGCTCGGCCGGCTTGCAAGCGAGAATGCTCTGAAGCGAAGGTCGAAGCTCCTCAAACACATTATGGATGGTTGGAATAACAACGGTGACGTCTTCGTTGGTAAAGGTCGGCTTGGCTGCAATGGGCTTTGACTTGTAGACCCAGTGACTAACACAGTGAACGAAAAGGCGAAGATAGCGATGGACCCTGTTGTTGTGTAAGCCAGGGCAGCATGGGTAGCAGGGGAACATTCGACTTACCAGAGAACCCAAAAAACAACAGCCCAAAAGGTGGCGGAGTACCAGAAGCTAGTAGAGAACCAAGACCATGTTGAGAATGCCAAAAAGGGTCTGATCAGATAGTCAATGTCGATGAGCTCCATGGTGGTGAGGAGGCTTGTTGGGAGCAAGCAGCTAAGCTAGCAATACAGCGCGACAGAGGCAGCAACATGCGCTGACGGTAACAGCAAAGAGGGAAGAACGAGCTAGACGGCTTTGAATGAGCAAGAAGAAGCTTCTGGGACCTCTGAGATTAAATAGTCAGAGGCAAGAGAAAACTTTGCAAATGTGTTTGTTGGTGCAGGGCTAAGCGAGGCTGGCGGCGTTTTCGGAGAGCAAACGGCAGAGCAATGTGAGGCGTGGTCGCGAATTAAGCGACGAAACCAAGGCGAAGCCGGGTTTTGAGGCTTGAATGGATACTCAAGGTTTTCCTGATCGGGAATGGCACTTTCAATGGCCAAGAGGACAGATGCAAACGAGCGTGGTGACTGCACGGATGCCGTTGATGGGGCAAGAGAGCGACGTGGTGAATGCAACGGCCGTGATGGGACGGACAAGACAACAAGAGGAGGCAGGGTTCAGAGTACAGTTCAATGGAGCAGAACCATGACGCGAATCAAACCAAGCGACTTGATACTTGTGGAAAGAGGGAAGAGCTGGGAAGAAGAATGGGTAGATGGGACAAGAAACGTGACAGGACGAGCATCTTGTCTGGAGGGCAATGGGATATATAGCCAGCAGCTTGTGGTTGAGGCCGCTCCAGCAGGGCGTGTGCAGAGGCAGAGGCAGAGGCAGTGGCAGACCAAGCCAAGCTTAGCAGGGCCGGCCGCGAGGGCAAGCCGAGCGGTCCATGACATGCATGAACATGGAGAAGAGGAGGGTCCAAGAAATAAGTGCATGTGTGCAATGTCACGTCTGGAGTCTGGAGGAGCAGTGGATGCATCGCAGAGGGGAGATGGATCTGGGCGACCTCATTGACCAGCTCGAGGTGGTGGTGTTTTGGCTTCCACGATGGGCCTAGCATTTCATCATTTTTATCCTAGTTTAATTTATTAAACTAACTAGTTAGTTGGCTGGTTGGTGAGCAGCCGCTGCCACCTGCCACCTGCTGGTCCAGTCAAGTTAGCACTGGTGCTGTATAGGTCGCTAGCTGGGTCAACGCCAACGTATGGCCACTAGCTTGGCACCTAGCCAGCGCTAAAAGAGCCAGTTGCAGAGGTACAGAGAGGTACCCTGTCGGCACTTTTTGTCAAGCTATCTAGGTACCTTTCTGGTGACTAATGTTCGGCCAACTTTGCTTAATATCAGCACGCATAGCTATATGTCGAATCAATAAATTCTTGAAATCTCTTTCATGTACCTCAATGTGGACAGCGAGCGCTACGTCAGTAACAATCGCGCAGTCACGATTCTGCCTTTGAGCGCGCAGGACCGGCTGCTCCTCTTTCGTATGCCACAACGGGCCGTGGCAGTGGGCATCCAGTGGGCGTCCAGCACACAATCCACCAAGACAGCGCTATTTACGGGCAGTGTTGCACCACCTGGGGCCAGCCAGCAAGGGTCCATCTCCTCTCCTGCAGGCGCCAGCTGCAGGCGCCTGCAGTGGGCTCAAGCCAGTGCCCGCCACTGATGAGTGGAGCGCTCGGCGAGCCAATTGCCAAGGTACTCGGGGCGGGCCTCTGAAGGCTCTGGGTAGCACGGCGTTACCAGTAATAAAGCCTCTATACTTTAGGTTACCTTGGGTAGGTTAAGGTGGTAAGGTAGTGTCTTTATCTTTATCGGCAGCCTGTGGCTGTTGCTCCTGCTCGCTGCCCACTCAACAACAGTGGCACAGAGGTTGCCTCTGTGTGCCCATCCCTACCTAGGTACCTTGTTACCTACCTGCGGATACATTATTACTTTTCCGTACCCGTCAAGTAGTTTTACTGGCAACTCGGCCATTCGTCAGCCCACGCCATCGCACCCAGCCTGCTCCACTGCAAACTCGCACTCCCACACTTCTCCCCATTGCTCTCCTCCGTCTCTATCTCTACGCCTCTTTACCTACCTCGACGCCTCTTATTACTCCTTCACCCAGGTCAATCAGGTCTCGCCTTGTTCATCGCCATCTCCACCGGGCCAGCTCTCATGCCATCGTGTCCATTGCCTCTTGTCTTTTCCTCTGCGCCCGCAATCACTTCGACGCCTCCCTCCACATGTACTTTCAGGGTACTCCAGACTTGTCAATCCTCCTCCTTCTCCTTCATCCACTGGCTCTGCAACGACTCTTAGCGTGCCTCTGCACCCTTGCAATTTCGATGGACCAGACCTGTTAATGAAAGCTACGTTAGTCGGCGTGGGGGACCAGCCAAACAGCTAGTTAGCAGCCAAACAGCTAGTTAGCAGCACCTGCTCTCGCTGGTCTTCGAGCGTTGACGAACGCTAGCTCCATTCCTAACTGCTGATAACCCGGTCGGCTCCAATGCTTCTAGCCCTCTCGATGCTGGCTGCCATATCGCCATGGCGAATGGCTCGGCTCAGGCGCCCAGCACTCAAGTTCGGCGCCTACTGAATTGCTCGAATACCTTTGTCATCCTATCACCACGCAATACATTCTCTCCAGACACATCACGCGATACAGGACAATTTGAACCCTCGGAGATCGGCGTCTGACTAGTACGCCGCTGCCGGTCGCCGTCAGCAACAAGGACGAACGCAGTTGGCAGTTGGCAGGATGGTATGGTCTAGCCTATGGCCCTTCCCAAGTTTACTCGCCCCTCTTTGCCTCCATCATTTAGTCCTTGGCTCTTGTGCGACAACTAACGTTACTCCTCGGTCTGCACAGACTTCGTCATACACTGCTACCAACTCCAATTTTCTCTGGCCCTACAGGCTGTCACTTACTGTTGCTCTGCAGCTATCTGCAGCTTCAACAAGTCCTGCAGCTGCCGAGTTGCTAGATTCTTCTGCATGTCTTCGGCAAGTCTTTCCACACGCCACACGACGCTAGATGGCGCGCCGCACTGTGACACTGCAGCCTGCAGCAACCCTTCTCATCAATGACAACCGTGCCCCATCACGATGAGAGCATCAACAACATTCGCTTACACCAAACCGCTGTGGATCATGAACAAATCCAGGACAAGTTCCGTCTTCTCTTTTCTCGTCCTTGGAAAGCCCTGTGGGCAGAAAATTCTGCTTCTACATATGTAACAGTCAAAGCTCGCAGCTCTGCAGCAACCTGCACTAGCGCCACTTTCCTGCACCTGAAATGCAACGGTTCCTTACCCGCATCCCGGTGCATGACTTCGTCAGCCAGATGCTGATCGCTGAATCGGAGAGAGCGCTGCTTCAGCTTCACCTTTGATACAGAGCCGCAATACGTATATAGAGGCCGTTGAGCTTTTGTGTAACTGGGCGAAACTGTTTCTCCGATACTCAACTCACAATTCCGAATACTGCTTTCACCACCGCGGATGCCTGGCTGATGCACTCCGGCACCGCCATTTCGAGAGCATGAGAAAGTCTCATCTCAACCGGCTGGTGCCAAGTGCCACTCGAGTCGCATCCATCTCGTCACTCACTGCCTCCTGTCATCAGTGGGGGTTTACAGTCCTGATCGACCTTTTGTAAAAGGCGCAATTTAAGCCAGGTACGGACTATACTTTGTGGCCAGAGGACGGGCCGTAGCGACGCTAGCATGATTCGACCGTCGACCAGATGGTGTCCACTAACTAGTGCGAGCAGTTTCCGCAGTGGAGTTCGGGATGGCTGAACAGCGCTCGTTGTTTTGCCTACATCAGACTGTCGCCCACGTTGCCCATTCGACAGCTTCCATGTTGGGGCATCTGGAGAACGGATCGTTGAGTTGTCCGACGAGCTCCATCATGCCTGCGGGTGTTGCCCCTCCCAAGGTGTGAGACGCTAGTTCCGGAGTCGAACCAAGGTCGGCCAAGGTGACCATGATACAGATGCGCACTAGTTATGGAAGAAAGCATGGCTGCTCGCCAATGCCTCTTTTGACAGTAGCTCACCTCGGTCACGCCTGGTGTCGTTGTTGGCGCTTGCCATGCGTGAGGCCTTGAGCCACCGCGAACCCGTCGCAGGTGGAGAGGTTGCTCATGCTTACAGGGGTTGACGGTGACCTGCGCTACTTGATGCACCTCGATCAAGTTGGTAAAATGGCCGTGCTTGATGACCTGTGCTAGCTTTCAATCCTCTTGCTTTGCTCGGTCTAGTCTATGCGCCGCGTCAGTCGACTCTTGAAGAACCCCTACCAGGACGTCCGTCTCACTTTCCAAGTTCGGTTACTAGCTATAGAGGGCTTTCGAATGAGGTGGATCGTAACGCTACTTTGGATACGAATTTCTTGCTCAGCATAGCACTGGCGATAGCCGCCATATGGCTCTTTGCATATTGACCTGCTGAGGTCGGCGATGTCTTGGCTAAGAAGGGTCTAATTCATTTTTGTGGCAAGTCAGGATCATCTACAAGAGCATCAGGCACGCTCGGCACGACTTAATCTTGCTGTGCCAAGTGTCTTACCTTTATCAGGAGCATGCCGTTGACTCCATTTGGAAAGAACTGCAAATTGTATTTTGTAGCGGCGTTGAACGGGCTGATCATTCTATCGAGACATCACATGTGTCAAGTCCCAGTGCTCGCGGTCACATGCCCCGAACAAGCGAGGCTAGATCTCTGTTGTAGTTGACGGTCGTTCGCGCTGGGTTATTGGTACAAAACAATGCCAGGCATGCGCATGATTGGCAAATCACTTGAGCGCAGATAATGCATGTCGCAAACTTGGCCCGAGTGCCATTTCGCGCTTCATATCTGCCTGCTCATTACAGAAACGATCAGTCTGCTGGTGTGTGGCCAGTGCAGTGGCTTTGGCCGGAACTAACAACACTAGTTGCTGCAGATGAGGGCTTCCCTTGCTAAGAAAGTGTTTTGTTCTGTCCAAAGATCGCAGAGAAGCTGTTTGCAATTATCAATCTCTTGCCTTGGTCAATTGTGCTTCGGCTGCAGGCGTGCGTATGCAGAATTGGAATGGTTGCCCAGCCGGCTTGCATTGGAGCTCAATCACAGCTTCTTCGCGACAAGATGCCACAAGTTGGCCGCCATAATAATGTAGACAAGCACAATTCGGAGGTTGCACAAGTATTGCCAGCACAGACAGTGGGTCAAGATCCCTCCCGATTTGACACTCTGACAAGCGTCAAGGAACAGATTTTCATCACACCAGTCCACACCCCGGAGGGACGACGACGGACTGGCGCCAGCCAGGCAGGACCCATTCAATGAGCTTGCGACAAATCGCCCGAGTGACGGCCGTTTGCTGATGTGGGCTGACTTGTCGACGTCTTTGCAGTTTTTCCTGTGGGTACGGAGTATATACCTGGCTACGATGGACCACGGAGAGGCGAGCCCATCCATCACAGCAACGAAAATGCAGAGGCAGGGGGGGGGCCTCGAGTGAGGCGATGTATGGTCAACACAAGCACATGCAGGTTTCGTGGAGAGGCGCGGTATCATTGCCATTTGCAAACGCCGATAGCTTCGGCTGTCAGTTTCGCTACCCACGTTCCAATGCTACCCCATCATCCTTCCATTGCCTTCTTTTCTTGCAGGGCAGCCGGGATCCAACAACCGTGAGCCGGCTATAATCATCATGCATAACAGTGCCGATATGGAGGAGCAAGTCCAGCAACGGAGACGAGGACTGCAGCGGATATGACCAATCATTACCACGCCCTCCATCATCAGACACTGCTGCAACGGGAATACAATTCGCACATTCTGCCGCAGAAGCAGCCACGCCAAGAGACTGGTGCGTCCTGAAGAAGCTTCGCACAAGACGGACGATTGAGGCCTGGACACATGGAAGGCGGATTTTAGCGGCAGCTGGCTGCACCTTGAAAGCTTGCTAGCTCGGTAGCCGGGGGCCTACCTGTCACGAAGCACGGGAGCGCCCGTGCCAGGTATGTGTTGGCTCGAGCTCTTTGCACGACGTGATGCTGCCAAGGGCCAAGGCCCGGGAGTTTTCCTCCATTGTCAAAGTCTAGACCGAGACTTCAACTTGTTCAATCCTTCGCATCGGAGTCTCACAAAATAACCGTTTGTGTCCGTAGTGAGACATGCATTGTAGCGGCGGGAGATGAGAGGACAGCACCTGCTTCTTATCTGTGGCGACGGTGGCTTGCCGAGTCTTTTTCGAGCCAATTGATACATTTGAAACCTGGAAACCAGCTGGCGTATGCAAGCCAATGTTCCCCTGCCCGTGCAGCCCGACATACTTCGGTGGCGGGCGCCGATCATGGTCCATTGACCGCTGGAGCGGTGGCAGGAACAAACAAGGCTCCCGCAGCTCCCCAGCTTGGCTTTTCTACTACGGGAGACAACGCAGGAGGAGGAAAACGCCACAAAGCTAGAATGAACAACACTTTCTCTGTGAGACATGCAAGCCGTACCAAAGGCTCCAAAAAGCAACTGAGAAATGATCAAGGGAAGAGAGCTTCGAGTGCTCTTTCTTTGACCTGTCAAGAGAGAATGGGGTCAAGGAGTCTGGGTCAGACAGGATCGGATTTGATGATGTATAAAACTTGTCGCGAGACTCAATGTCCCTTGAGCTCAACATGAGTTGTTTGTCGATGAGGTGCCTTGGAGCCTGAGATGCAAATATTGTAGCCTGGGAACAGCGAGAGCCCAGAACATTGTTCTGCTAGCTGTAGATCAAAGGGAAACTCCCTTGCAGTTGAGAGAAGACGCTGGATTCGAAGAGGCATCCCTGCCGGGCGTGAACTTGCCTGTGCTCTTGGAGCGTAGCGTGGTCTCGACGTCCAATGCATGGCATCTCGGCCTTTGACTGACGGCACTGTGTATTTTCTCTCTGCTTGCTACCAAGTCTTCCGCCAATTGTGCCTCGTGAATGTTTAACAGTGCTCGCAATGTAAAAGACCCGATGTGAGTGCATTCAACACAACCTGCCGTATTCCCAGTCCAGCGTGTTGCACAAGTGCGCCAACTGCGTGTCGACGAGATAGACTACGACTCCTCATTAGACATGTATGATATGACGCCCATGCCTTCCAAGACTCACGGCTTGTAAGCTGATAAAATGTTCAAGATGATCTGCACCAAGAGAATGGTACGATCAACAACCAAGTAACCACGAACATATCCAGACCAGCAAAGCTGTGACCAGAAAATCAGCAGAAGAGGCCTTTACATTTTTGGAGCAGCACAAACACAATCTTCCTGCTGCGGATTTCTCTCGCGTTTAAGCGGTAGTTCATTTGGAATCGCAATCTGATTGTTTGGGCTGGATGGAAACGTGCCATGCAGTTGATAGAACCTGGTTTTGTACAATGCCCACATCGTGTATGCTGTGCCTGTCGTCCCGGTAGCTGAGGGAAGAGAACCCATTATCGGTGAACGCCTCCGACTGTCTCTGCAACATGGTAGAATCAACACAGTGTTTCTTGGATCACCACAACGGTAATGTTGGTCGAAGTTGATGTAGTGATGTCGGCCACGGCGCCAAGCCGGCGTAGATCCTACCCTATAGATGGATATGCTTTGGATTGACGAGATGAATGAGTGGCTTATTTCTGAATAAAATACAAAGAGAGTGCAAGAACAGAACCATGGGGTTTCGAAGAAGGAGCGTACGAGAATACAAAGGAAAAGGCACCTCGGCGTTCTTCCGATTTGTGCGGCTTCAAAAGCGACTCCCTTCCCAGCTATCAAAGTTCGCCGTTCTTGCGTCTGAGCTACCAAAATAGCATCACGCAAGACTGATTACACGGGCCAATTTGGACAGAACTGTCAACTCGAATAATTGGAATCTCGAATGCACCGCAGAGGAAAGGTGTCGGGAAGTGTGCCCCTGCAAATCTCGCTTGCAACGAGCTGGGAGTGTGTTGTCAGTGATTTCAGACAAATACATCGATTGGAAAGATGCATTCTGGAGTAGTTAGAAAACTGAGAAGCATGCCAGACGCATGTCAAGCTCCCGGCGTCTGTCTTGTGAGTGGTGCTCCTCCTTGGGCTGGCACATCGCAGCATCAAGCCTACAAGACTGCAATGCTACAGCACAGCAAGACGGCCAGACACCGAGTCAACAAAAGAACCTGCAGTATTCTTCTTCTTCTTTGAATTGATGTCTGAAAGTTATTGATTCAAATGCCAATTGGCATTGCTTCCTGACAATCGCTACCAACAGCGTGCAGCAAATAGTATCCTGGCAACAACCTTTGTGAGTAGCTGCGTATCATTTTCAGCTAGGGGGAACATTGACAGGTTTCTGGGGCTCAAATTCCCTTCATTTTAGATTCATCGGCGATTTCTAAAGTGCAATTGCAAATGCCAAGCCAAAAAAGCTGGTAGATTGGCAGCACTTGTGACTGAGAAGCTGAGCACGGCGCTGGACCGCCGCTCATCAAACGACCACGTACTCCTTTTCGTGCGTATTTCTGGCTGCCAAACAACTGGGCTTTCCAATGAAGACGTCAAATAATGCAAGTCTTGAGTCGCATCGTCCACAGCGCACCTTGGACGATGGCGTACAGATACGGCGGCGGCAACGCCGAGTCTTGAGGTGCAATCTTGAAGACGCCCCTTTCGCACACGATGGTTGCGACGAGATGACGTCGATTACAGACATCATTGTCCATCAGGTTGCCACAGCGCCGCCCGATGCTGGCCAAGCACGGAAGGAAGGCAAGCGCCGCCGTCTGTTGTTCATAGCTGAGATCTGCAAAAGCCTATGAGGGCTTTGTGATGTCATACGACGAGACAATTATTGTTTTTTCCACATCTGACTTTTCCCCCGGATGATCACCGCGAACGGAGTTGACGTGAGATAACTATTCCCCACGCGTGGTTATCGCCGCGAACAACAGAAACATGGACATTGTGCCCCATCGGTTACGTCAATGGGGTATTACCATCGCTAGCTCCCGATTTTTGGGTTTGCGACCAGCCCTCAAATGGGTAATGGCAAAGCGGAGAGAGATGCTAGTGAGCGGCGGAACGTATGAGGATGGGCAACTACAGGGCGCCTTGCAATATCGAAATCAATAGGGCGATGGCCTTTATCGTATACTTGAGGTCCATTAGTCAGTCGTTATCGTGTATGCAGACTGGGCTGTCGCATGCATGCACAGGGCGGAAAACGGCCGAACACTGCGACGCTAGTAATTAACTAGAGAGACTGAGAGGCAACTACGGCCATGGGGCGGTTGCGGCCAATGGCAGTCGCGGAGCCAAGCTCGTTTCCAGAGCCTGGCGTCGCCGACTTGCTCTGGTTCCTTTAGCGTGAGCGTCTCGCGAAAAAAAAGTGAAGCCAAGTAGCTGGCATTTTGTCGCGATGGCTTACTTAGAAGGCTCGGGGAAATCGAACAGAGCCACCAAGCGTGCCCCGTAGCGTCGCTGGTAACCAAGTTAGCTATTTGGACCTTGGAGTCGTCCGTCACGGCTCCGCCGTACGCAGAGGGGGTAAAACGGCAATGCGGCTGGGGGCACGTGTGGCCTGCCTGAGACGGGCGAGGACAAAGTTTGTGTGAGTTTTGGTGTGATGGTGAGAGGGAAGAGATTGGCGGCATTGACGGGCGTGGCGAAATGGAGCTGCGCAGGGCCGCCAAGCACAGGCATGGAGACGCCGAGGATGGCAAAGGCGAGAGTGTAACTTGGAGGGGGGGAACGAACCTTGTTGCTTGGGCTGGCCAAAGTGTCATGGCGGTGCCAACAACGGCCACCCGGACACAGGCAACAAAGCGTCTGCTATGGGCAGAAATCTACGCTATTACTCTCTAGGGAGGCCGATGGCTTTCGACATCCTTTTGGTGCCAGTATGCTTCGACGTTGGAGGCTAGGTGGTTGACTTGACTGCCTTTCAAGAAGACGGTTTTCGCAGTTCATCGACAAGTGGGATAGTTATGGGCCATCCCGCTCCGTGGACGAGAATGGATGAATTGCCCAGCATTCGAAGATGGGGCTTGCGCAAGCAAGAGGGGCATGAGCTGTCCGCGGATGTCACTGCGAGTCGCAAGTCTGCATGTATTGTCTAGACCGGGCGTTCCGAGCGGATCTCCAAGGCTACTGGGAAGATTCTGAGATGAGGCAGAATCGAGAGCTGAGTCTGCATGCACTTGCGGCAGGATTCGCGGTTTAGTGAGGCGCATCTGACCATCTGACGAGGTCGAGGTGCATTGCATGCTGCATGCTGGAGTCGCAGGACACGCGTGGACGATGGCTATGCATGGGGGCGTTTGGGATTTGCAGATGGCATTGTTGTGGCTTGTCGGAGCGGGCAGCAAGCGGGATACTGCAGCCAGAAAGAAGACAGAAATGGCCCGATGGCAAATCTGGCAGGTCGAGGCTGTCGAGTTTCAGCTTGGCGGTGCGCGAGTGTTCAAGAGAGAGGATAGGTAACTCGAAATGGTCCGAGCAGAGGTACGGTACTAACTAAGTATGCTCCAATGAGACGAGGAAGAATTACTCGCAGACATGATTGTGTCGTGGCGTGAGGCGTTGCGAGCTAGTGAAGCTACTCGATTCGGACATGAAAATAGCGCTGCATCGCGATGAGACTGATGCGTGGGTGCACATATTTCGCTCATGATGGCGCGCATCTCCACATGCTCGGGCGGCGCGAGCATTGAGTTTTTGCTTCTTCGGTAAAGACGAGGCAATTGTTTACAGCCAGAGGTCCAATCTCGATACGCTTTTTACCTGTTTGCGTTGAGCGAGCATCGTGATGGGTTGCAGTGTTACCAGTACAGCGCACAGAGGCGGGGGGCAAGGCAAACGCCGCGTGGCTTGCACTAACTACCAGTAGGCCGGCGCATCATTGTGCCACAGGGCGGGGAGTTTTTATTCTTGTCAGACGAGGCCAGAGGTCCAGGCCACGATAACAAACTATTGGAACCGGGCAAAGAGGAGCGCAATGCGGCGCGTGTGCTGGCAACCAGGCTGTGGGAAGTGGGAATAGGTACCTAGGTAGGTAGCTGATTGGCGTGTCCGCGTGTATTGATGGATGACTGTGCGGGATGAGGCTGAAAGAGCCCGCATGCAACAAAGGAGCCAAGTATCTGGTCAGCACGGAAAATGGGATCGGGTTTGGACGGGATTGAACCTTGCAGCAGGCTGGCGGAGGAACATGTTGGAGGGTACCGAATACACAGGTGACGGGCGACGCGCAAACAAACGGCGGAGATTGCCAAGTGGCTACAGACATCCGTAGAGTGGGCGGATTGAAAGGCCAAAAAGAAGCAATCGACGGCTCAAGAACTGGTGAAATTGACTCGAACCAGCCAAGTACTTAGATTACAACCAACTAACCGACTTGGTCAACTTGTTAAATTTAGCGGCCTTGTCAGACAGGTGATGGCGGGTTCTCGGTGCTGGTTGCGTCACTGCGAGATGAATAGTGGGATGGCCTGGGGGGCCTAGGAAATGGAAACTGGAGAACGGGCATGGGCAATGAACCAACGTTGAAGGGTCTTTAGAATTGATTCTTTCCTGGATGGCTCACGGATAGACCGCGGAGAAGCGGATGCTGAGATGAGAAAGACGCGCCGTGGATAAGTAATTCTTATGAAGAAAAATAAATTGGTCAGAGTCCTCTGTCCATCTTGGAGCAGGGACCAGCTGGAATTGAACTGCAGGCACTGCCGCATTGCCCGCACTGCCCGCACCCTTGCTACTGGTAATTATTAAGGTAGCAGTACTGGTAGGTACGTGATACGCCACGGCCAATACCCGAGCCACTAAACTTAGCTGACCACTAAACTTGTTAGCTGACCACATGGCGGCTTAGCCCGTGTCCAATTCGCACTTGTTACGTGTGTTGTGCCAAAGAGTGCTTCGTATGCGTTCGTGGCAGACCGCAGCCGCAAACCAGATGGCCGAGCGGTTTCCACCACCAAAGCAAAATACTGGCACTGAGTATCCGTACCTACCTTGCCTACCTATGCACAAGTATCCTCGGATTTGCCAGGCATATCCCGGAACCTGTCTCGTGTGCCCAGGCCACCTTTGCGCTCCGGCCCATCCGACATTGCGCCTAGTCAAGGGGACCCTCCAGGTGATTTCCCCGTAATCCGGTCGCCCGCTGGGCTGGGCAAATTGCCAAAATGCCACCCTGGAAAGGCGGCATTCTAGGCGTTTTCCATGGCGAGAATTTATTAGGGGATTTCCCGCAGTGTTTTTGGGGCTCTGTAGCGCTTCCCCTCCCCCAAAAAGGCCTGCCGCCAGAACGGGTGGCCGCTAACTTGGCCTGGTTAGGTGGTTCAGGTAGTTACCGCACTAGAGTGACTAAACTGACCATCCCCCCCCAGGCCAACAAGCCGGAGCGCAGGCCTCCCCCCCCCTCACGGCTCCTAGCCC
>JAPFRW010000015.1:0-38073 GCA_030778065.1 Akanthomyces uredinophilus | reverse complement strand
AGCAGCAGCAGCAGCAGCGCCAGCCTCGCCTCGCTTCCCCAAGTAAAAAAGGGCGTCGAGGGGGCCCTCCAGGTTGTAGGCAAACGGCGCCAATCTTTAGAATTTAGGTCCGCCCGCCTCTCTGGCGACGCTCGTGAGGGGAAAAAAAAGGTAGCTCGGCCCTTGGCTAGTCCCCCCAGCGCTAGCGAGAAACCTTGTCAGCCCACGGGCCAGGGAACGTGAGAAGAAGAGAGAGAGGGAGAGAGGAGCCGCCAATAATAATGCGGGGTAAAAGGTAAACCTGACCCAAATTGTGCGTTGGAACAAAATCGCGGGGCCGGATAACTTGCTAGTTTCCCTAGGCACGAGCGCGACGAAAAGCCACGCGCGACGGCGGCGGCGGCCGTGCCCACGGGACAAGAGGGGGATATTACGTTGCTCCAAATACCCAGAAGGCTTGCATAAACGTGCTCCGTACACGAAAAGGGGCTTAGTTTCATGGGATTTCGGTGGCTGCGTCTTAATTTTGAGCCTGCAGAAAGCCCATTGTCACAAGCCACATGTGATGCGGAGAGGGAGAGAGAGAGAGAGAGAGAGGGCCGGCCAGTCGGCCGACCAGGGGAAGCTAGCGAATTGGTATTAAGCCCGTCCTGCGCCAGCCCTGGCTCGTTGGTTCTCGACCTCTCTCTTCCTCTTTTCTTATTCGGTCTTCTCTCCTTTTTGGCATTTTTTCCCTTGTGACTCGATACGAGATTTGTGAAATTAAAAGCCGCTGTATAGACGCAACTAGACTTGTTCCCAGCCCGGCTCAGACAGTCAACGCCTCCCCCCCCCCCCGCCCCCGCGTTTCTCTCACTTTCAACAAAACTCGAACCCAAACTTTTACACACACCGCCATCACCATGTCGCAAAACGGCACCCACGCGGTTCCGCCGGGCCACCTCGGCAACCTGACCGACGAGCAGGAGGACAAGCTGCGCCAGCTCTGGGCCTTTGGCTTCAAGGTGCTCGAGATGTACGAGACGGAGGCGCGCATCTACGAGGAGAAAAAGGCCCGCGGCGAGGCCGTCGAGCCGGCCGCCGGCGCCACCTCGCCCAAGCCCGCCTCTGGCGGTGGCGGCTGGGGCCTCTTTGGCAAGAAAAAGGCGGCGGCGACGGCGGAGCTGACGCACCCCAAGTTCCCCAACTGCGTCAAGGAGATGCAGAAGCTGATGCCCGACGACGAGCCGGACAAGGAGGAGCTGATGAAGCTGGCGCTCGAGGCGCTGGACCTGTACACGCCCGACATGGCGCGCGCCATCATCGTCGAGGCCGTCAAGTACGAGCACCCGGACACGCTGGCGCTGCGCTTCCTGCGCGCGCGCAAGTGGAACCTGATGCGCGCCGTCGTCATGCTCGCCAAGTCGGTGCGCTGGCGCACCGAGACCATGAAGGTCGACAGCGAGCTCATGCGCCAGGGCGAGGGCCACGCGCTCGAGCAGGAGGCCAAGGGCGCCGCCGGCAGCAAGGAAAAGACGCTCGGCAAGGACTTTCTGAACCAGATGCGCTGGGCCAAGAGCTTCCTGCACGGCGTGGACCGCGACGGGCGGCCCGTGAATTACATTCGCGCCGCCAAGCATCGCGCCTCGGACCAGAGCGTCGAGAGCCTCGAGAGGTTCACCGTCTACAGCATCGAGCTGGCGAGGCTGTCGCTGCAGGCGCCTGTGGAAATGGGTGTAAGTTGGCCGCAGATGCAAGAAGAAGAAACAAAAAACGTGTAAACTGACGAGAATGCCACCCTTTAGACAACCGTATTTGACCTGACGGGCTTTTCCCTGTCCAACATGGACTATGTCCCCGTCAAGTTTCTGATTCAGTGTCTCGAGGCCAACTACCCCGAGTCGCTGGGCTGCATTCTGATTCACAATGCACCCTGGGGCTTTAGCGGTACGTTTTATTCCCTCTTTATGTCTTGTTCTTGTTCTGCTTTTTATTCCCTCGGCGTCTTTTCATCATCCACCTCAACTGATACTGATTACACCCTCATCCTCCAGGCGTCTACAAGATCATCGAGCGCTGGCTCGACCCCGTCGTCGCCTCCAAGGTGCACTTTACCACCGGCAAGGACATTTCCAAGTACATTGCGCCCGAGCACCTCGTCCCGGACCTCGGCGGCACCGACCCCTGGGAGTACGAGTACGTGCCGCCCGTCGAGGGCGAAAACGCCAAGATGGCCGACACGGCCACGCGCGACAAGCTGCTCGCCCGCCGCAAGGAGCTCGCCGCGCTCTTCGAGGACAAGACGCGCGAGTGGTCCGACGTGGCCGACGCCGGGGACAAGGCCAAGACGGCCGCCGTCAAGCAGCAGCGCGACGACATTGCCAAGCAGCTGGCCGAGAACTTTTGGGAGCTCGACCCGTACCTGCGCGCGCGGTCGCTGTACGACCGCCTCGGCGTCTTCCAGGGCAACGGCAAGGTGGACTGGGCGGCGGCCAAGCGCACGCAGGACGAGCTCAAGGCTAAATAGGGCGGCGTGTTGTGCGTGTAAAGAGATTTTTATAGACGTCGGTCAAATAAATAAACAACAATTCTTTTCATGTCTGCGGGTGTGTATTTGAGCATGAAATGCCCTCCAAGGAGATTTTTGCAGTCCAAGTAAACAACTACTGATTCTTTTCGTGTCCGTTGGTATATCTTCAAGCTAAATTGCGTGCTAAAGTGACCTTTATAAACCCGAGGCCGAGTAAATGAATCCCGATTCTTTTTGGTTCGTTGGCGAAGATTTTCAGGATGAAATGCTTTCAAATCACAGCACTCGTCATGTTTCAATCATTTAATTGCTCTGCATGTAGCAAGGCACAGTTCTTTCTAATCTGTGTTTGGACCGTGTGTCCTAGCACGACGGGTATCTAGCCAAAAACAAAAGCGGGGGGCATCATTCTTTTCAAAATCTCCAACATCATTACAGTTTTGGGGGACGTGAGCATGGCAAAATCACCTAAGCCTTGCGCTTCTTGGAGGTGTGCTCCTCGCCGTCGGCCTCTTCCATTTCCTCGTCAGACTCCTCAAAGTCGATGTCGGAGAGAGCATCGTGCTCCATGGCGGTGACTAAAAGATCTGACCGTTAGCATCTCTTCTCTTCCTCGCCGCAGCCACCTAAAAGTGCGACACATCCTCTCACGGGGGGCACTACTCACTAAAGTACTTGATGGCGTTGGGCCATACGTCCTCGGCGATGCAGACGGCGACGTCGTCGGCGGTGGGAAAGATTTCCGTCTCGTACTCGTCAAGGTCGTCGTCGTCGTCGTCATCCTCGTCGTCGTCGTCGACGTCCTCGCCGGCCTTGCGCCTCTGGCGCTTGGCCTGCTCCTCCTTGAAGGCCTCCTTGGACTCGTCGGCCGAGACGTTGCGGCCGCAGAAGCCGAACCAGCCGAAAAAGGAGACGCCGCCGAGGCCGGTGGCCTCCATCTGGGCGAGCAGCGACTTTTTGGGCTCGGCGTCGTCGTCGAGCTTCTTGCCGGCGGGCAGCTGGCGCTCGGCGGCGCGGACCTGGCAGACGAGGTCGAGCAGGCCCTGCGTCAGGTCCTTGTCCTTGCTCTTCCAGTTGATCTTGACGGGCTCCGACACGAGGCCGGCCCAGCCGTCCCTGTGGTAGCGCCACCAAAACTTCTTCTCGAGCGTCGTGTCGGAAAAGTACTCGTTGGGGCCAAAGGTCAGCTTGACGGCGATGCTGCGCGGGTCGCCGCCCGAGGCAAGCTCGAAGCGCTCGACCGACAGGTCCGTCAGCGAGTTGAGCAGCAGGGCCGAGTCGGTGGGCTGGATGTACTCGTCGAGGTCGGCGGGCGACTGCTCGAGCACGAGGGGCCAAAAGTTGGGAATGTCGGCAATGACCTTGGCGCGCTTGGTGTAAAGGTCGGCGGTGAGCTTGGCCTGCTGGCGAACTGTGTGCGTGTTAGGCTGGTTATTCTCTGCGTGGGTGATATTCCTGGTGGGATTTAGAAAAACGTACGGAGCTCAACCTCGACATCCTCAAAGTCATCCTCGAGCTCCTGGAGCTTGCTGAAGGAGACGGGGTTTTCAATCTTGTCGTCAGACATGTTGTGTGATTTTATTTTAAAGTGTATAGATGTAAAAAAAACTGAAGAGGGGGGAAAGGTTGGACAAGGAGTAAAGCGATGGAGGGGTCCTCGTCACTTTTAAAAGCCACCGGCTTAAGAACAGGAAATAAAAATTTTCCCTCGCAACCTTGGTTTGCTCCTCATCATGACATAAACAACAGTGGATATCGACGCCTGGTTGGCGGGCCGAGGTTTTCAGATTTTTTTTTCCCTTTGAAGAAAATGGCAGTCGGTGAACAATTTTTCTCTCGACTTGGCTGCGCTTCCCCGGGTGCTACTGGTACCTAGCTTGCAGACGGCGGGGCCCGTGGAGGGGCGAGGCTGATGTCATTGGTGGGTGCGCAAGCCTGGTGCGGGAGCTGTGGTGGGTCCAGGCCAGCCTGTGGCGGATGTTTTTAGGGGTCCATGTAGGAGCTTGGCTGCTTGGCTGCTGTGGCCGTCCACAAACGAGTCAATAGGTAGGTAGCTATGCACGCTGGGAAACCACTGTAGCTCCACCAAAGCATCGCCTCACAGTACTGGCAGTTCTTCAGTGACCGAGGGCGTCACAGCGGACCTCTGTGGGTGGGGGCTACGGTGGACGTGGATCGTGAGGCGTCGAGATTATCGTGAAGCTTCGTCGTCAAGGGTTCATCTGCCCCGAGATGGTGGCACATGCTTCCAGAAGCGGGGGACTCCCAGCACCACGGCGAGCGCGGGCCAGTTCCAAGGCGGCGAGGCTTGTAAAGCCTTGCTCGCATAGACGTAGCGCCGACGGATGTGCTGCCGCAGAGGAGAATGCGTATGACTCCCACGAGCTACGCTGTGATACATTTCGCTGCACAGTTGCGATTCCCCTTTCGCCTTTTCGCCATGTGCCTTTAATATAAATCCCTCTAGACGTAGGCTCGTCATCTCGCACTTTTGGTAGCTTCGAGAAGCAAATCCACTCTCCAAGCGGCTGCTGCTAGACCGGGCCACCTGTACCTAGTACCCGACCCTAACCCTAGTTACAAACCAACAATGCTAGTTCAGTCACCAGAGTATCTTACAATAGATTTTTACTATCCGTGGATCAAAATCAAAATGCGAGTGAAAATTATAAAAGGCAAGTAAAAGCTAATGCCATACGCGCCATCAGCTTCATAGGCCTAGCTTGAATTCGATTCCTAGCTTTACAACAAGATTCGTGATGGCCAATTCTTCTACAAAGACTGTAGTAGCAATCAGCGCCAGACCAATGCTAGCTCTGAGCAATGCGTAGGATGCTCTCATATTTCCACATGGATTTCGCATGTAGACTTGGACACTATAATCTACAACACACATCTCTCAAGCCTCATCAGCCACCGGCTCACCAGCTGGTGGTTCTGGAACACAAGCTGCAGCAATCGCCGCCATGGTCGCGATACCAGCCATTACCCACCACGCCACTCCCACGACACCATTCTCCAAGCCCACGCCGTACAGCCAGCCCGTCATGAGCAGGTGCCCGAGGCCGCGCGCCCCGGCCGCCACGCTCGCGCCGATGCCGTTGACGGTCCCCAGCACGCCCGGGTCCGGGCACGCCGCGTTGAGCAGCATCGCGCCGGCCGGGAGCGCCATCGAGCGCGCCGTCGACTGCACCGCTAGGATGGCCAGCAGTGCGGCCCAGAGCGCGGCCCCCGCGGCGGGCAGCGGCGCCGCCGTCGACGACGCCACCGCGGCCAGGTACGGCGTCGCAAAGTACGTGACGGGGAAGACGAGCAGCGCGCACCTGTACAGCCGCATCTTGCCGACGGCCGCGCACAGCTGCGGGAAGAAGACGAGCTGCAGCAGGCAGCCCACCGCGCCGCGGATCGCGAGCACCGCGGCGAGGTCCCGCGGCCGAAAGGCGAGCCCTCCGGTGAAGACGAATGGTAGGTGGGTGTGGTACCCGGCCGGGACTTGGACAAACGGCAAAGTCGAGTTGGCCGAGCTTCTGGAGTCAAAGGACCTCGACGCCATCGCCGACGACGCGCTGCTGTCATCACTGCCCGCTGGGTTGTAGCGCGGCGTGGAGACGAATATCAGCAATAGTGAAGGGTAGGAGAATATGTGCATCGTCACCAACGCGCGAGCCGCGAGGGTCAGAAGCAGCCGCCATGTCCATATACTGATGGATTGCTGCTTTTCTTTGCCATTGGCCGCCGAATGCTGACCCTCGCCATCTTCTAGCTCATATTCCTGGTTGGGAACCAGCTCATATCGAGACTGTCGTCTAAGGTGCCGTCTATAGACGTGCCCTACCCACTTTGGCACAAGAGATACCTGCTTCCTCTTTTTCGTGCTCTTCTTGACGGAGCCCGGACGCACCCCCCGAAGCCAGAGCGCAATCATGGCCGCACAGCTGAGCTTCAGCACGGCATTCACCGCATACGGCAGCAGAAACGGCCAGTATCCGCCGCCGCCGCCGCCCAAGTGCACCTCGGCCAGAAAGCCCCCTAGCAGCGGCCCGAGGATGGACCCGGCATTAAACGCCGCGGGCAGCAGCAGCACGGCGCGCGACTCAAACTTGGCGCCGCTAATCTCGCGAATCTTGCTCCGCAGGACGGCCTTTTTGCCCGCCGCCATGCCGGACACGAGCTGCCAGGCGACGGCGCCGGGGAAGCTGCGCGTAAAGGCCATCCCGACGCTGCCGGCGGCGGAGATCAGCAGGCCCAGGACAATGACCGTCTTGGGCCCGACGCGCGGGTCGTCGGCCAGGATGCCCCAGAGCGTCGACGTGAAGAGCTGCGGCACGGCGCCGACGGCGCGCAGGAGCGACAGCTGCAGAGCCACGGTGGCGGTGGCGCTCGCAGGCGTGCTGGTGCTGCCGCCGCCGGCGGAGGGCAGAAAGGAGCGCAACTGGAAGATGATGAAGCTCTGGCGGCTGCCGCCGGCGAGGGCCTCGACGAGCCGCGCCATGGTCAGGAGCGCTAGCTGCGTCTTCTGAGGCATGGCAGCCCATGAGGGGGCCACAGGCTCATCGTCTCGGAGCGTGGCGTGCCCTGCGCTGCTGGGCTGCTCTTCCTCGGCTGGCCCCGGTATGGCAGGAGTTGGTGTTGTGTCTGCCATTACTGCGCCGGTGTGTCGTTGGCATCATTCAGTCGGCGGTGACTGGAGAGATTGAGCATTGGACACGAAAACCATTGTGTCTGTAGTTTCGGATAGATATCCGCGCCCATCTACCCGAGTGCAGGATTGGGCTGAGCCTAACACAGCCCTCTGAGCTTGGCATCTGCCGCTGTTTCACTGGTAGGGATTAGCGCTGAGCCACTCTAGACGAATGACACAATAAGATGCATGTCTCACAGGATGACGAAGTGTCTCACGGCTCCCTGTCAAAGAAATTTTTAAAGTAGAAAGACTAAATGACATCTAGACACGAGGTGGGGGAATTCATAGAGCCAATTCTGGCCAACAATGCCACTACCGGCAGTTTTAGCGTCTGAGCGGGTTGCATGCCGCGAGCATCCTTGCTGTTCTGCGACTTGACTGACTTAGAAACCTACTACACAGCCCTAGTACTGGAGCTACAAGTAGCGAGTAGGGTCTAGTTTTTCAAGCATCATGATGCAGGAGTGAAGGAATTGCGTAATTTGAATCAGTCACAGAGTGGCTGATTCTATTATCGTGTCCAACGAAGCCATGATCTGCCAAATCTCTCAACTATGCGAGTGGCAGATGAAAGTGTTTCAAGACAGGGAACCGCAGCGTGTGTTCCCTCCGCCTCATCGTACCAGAGTATCCCTCAACGAGTAATTTTGACACGTGGAACTAAAAAAAAATGCTTTGCCTGGGCGAGATCCAAGGCATCGTTTGGTCCTAATAACAGCCTACTCTGCTCTGCGATGTAGCCACCTTTGTGGCCATACATACTTATTCCACCTGAGAAGCAATCTTTCTCGCCCAATTTACATTGCGTACCAAAAGCAGCATCCGAATCAAAGCATTGAAGAAAAAAATGACAGTCACTTTCCCCCAAGTCGTGCTGGACACGACACTCAGCGACCTTTACCGTCTGGACAATGAGAACGGGCACCAGCCGACACTGGTCCATGCCCCGTTCCAGGTCTACCACCGATCACCCACTACCAAGTTCATATACCACTCCGGTCTGCGAACTTCACAACCCGTCGCCGAAAACGAGGCCGTAGTCAGGCTGCGTCTTTGGACGAGCCCGCAGAGGCACTTGTTTGCCGCGGGGCGGATGCCAGCAGTGATTCTCACGCTCGGTCAGCGAGATGCGGAGCTGGCCTCGAGTGCCGCGACGTTCCTGCCCGTCGAGGACTTTTCAAAAAGCATCTCTGTGCTGCCGCCGGACCAAAGACCATCCATTGAGTTTCGGTCGCGTCCAGACGAGTCCATGGTGGGCTCAGGCTCGGCAATCGCGCTGAGCCGCCCGACCGACTGCCTGGCGCATCTGCCGCACCTCACTGACCCAGAGGTGCACTATGAGATCCTGTCCAAGCGCGGGCTGGCGCATTCCAGCCTGCCCTCGCCGCCGTCCACCGTGATTGACACCATCATCCCCCCCAACACGTGGCAGCACCCTGCCAAGATTGCCGCCGAGGCGGCGCGGATGGCGCAGACCCTCGACTCGCACAAGCTGCCGTTTGTGGTGAAGCTGCCGCAGTCCGCCGGCAAGGGAACCTTTATCCTCAGCACCGAGACGCAGCGCGTGCAGCTTCAGGAGGCGCTGCGGCCCCAGCTCGAGGCCATGCTCGCGCAGCTGACCGACGCAAACTACGGCATGCATCCCTGCTCCCTGGTCTTGCAGGACTATGTCGGCGGCAAGGTCGTCGCCCTCTCGCTCTTCATCACGCGCGCGGGCCGGCCCGTGTTTGTGGGCTGCTGCAAGCAAAAGTTCAACGACGAAGGGCACTGGGTCGGCGGCTCCATCGCCTACACGAGCCAGGGCCGGCTGCGGGCGCGGTACGCCGAGCGCATGGAGCAGGTGGCGGCCTTTCTGCACCAAAAGGGCTATTACGGCCCGGCCGGCATCGACATTCTCACGAGCACGTCGGGGAAGCAGTACATAATAGACCTCAACGTCCGCATCACGGGCACGTTCAACCTCGGGCTCGTCGCGGGCCACTTTGCGCAGCGAGGCCTGGGCAAGGCCATGCTCAAGGCGGCGTACTTTTCGTGCTCGAGGGCCGAGTTTGAGCGCCATTTCGCGGGCGAGCTGCACGAGGGCCGGATCATCATTACGGCTTGGACGTATGACGAGTCGATTGCGCTGAGCTACGGTGTCTTTATTATCGGAGGGAGCAACTCGGCAGAGATTAACCGACAGCTGATGCAGGTTCTGAGTCATGCCGTCCTGGGCCTAGATGGCGTTATTGAATGCTAGATGACAGAACTTTTAGTATTAGATAATTCTAGTTTGAAGGTGCTTGTGTTTTAAGATCTCAACAGTCTCACCCTTGTGTGCACATTGTCGCGATGTCATAGTGTGAACAGGCGGTTGTGAGCTAGCTTGTGAGACATGCATCTCATTGTGTCACTTGCCTAAGCCGACACTACCTTTGCAGTATCTACCGCTCACCACAACGTAAATCACCCAAGGTCTCAACGACGGACGGGTCATTAATGATTCTCACCCTTCCATTAGCTTCGAGAAATACACACGGTTCGACTGGCAATGTGCACAATTTTAACCCTAACCATGGCTGCGAGATGTCTACATGAGTGCAGTTACCAAACTACTGTACAAGGGATGATCACCAGATAACGACAGAAGCCTTGAATTGGCTTTAGGTTCTGTCGTGCTAAGAAATCTATAAGTTTGGTTTCTAGCTAGCTACTCCCGCGCTCCTCACCGCAAGCCGTAAATCTTCATTCGATTGAGCTTCAACAGCCGGAGTTAGTACAGATGGCTCACCCCAATCTGCAGCCAAATACACGTCTTCCACGGCCTTTTCACCGTCGCATTCCATGATTTGAAGCATTGAATGCTCGAATTGACGAAGAATGCCGTCCATCATCTCCACAGAAAGCAGACTGCCGTCAAAGGTAGTATTGACTCGGATTCCCTCTTGGGATGATTTGACACTAAATCGAAACGGCGAATACATCGTGATGCCAGTCCAGAGCAGCTCCATGCCAATTCTCTCTCCCCAAGTGTTTGTAATGTAGCTTGATCCGGCGGAGAATGTCACATAGATGGCAGCGTCGCAGGCCGCCTTCGTGTCTTCGTCGAGGCTCTTGATCTTGTCCCAACCAAGGTGTTCGAAAGCAGCCATATCGTTGAGATCTCGTTGAGAAGAGCAGAGCAAATCTCGAATCTTACGGCCGACAGCTACATGGAAGCGATGAGGAATTTTTGTCATTGCTGGCGCAATCATTTCCTCGACTCCGGGAAGTGGCACGTTGCGGCCAGTACGATACTGAGAAAAGACCACCTCTTCAGACTGTAAATGCCGACTGAATACAATAGCCATTGCAACCTCGGCCATAGTGGAGACTGTGATTCCAGACATCTGTGTTTTGCGCAGGCTAAACTTCCGTGCAAGATTGACGTCTGCCAGGACTTTGTGTGACGCCGGGACTACACAAAATGGCTTTGAAGGCGTGCATGATTTTGAACCAGCCAGATACGTTCGCCAAAATGACTCGGCGGGGGTTTGCTCAGCCAAAACGGTGTGTTTGATGAACTGGTTAAACTTCAGGCCCCGGTTGGGCGATGCTTCGTTTCGAAAAGCATACTCCAAATCTGCATACAGCATAGGGACAGCTGTGCCATCGTAGCAGGCATGCGATCCTGACCATACAAAAAATAGCTTACCACTCCTCTGGTCAGTCACAATGGCGAAGCGAGTAATGAAATCTCCGTTACCAATGTAGTCAGCTTTGTCCTTTTCGAGAAACCTCTCCAGCGAGGTTTCGCGTTGCCATTCGAGCTCGCCTTTCATTACGACTTGGAAGTTTCTGCCATCGGCAATCTGCACAAGGCGTGTTCGCAAAATGGTGTTCCTGGCAGAAATCGTGTTCCAAGACGATTTGAGTCTCGCAACATCCATATGTGGAGGCAGATGAAAGACGCACTGCAGAAGATACCTGTTTGCCGGCGCTGCAAAGTAATCCTGGTGTGCACTCGCGGGGAAGACATCGTCAACCTGGCCCCTGGAGAGTCTCGCTGCGTCAAGTACCCTTGATAAATCACGTCCAGAGAGCAACGAGAAAGTTTCAACCAGTGGGAGATCTTCCGCGGCAGAAGTGCACAATGCCATGTCGGCCAAGACAGGGTGCTGCGAGATCATGGCCACGGTCAGGGACAAGCCCTCGGCGCGCGCCGTGGCCACAAGCTTCATAGATACTATAGAATCTCCTCCGAGGTGATAAAAATTGTCTTGAGCTTCGATTTTCGATACTCCGAGTACAGCTTGCCAAAGGACTGACAATCGTTGCTCTAGCACCGTCAACTGCCGATGGACCTTCTCGCCAGTAAAACTATCGAGCTCGGCCACAGATAACTCGGCAGCCATGCTGCGAAGCCTTTTTCGGTCTAGCTTGCCAGAAATGGAAAATGGAAAGCTCTGAACTGGGATAAAAAATGTCGGTATTGCGTACGCCGGAAGGACAAGAGACAGGCTTGTGGTAGCTTGCGTAGCGAGGGAGCGTAGAAGTCCCTGTTCGTCCAAAGAAGTCACGACGCAAGGCCTATCCTGTTCCCAGTTGAGAAAACCCGCGCTTCTGTCCATTTTAAGAAACGCCATCAAGGTGGGGTTGCCAAAGTTGTCTGCTGGCGTCACAGCCTCGACTATGACTTCCGTGGAGCCTGAAAATACTTTTTGAAGCTGATGTTCCACCTCGCCCATCTCCAGACGCTGTCCCCGAATCTTCACTTGGTTGTCCTTTCTACCAAGAAAGAACAGGGTTCCGTCTTCCTTGAACATGACCAAATCGCCTGTTCGATATAGGCGACCTTGCCGGCCTGCGACTTGCATCCAGTGCGGAGGAGGTATGAAAGCTTGTTGGGTTTTGGCGGCTTCGTGCAAGTAGCCACGACCCACGGTAGGGCCCTCAATCAGAAGTTCACCAACAGCATTAACCGCCATCAGCTTGTCCGGGTCATTCTGATCGACAACCCAAGCGCCGACGAAAGGCTTTCCTAAGCTGCCCGGCCCATGTTCTGATGAACTGTAATCTAGAACGGTGATGGCCACAGCGCACTCCGTAGGGCCATACGCAGAAATGAGCCTGAGTTTGGTTTTCCACTTGTTGATCAAATCTTCAGGAACGCTTTCGCCGCCAAGTATTACAGTGTGGAGTCCTCCAATGTCCTGCAGCTCAATGTTCCGGAAGAGCGATGGTGTGAAAAAAGCACTGGTCACTTGCATCTTGCGTATAGAACCAGCAAGATCATTCACTCTATCCCAGTCGGAAGGGATGCAGACACATCCGCCGAAAATCAAGGTGAAGATGATCTCGATGATGCATGCGTCGAAGGCGTAGCTAACGAATTGCAGCATTCTCGGCCTTTGATCCATTCCCATGGCTTTTCCGCCATGGATCGCACTTGTGCATAGTTGCTCATGTTCAATTACGCAGCCTTTTGGTTGACCAGTACTTCCCGACGTGAATATGACATATGCGGCGTTCTTAGGCGTGACTCTTGCGATGTTGTTCGTTGTTCCTTGGAGGCCGCCGTCGCCAGTGAAAGAATCGACCACCAAAACCTCTGAGACAATGTCTGCACAAAGTTGCGCGTATTTTTGCGAAGCGAGCAGCAACTTGGCCTCAGTCTTTTGGACCATATGTCGGAGGCGACTTTGCGGTTGTGTCGGATCAAGAGAGACAAAGGCCCCTCCAGCTTTCAGGACAGCCAGCATAGACACAATCATCCACTTGGACTTTTCAAAACACAAAGGAACAAGGATTTCGGGACCAATGCCTTGAAAGGTAAGATGGCATGCCAAGCGTGATGCGAGCGTGTCAAGCTCTCGATAGCTCAAGCTGCCATCCCACGCACAGACTGCTTGCTGCTCTGGGTGCTCCTGCGCTCGACTTTCGATCAAGTCATGCGCCACGGCACTTATAGCCGTCGGAATATTGCTGTTCCAGCTCAGTATTTGCTGCATGCTGACCGAATTAAAGAATAATTGTTCTTCTGCCATAGCATGCTTTGAGAGGTTTGGACGATCGAGACAAATACAGTATCGATACTTGCTACGAAGGATACTCCGATGTTCAAGATGACGTGATGACCTGGCAGTAAAAATTTGAACGAGTCTATGTAGTCATGGCCTTGAGGGATTGACTCATGTGCGGCCGTGGGTTCATGGACTTCAGCGGTAGCAAGGCTGCCTAGCGCGAGGGGCGTGAATGTCGCAATTATGACGGCCACACCCCCCAGCACCGTTGATTGACTGCGGTAAATTCATAAGACAAAAAGCCTTCGCCAGGCGGCTTTCTGCGGGCTCAGACAAGTCGCGCTAGCGCATGGCCCGTATCGCTCTGGGAAGCTGCATATGGGTCTATGCAAGCAAAGCTGCACGGTGTAAGAGCTTACGAGGCCTCGACCACCTTGCCTGCATCTTGGTTCTTCAATTCGTTGCCGAAATGCCGAACTGCCGGAAGTAGAAATGGAGGGAAGCATCTTGTGGAACTTTTGATAAAAAGTAGTATATGGAAAGCGTGCTGAAAATATCATTCGGCTGAAAAAGCGTAGCTGAAGAGGTACTCTCACATTGTCTCTCGCTCGTCACCTGCCCCATCCCAACCTGTTTTACCCGCGGTCTTTCTTACCTTTCTGTCGTCCTACACTTGTTTACGCATCATTATTTTCTTGCTGCGAGAGAAATGGCACCCTCAACCATAGAAACACCTTCTCCCAGTGAGCCTCTAGTGACTGATCAGCCATTAGACAAGGCAGCGATAGGAAACTACAAGGAGCATCTGCCAATCACCTACGACAAAGATGCCGAGGAAGGTAGAAAGGGCTATAGTGCAGCGAAGGTACCTTCTGATTCGACTGATAGCTTCACTACTCAATTGAAGAAAACCTCATGCTGACGATGCTAAGTATCCAAACTACCTGCCAACCTGGGACCATTCTCAGAAATACCCACCTTTGGAGCCTTTTACGCACCTTGAACGCGGCAGAGACGTCGATACTTCATATGGGGAGCTTCTGACTGGGGTTGCGAAAGTGACGCACCTCACCCCGACCATCGGTACAGAGGTGCAGGGCATTCAAATAAGCAAGCTCTCTCCAGCCGGTAAGGACCAGCTCGCTCGATACGTGGCAGAGCGAAAAGTAGTCGCCTTTCGCAAGCAAGATTTTGCGTCTCTTCCCATCCCCGAAGCCTTAGATTACGTTCGCCATTTTGGCCCTCTTCATATCCATCCCACCTCGGGCTCCCCGGTTGGCCATCCCGAAATCCACCTCGTGCACCGAGCCGCGGGTGACAACAGCGCCAGCAAGTTCTTGGAGACACGCACCAGCTCTGTTGCGTGGCATTCTGACGTGACGTACGAAAGGCAGCCCCCTGGCATTGCATTTCTGTACATGCTCGAGAAGCCTGAGACGGGTGGCGATACGCTGTTTGCCAACACGGTTGAGGCATACAACCGGCTAAGCCCGCTATTCCAGGAGCGCTTGCACGGACTGCAGGCTATGCACTCCGGAGTCGAGCAAGCCAATGCCAGTGTTTCGAGAGGAGGCGTCTTGCGCCGCGAGCCGGTGCAGTCTATTCACCCGCTTGTACGAACCCACCCTGCAACGGGCGAAAAGGCCCTGTTCATTAACCCACAATGTAATGTTTCCATTCCGAACCCAGGCACACTGCAAATGATGCTAATCAATCTCAAGCCACGCGAGGAATTGTAGGAATGAAGCAGGAGGAGAGTGATATGCTCCTGTCATTTCTTTACAACCACATCGCTCTCGGCGCGGATTTTCACTCTCGCGTCAAGTGGGAGGAAGACACGGTTGTGGTCTGGGACAACCGTGTCACACAACACACAGCGCTGATTGATTGGAAGGATGGGCAGAGACGCCATATTGCTCGCATTACGCCTTTGGCCGAAAAGCCATATGAGACGCCTTTTAAATGACGAAAGGCTACCCATAACAACTAGATTTACAAAATGTTAGTTAAACCTCGGTGAGCACGAAAATACCTCCACTCGTATTTTGAACTGCGTTTTATCCACGTCCCATTATGCCCATGCGCGACAAGTGCTGAGCGCTATACTACCTTCAACTGCCACAATATCAATTTTTTTCCCCGCGAGACTTTGGAGTTATGGGGTATCGCTTTTTTTCATCTTTTTCATTATCCACGGTCTGTAGAATGGTAAAGGCGCGCCGAGCTTGAAGGGCGCGGAGTCTTCTCCTTAATTGAGCTAGCTCCGTAGCTTCCATCCACGCCATTTCCTACCATATCTTAAAACCGCCACTGGACCAAGTAAGCTGAGGCCGAAGATGAAAGCCAGAACAGAGTAAGCCCAGCTGCTTCCCATAGCTTCAGACATTGGCTCTATCGTGGCACTGACAACGGCAGCCAAGAGGCACTGGCCAATGTTTCTCGCTGCGGCCGCAACGGCGAACTGACCAGGACTGAAAACCTGGTTAGCAGTGTGGGCCAAACGTGCCTGTGGTCAATGATACTCACTGAAAGTCGGCCATCAATACGATGGTTACCTGTGAGGTCGCGCTGACACCGTATCCGACGATAAAGAGGAACACAAGCGGACCTGCAATTGACGTGTCGCGTCGAAGCGTCCAGGCGTAACCGACAACACCGACCACAACAAGAAACATGAGTGGTAATCCAATCTGGAGTCGAGCTAGCTCAAGCGGAAGCTTGAAATTGTCGACTTGAATGTGTTTTTCGAGCGAAATGTTGAGTTTTCGTGCATGGCGACGGTAGTTCCAATCCAGGAGCATTCCGGTGACGAAGCTGGACACGATGGTTCCCGCACCTACTGGTAGAGCGACGAGGGAGATCTGCGTGTTGGAGAAGCCATAAAGGTCGTAGAGAATCTTGGACATGTCGGTGAATATTGCATAGTAGCATACATTTGCTATAATACTGTTAGTCTGGCATTTTTCAGCAGAAAATCGCAGCACTAAGACTCACCCAGACTCAATGTTAGCACTAGGAGTGCAGAAGCAGGATTCGCAAGTATTCGAAGCGTCCGGAGAGGATTGGGGACAGCCAGGCGAAACTTCTTCTGCAGCTGTGCCTGCTTCTCATAGTCAACTGGGATACCTTTCATACGCCGGTTCTTGAATCGGATCGAATCAGTCAAATTTTGGCAGACCCGCGGCGCTGGAATCGATCCGTCGTCGACAATCTGACGGCATGTCTCTGGAAGAAAGAGCACCAGTGGGACTAGAGTAACTGCAGAGATGATGACAAGAAACCAAAATATCCTGATTGCGGTTAGCCTTTTGGAGAGGTTCCTTGCGTGAGCACGTAGCTTGGCTTACCAGTGCCAACCTGCATGTTGGCTAATCAAGCCGCCTAGGACTGGACTAAGCGAGGGACCAAGAGTCGCAGCCACTGACGAATACGCAAGATATTCGCCTCTCTCTGCGGAAACTATACAGTCACCAACAAGGCTTTACTCAGTCTTAGTATGGACTTCGGTGGCGGGGAGGGGGGTAGAAGGCTCAAGTTTCCATCACGTACGCTTGGCTCATTATACCGCAGCTGCCTGCCGACTGCAGCATTCGCAAGAAAAGTAGGGCATAATAGTTGTTCTGCAACGCCAACCCCAGATTGGCAATAATCGATATGATGAAGCAAATAATGTAGGCCAGTCTTCTTCCAGCGGTTTCGGAGAAACCCGCAATCATCGTGGGTGCGATGCCCTGGACGACCTATTTCTACCCATGAGCAAAATCGACATGTTTACGTTTAGAATCGCTTGTCCTGACGCACCAAAAAAGTCGTAACGGACAGGTTAATTTTTGCATTCGAGATTTTGAGATCATGAGCAATCTGACAATGTGTTAAATAGAACCAAAATGGTGAGGACAGAGGGACAAGTGTACCTGGTTTACTGCTGGGAAGTAAATGCTGCTGCCCATGAAGGACAGAAGCCCCATGAAGGAAGCAAACAAAATAATCGCCCGCTTCTGCAGCCCTGTGAAAACCGAGTATGGCCGGGGTGGCTCAGCATCCATCGGCATGACTGGTGCTGTGGGCGAGGCGGGCGCCGCAGCGTCTTGAACACCACCTTGGGCGGCATTGATGTCCCCCCCTTCGCTGCACTCGCCGTCCGTTCCATCAAGACCAGAGCGATTCTTTTCCAAAGCCATGCTGAGAAAACTTTGTATGTGTGTTGGGTGTCTGTTTTAAGAATGTGCCCGGAAATTCAGCCTGGAGATGGCTCGCAATGGCCAACGGAGCCTGCCTATGCGCTGCCGAGTATCCACCGCGATGCCTCAAGGAACAGCCTAAAATGAATGAGAAGGTCAACGGGAACGGAATAAGTTGCAGGCAGAGGGCCATTCGGTTGCCATCACGTGCGAGGCTGTAGTTCTGACGATCTCCCGCCCCGGCTTCGCGGGCGCAGCTCCCCGAGCCTCCATAATGGTGCGCAATCAGTGGAATCCTCAGCGGTAAGCAGATGCCGTATAGCCGCATAATTTACTTGTGAGCATCTAGACCTTGTCACACTCCGTCTTATCTAGAGAAATTACCTCAATCACGCAGGAAGACTTGTGGAGCGTGCCGGGCCCTGCGGACACCTACCCAATCATCCCTCGACGTTCGGAGCCTTGTAAGCACACGAGCCATCGCCGCCTCCTTTTGATTCATCTTGTGTGGATCAAAATTTCGCAGATTCGCCGCCACATGGCGCCATTCACTCCTACCTACAGCCCCGGTATGCACACCCCTACACCTAGCGCGACGGATGGACACCTCCGCAAGTATGAACGGTCTAAGTTACCATCGCGCATGCTTGTTTGACCGGAAATGAGAGTTGCTTGTAGTATCCTACGGGTTCATCATACGTATTGTCCGGGCTACACGTATGTGCCATTGCAAGCACGGATGGGGCTGCCTCTTGGTCTCATGATGCAGAGATAGGTAAACGAAATGGCGGGGTTCTTTTTCAGCTTCGAAATGAATGCAGATTTAGCTGCAGGACATGGGTACTCATGGGCAAAAGCCTTGCTTTTAATGAGCGGCAGCCTACGAGCAGGTCAGTTATTTTTCAGTTTGTTGGACGGAACTTTTGCGCAATGCTTGGCTTGAGTGGTCTATGATCGGCCAGCATGTGTCGACGAACTAGAAACCATGTCTACAATTTCAGGATACCTAGCTAAACGTATAAGTTACTTGTTGACTCTAGCTGCCCTCAGTTACCGTCTCGCTCTCTTCCAGTAAAAAGGCTATCTATTGGTACGACCTATCCTCGATTCCGAACAAAATACCTACTCGTGCGCCAAGGCCAATTGGCGAACTCTGTCAGCATGAAAATCCGCCCCCTTACATATACTCCCATGGCTAACAGCTAGTAACACAGTCTCAAGGAAATGAGGGTCGCGATCGTTGGAGTTGGCCATGTTGGGTGTGCTCTTGCTGCAGATTTGGAGAGTCGCGGCATTCAGACAATCCTTTGGGCAGCTCCTGGCCATCGCACCATCTTTGATCGACTGGCCAAGCAAAGCTACTTGGAAGCCTCCGAAGCAATGACCGGCCGTTTCTATCCAGCTTTCACGACCAGCGTCTATAAGCTCCTCCAATTCGCAGAGGTTATCATTGTCGCTGTCCCGACGACCGGGCACAGAGCCATCCTGACGGAGTTCGCCACACATAACCTCAACCGGCACATCGTCGTCTTCATCACAGGAAATTTTGTTGGGCCCGTGGCAGCCGCAGCGATTACTGCACAAGCAATTGTCTGCACATCTCGTTCTCCCTATACGTCTAGAATTGAAGAGACGGGCACCGGAGAAATTCGGATACGGTTCAACGGGATCAAGAAACGCCTCGAAATTGCAGGTTTCGGTAAACTAGATCGGCCCATCCGCGATATGCTGAGCCGAGTCTTCTCCATCCCTCTTGTCTGGTATTCCAACACGCTGAAGCTAGACTTGGCTACCAATCACGGCGTGGTCCACCCGCCAACTATGCTCTCCAACATGGGTGCAATCAACAACAAGGCAAACTTGTTCTTCTATCGCGACTGTATGACGGCTGAAGTATGCAGTCTCATGCTAGCAGCGGACAGAGAACGCTTGGCGGTTGCCACCGCACTTGGATTTACGGACCTGGAAGATATTCTCGAAATGTTCAACACCGATTACGGCACAGAACACACTAATCTGGCCATATTTATGCAGCAGATCGATGCTCTGAACAAGAGACCAGGCCTCCCCGTTAGTCTCCAGGCTCGACAAATCTCACAAGACATTCCATTCTGGTGCGTACCAGTGGCCAGCTTGGGAAAGGCGCTGAAGGTGCCGACGCCAGTCATTGACGGGTGGATTCTCTCGAGCATGTGCATCAACCAGGTGGACTATCAGGGGATTGGCAGGACGCTGCAAACTTTCGGAATCAGAAGTAATGCTTCTGTGAAAGAGATTCTCAGAAAATTTAGGGCAATGGATGAATCTGACCAAGATTTCGAACAACATTTACACCATTTGAGCGGCAGTCGACGTGCAAACCTATAACCCTAACCCTGTTTGGAAGACGCGTCGTGAATCGACTCGAGCAAAATGGATGCTGAACAAAAAGTTTCGAAAGTTTTCGACTCAATTCTCACGAATTGAACTAAATATTTGCTAATTAAAACAAAATCCTGACTTTGCATTTATGCCCTTCGTACTACTGGTTTTCTAGACTTGATTTTGACCAGCGAGCCCTAGCTTCTGCTCCGCAGAGCGGTAAATCGACACGCTTGCGCTCTGCTAGGCGCCTCTTCCTTATTTATTCCGGAGCACCACTTGTTTTTTGGTTTCGCCCAGCTTGTCTTGCATCGACTCCCACGGTTCTGCAATTTTCGTCAATATGGGTTGCAAAGTCGGCAGCAGTGATGTCCTCTGCCCCGACTCCAATTGACTGAGCCAGCTTGGCTTTGATCTTGCTCTCCTGCTGCTGATTGCTCGCCGGCGAGCACACGGAGTGGGGATCGGCGGCCATGAGCTGCAGGTACTTCTGGTTCGACTGCAGGAGATCGAGGCCGAACTGGCCGCCAAACAGGGCCGCTCCGCTCCCGTGGGCCGGCAAGACCTTGACAATGTTGTTTTGCAAAAGTATGTCCTTGCTCTTCTGCAATTGCCTGCTCTGCTTCAGTGTATCGCTGCTGACGAGGAAGTGGATGGTGCTCTCCAGCTCGTCTCCCACCAGTGCCACCCCGTTGATCATGGCAACTGTCCCAAGCTGAGTGTGGGCTTGTACATTTGTCACATTCATCATGCCGTCGTGCATTGCAAAGGCTTGGGGCTCGCCTTGCTTCAAAGCGACATCTCTGCCGTTTCTCAGCCCAAACTTTTGCACAAGCGTGTCCTGCGCCACGACTGGGGCGTTTTTGATGCTTTTCGCGTAGCGACCGGAAACGTGGTCGTCGTGCTCATGGCTCAGAATGACCTTTTCGATGGCGAGCCCAGTCTCCTGCTGCAACTTTTCGTTGCAACGGTCGGCCAAGACCTTGGCTGTCGATGTGTCGAACATGAATGCTGAGTTTTGGGAAGATTTAATGTAGTAAACCATGACGCCCACGTCCAGGTCTGGTGAATATCCTTCATCGCCTAGGTTGACAATCTCGGGCTGAATACCCTGTGGCACCTTGTCGGCATCGTCAGAGCCTCCGGCGTAGCAGCCATAGATCTCTGCGCCGACATTCTGAATCTGGCCGAAAAATACTTTTACTTGATTTCTTTCTTGCCGTCTCAACAATTTTCTATTTCCGTCGTCAGCTTTTCCGCGACGGCTTGAGCAGGCCCAGCTTGCCACTCACGGCACGTACGATGCCGACCAATCCAGGCTCGGACCAAGACGGCGAGCTTCTAGAGCTCCATTGTGTATGCAGGCTGCTGAGCAGCTGACAGTAGCCAATACTGTTGCTGATGCTGATTGTCTCATAGCAAAATCGTGTTAGGCTGTCCGTGTTGACACGAGGTCATAGGGTGCCGTAGGAAGCAGACAGATGAGAGGAATTGAGTTGTTGTATTCTTCAAACTAAGCCCGTAGGCACCTGACGGAGATGTTTAGTAGACTACGGAGGAACATCCTTCCACTGTCGATAGCACCTGCCAGTGCCTACACATAATCCAAAATTCTAGAATCAAAAGGAATATGCGACTAATCCTAAGCATAACCCAAATCCGAGCCCTAATCCGAGTCCTGACCAGCGCTTCGCGCGAGGCCTATAACTTACATCGCGCATTTTAAACTTCACAAGGCCTTTCTCGCCTAATTAGGTTAGTATAGCACTAGTGGATTTAGCGCACTACTAGCGTATTCTTTGATCAATCAGAGGCTATTACTTATTTCCTAGCAGGCTTAAAAGGGTCATAGACAAGACACATTACCACAACACCTGCTCGTTTGGCCCATGTACTATCAGTTCCGTGACACATACATTGACTGATTCCGAGGACGGTTCGATCTGAAAATGCCTTTAGCAGTAGACGAAGACATATTCACCCCGAACACCTCCCCTCATGTCCACTTGGTCGACAAATGTTTGTCGAGTTTCTTAAGTAGGTATCTCGTCGCATTCTTTTCTATAATACATCTAGCCTCACAAAGCACACATCCTTCCACTGAATGAACCCAATTCGTAATGTCCATCCCGAATACTTTTACTCCACCCTCGGCCTGCACGAGGCCATCAAACTTTCAAGATAGCATGGAATTCCTGAATTTGCTGCAGCACGGCTGATCGACTAGTACCGCCCCTGGCCGATTTCGCCTCAACACTCGACTCGTATTCGAATGCCTTTACAATGTCCGCCGTGAATCGAGAATCAATGGCTTGCAGTTGCTCTAGGGTTAGCTTGTCCATCGAGGTTTCGGTGTTTTCTGACAACGCTACGACGCGTCCAGAAATGTGATGAGCTTCCCTGAAAGGGCATCCGTTTCGCACTAGCCACTCCGCGACATCAGTGGCAAGCATGGTCTTGTCCAGGGCAGCCAACATCCGCTCGGGCCGTACTGTCATGGTGGCGATAACCCCGTTAGCGATGCCCAGACTATCCGAAACAGTTTGGACTGAGTCCAGCATAGGTTCCCATCCCTCCTGGAGGTCCTTGTTGTAGCAAGTGGGCAAGCCTTTCACGCTCTATCAGGTCTTTGTTAGTGGCTGCTCTTGGCCCGCTCCTGATCGTTCATGAGCAGATGTCTGTATTCGGACTCACCATCATCAGCCCGGCCATTTGGCCGAAAGCGCGGCCTGACTTTCCGCGCAAGAGTTCTAAACTGTCGGCGTTTTTCTTGTTTGGCATTAAACTGGACGTGGGTTAGTCTTGTGGGAGCGACTGCGGTTGGCGGTAGATGCAACGAACCTGCTGCCAGTACTATATAGATCTGCCAAACGACAAAACCCAAACTCAGCAGTAGAGTAGAGTATGAGATCTTCAGCCCACCTGCTGATGTGGCTGGTAAAGATCGAGTTCCAGGTCAGAAACTCGATGATAAAGTCACGGTCGCCGGAAGTGTTCATCGAGTTGAGAGTAATTCCGCCGAAACCCAGCTCCGCGGCTATGGCATCGCGATCGATGCCAAACACATTGCCAGCTAATGCGCCACAGCCAAGTGGGCTAAGGTTGACCCTTTCAAAGACCTGGCGCAATCGCTCGAGATCCTGCTTAAACGAAGCAGCATGTGACATTATCCACTGAGCCCAGCGAACTGGCTGCGCGCGCTGTAAGTGGGTGTAGCCAGGCATGAGGTAGTCGCTAGGGATATTGCTCAGCAAGGGATTTTGTCTGGGAGCAGTGATAAGCTTACATTTCAGCCTCAGCACGTTTCGTGAGGACTTGAAGGAAAGCAACGAGTTGGCTGTCGATTTCACGGATGCGGTCACGTAGCCACATGCGCATGTCACAGACGACCTGCTCATTGCGGCTGCGACCTGTGTGCAGCTTGCCGGCGGTGTCCTTTCCGATAACCTCTCCTAATCGACGTTCATTTGCAGTATGAATCTAATTCAGGGTGTTAGTCTTAGGGTAGGGAGCTGAGTGGCGCGGGCCAGCATCTCACGTCTTCATCATTTGGCATGATGGCAAAGGTTCCTTGCTTCCATTCCTCCATCACTTTAAGCAGGCCACTCTCAATCAATTTAAATTCATCTTGAGTGATGATGCCAACCTTTGAGTTGGCCCTGGCGAAAGCAATCGATCCGAGAATGTCCTCTCTATAGAGAGCCTTGTCGTACCCAATCGAGGCATTATACTTGTGCATAAGCGGATCAATCCCACCTGGGCATCGCAGGGTTAGTTTGCCAGCTATGAAGCTTGTGTGGGGACAATCGAACCTGTAAACCTGCCACCCCAGAGCATATTGGTTGCCGGGGCGTCCGCCTTTTTTTCAGCCATGTTGGAGTATTTGTTCTCGGCGCTGGTCGCGGTCGTTGGGATTCCAAGCTCGACGACCGGTGGAGCTAATTGAGGTCAAGCGCGTGGTATTAGCAATTGCCGTCCAAATTGAGGGACGCTGGTCAATTCGAGATGTTTCTTGATTAAAAAGGTCGAGAACCACGATGGGGCTCATCAAGCTCGAGAGCTTGAAGAGCACGTGACTTGTTGAGCTCAAGGACGGGGGCCGATATCGGCAGTGTCAGTCACCAGAGCTTGGCTCGCGCGTACTTTATTGAATGCTGTAACAAATTTATGCTCGGGGCTTGTCAAAATAGTATAGTTGATGTGCAGACTTTGAAAACATAGTAACATGTAAAATTTAGAAGCCTGCATTGTATATACTCGTAGCCGCTATTCATGGCTTAGGTAGAGCATCATGTTTATCACTAGCGGCAGAGCTGTCGTTTCCGCCATCAGTCTCTTTTTGAGCGTAAATGTTGCCGGCGCGCCAAAGTCCCAGTTCAACTAAGAGTAGTTTCCGTTTTTCTTCCATTGCTGCGCCATTTGCTGCTGAAACGTCTTTGTCCACCGAAAGTCCAGAAGACTGTAGCATGATATCGAGCGTCCACACTGTTCCAGAGGTCATTACAGTATCGGGTGATACGGTCCATGCAGCTCACAGTCCATTGTCATTATATGATCGTAGACGTCGTGTTTTTGATCGCTTTCAATTTGTTCTTTCATGATGTCGATAGGCGTGCGCAATGTCGTAGGCAGCATCGATGCTGGCGGGGCATCGTCGACCGCGATTGTTCTGTCCACATGTAAAACTGAGTGTAGATACATACGAGCTCAGTAGTACTTACTGCCAAAACTCCTCTAAATCGTCCAGTCGACGAAAAATGTTTGAGGCGTTTTGCCTCAACTCGTCCATGGCCGTTTCTAACTCGCTGAACTGCATCTGTGCTCGCGCTCCTGAATCGAGAGTGTTCGGGGTCTTGATAATTCGAAGCGAAGAGTTGAGTGAGTTGATCTAATTCAGATGCATTGATGAAATGTGCAGGGCGAAAGCAATCTAGAGTACGATCCGACGAACAGGCATCATCTCCGCCGTGACGACTAAGTGCTATGTGCGAGACTGATAAAATTTTCAACGATTTCCTGTTGAAAAGACGTAGACCAATATATAAGGTGGCCAGATAAGCTCATGATCAATTGATAGCGACGCTTAGAAGACGTTTTATCCTATCTGCACTAGCCAAAGGATGCACACAGTTGCCTCCGGGGGGTGGGCGCGTGTAAAGATGGCATTTAGTCGGCGAATACTGCGGAGGGCAGCCATAGTGACACGAATAAACAAAGTTTGAGACACCTTACTTTGCATGGCTCTATACCTAATCAGGACGAGATATTTTGAGTTCTCTATCGTGGTCTTCCGGGGGGCAAGCGACAAGGGCAACGCGAAAGAGAAGGGGGACTCTAAACGCTAGATCAAGAGAGATGTGATACAATCAGAGCGAACCAAAGAGCAAATAAATAGCTTGAGCGCACGTGAGAGAAACGGCGGATCAAGTCAATGCGGCGATTTTGCGGCGAACCACACGCTTCAAGCACCCAAGATGCTCCAAACCATCTGAGGCATCAGCCGGCTTTTGCCCAGTTGTTGAGTGGTTTGCGGAAAGAGGCCCACGAATAGAAGACTGATGCAGCCGTATAATTTACTTTGGTCCAATCATTGATGTTTTGTTTTCATTGCAATGGTTGGGGGCTTATGGTCTGTGAAGTTGCTCTGACTCCGGCCCTGCGCAGGCCAGCAGTCTCGTAGCGCTGATTACATGGCATTCGGTGCCCGCGACAGAGGCGGCCTTTATGACGGCATTTACAATGACAGCTGCTGCGAACGAGGACTTAGAGTTTCATAGTAGCTGAATGCTTGTTTTTCTGGTTGTTGGTGTGCGAGGATGCAGGTAGAAACTTGTACTTGCCACCGCAACCTAGCGGGCTATCTCCCGTGTTGCTCTTCCAGCCCCTGATGTGAATGCACTGCGCAACGGTGAAGCTGTCAATAATGCGACAGCATAGAAATCTGCAACTCGTATCTGGAAATTTGTGGTAGAGACAGTGTCCCCGCATATGTCCGCATATGTGGCTTCTCAGGATCGCTTGCCACACACCCCCCTCCCCTGGGGCTTCTGGTCCGAGTCCAGCTGTCCACTCCGCGTACACCTTGCAGCCCAGAGATTTGAAAATTAAACAAATGACATGTAAGCTACAAGACCTTGGTACTTGTTCATTGAGTGCTAATCTGTCAATGTTCTTACCGAACGCTCCCAGGGAGGCCGCGGCACAGCGCGAAAGCAGCGCCATCATGGTTATGCATCTTCTACACCCGCACAGCTCACTCCCGGGTTTATCATGAGTCGTGTTGCGCGCCGCCAGATGATCTAGTGCAGCAAGTTCGGCTCGAATCTGAAACTATGGCTGCTAAGGTGAGGGCTGTTTTGTAGTTACCGGCGGCTACAACTGTGATTACCCGGGCAGATCCTGTAGGTTTCCCCTGGCCGCCCGCGACTCGGTCCATGTGATGTTGACAGTGCAACTGAGAAGAAAACGTTTGGTACTTAGGACGTCTTGGTGAAGTTATCCCGAGAAGGGGACTGCATGCTGTCGTGTTGGACTGGTCCTTCTCAGGCTACAGCGCTGAGAGAGTGCACGCATTAAATCTCGTATCGGCAGCCGCGCCTTGCTCATGCCATCAGTGTTACTTGAATTGCACCAAATTAGAGCGCCACCGCATTCTCTCGATCGTCTAGCGGGAAATAGGTCGAGCAATGGTAAGGCGCCTCAAGATTACCAGGTCATGCCTATTTTAGGTCAGAACAGTTTCGAGAACGCTAGGATTACTTTCGTAGCCGGCATACTAGCATTAGTAATTGAAGTCAGATCAAGCCTTTGCAAATGCGGTAAAAATCGTTGCGGAAACTGCAGCAATCTTGCCACTTATTGGTCTTTCGTCAAATGCTGGAAGAGCAAAATTGGTTGAGCAGCACTTCAGAGCTAATCGTTGACGGCCATTCAGGACCTAACAGGGGTGACAGGCTCGACCGTCGATCAAGGTCCAATGGATCGGCCCTGACCTTTTAGTAGAGGTCCGTGACTGCGACCTAGTCTCAACATTGGCTTGATCTGTAGCAGAGGCTCGATGGTTTGGTCTCGTGTCACCTAGTAAGTAGTGACCTGTTGCTAAATTGGTGCTCTCACGTTTTCAGGTCATGCTACTTCATGCTGTTCAACGGTGCCACCGCCAGCATTCCTTGGCCCTTGTAGTCTCTTTCCGCCCCCTATTATACCCCTGCACTCGGTGCTAAGGCACACCCCGGTCGCAGTGTGGTAACGCGGAGATCATCAAATGTGCGTTGCGCACCCCAGTTCCTGAGTGGGCCTTGCAAACTAATGACAGGCGCAGTAAACCTTGCTCCCCCAAGTGACAAACATATGATTGATCATTTTTTCTTCCACAAATACGAGGATAAGCCTGAAAACTAATCATATTTCTTGGAGGAATACGGCGATCAGCCTTAAGATATGGCTGCTTCCCTCAACCGTAATAAGTGTCGAATCTTGGTAAAGTCCAAAGACTCTTCAGAGTGTGAGAAATTTATCTTGGCTACAATGGCGGATGGACTACTGATCGTATTGAGGCCACTGCAGCCGTGTCGTGATGTGTTTAAAGATATCAGAGCCTGCTCGATCGTGCGGACATGAGAGTTTCATTTCGACGCTATGCTCCTTGCTGCAACGGTTGTACTCTAGATAAGCAGGCTCGAGTAGTAAGTTCTCGCTCGAATCGTTTTGAGTTTCATGCGCAACAGGTTCATGCAACAGGTTCATAGTGTGTTCTCCCCAGTCTGACCGCAAGGAATCTTTGACATCTGGTACGGCACAGAAGCCGAACAGGTTATCAATACTGACTTGCTGAGGCTCTACGTGAGAAAGAAGTTTTGCCCGAGCGGAATATGCATCGACAGCCGTTTGATCGACAACAGCCGGCTTCAGCTATCTGCCGATACTGACTTTCCATCTGTATTTATATAAAACTTAGACAGGGAAGCAATATTGATGGTCTCTATGATTGAGTTGCAAAGCGATAGATGTCTCTCATACATGATGGACAACCACGCCAACATGTTAGCTGTTCCTGACGACATGCGTGAAAAGTCAAACCAGCATTGGGAAGACAGGTTTGGTGATGGCACAACGAAAAGCAACTTCAATTTTGTCGACATTGAGGAACTTTCTTTTCGCTTGCGGGTAAACATTAGGCTGGATCTTGATCTATCCTTCGTCGCCCATTGCCTGCGCGACGCAACAGGTGATAGCTGTCGGGCTCACGCCACCCCAGTCACAGATTCAGAGCAGCCAGGCTGCGTCGAGCCGCGTAGTGCGTACGCGGTAAGTGCCGTCGGCGGAACTAGATATGCTCGCAGTCCGGTGGTGGCCTCTACAAAAGCCGAGGTCACAGTGTTGCCACCGACATTGCGCGCCAGCAGCGCGGTGCCGGCCGATTTTGGCCAGCAATACAAGAGATGTAATCCTGGTAAGTACTGGTTCGAAAAGTCAATGAGGGAATCGGTTACTAAAAGATTATCTCGAACAAAAGTGCGTCGTGTCAAGAAACGCGATTCGTTTGCGCAAGGCCCATCACTATTGTCTTCCACTTTTGCAACTGCGACAATCAACATCATGAAGGTGTCGCGAGGATGTCCTGGGATGCAAGATCAAAGCAGCGACAGGACCACCAAAAGACTTTCCCATTCGCCATGCTTTTATCCCAATCTTCCAGTGAAGATTAAAAAATCTTTCTTGACTCGAGACGAACAAAGAATGGCAGAGCAGGGGGCGGAAGCCAGTAAATGGCAGCTACGTTGAGACAAAGGAAAACAGAACAAATATTGACTTGGCGTCTAAGGTATTACAAGGGTGGACAAAAGAGCAGTGATACACCCCCCCCCCCCAAAAGACAGCGTTCTCATTAGGTCTTTTCATATAAATCAGTCATCTAAAATTACTACAATGATGACAAGCGGCCGCGACGTTCAAAGTATCGTGTATCTCAACAACAAAAATAATCTCTTACTGGAATTATAGTCAAGCGCTCAGATTCCGCGACGATTGTGGGTGGCACAGTTCAATGGCACCGGTTCTCCCTGCCCAACCTCTGCATGGGACAAACTTGATCCACACAAAGTCTAGAGGCGTCTGTGATTTGGGAAGAACTGAGCCTGTCCACTTTAGGTCCTTACATTTCCGGCGCAATTTTTTCAGAACGCGCACTTATCTCACCCTGAATGGCAGATGGAGAGGGGCTGCGTAGGTCACAGCAAGGTGCAGATCGCAAATCAGCAAGATATTTGGGTCTCAGTATGCATCCCTGGCGCTACCAAACGGTCTGGTTCCGATGAAAAGTAATCCCAGCTAGCACAGTGCCGAGGTACGAGGTAGTCTTCAAGCTGAACGTCATTGCTCCGGCTCATGTCGAGGCGGTGCACAGAATGTCAGGCGTCATCACAGTGAGCGTTCGAGACAGGGCTAATTTCGGTGTGCGAGCGGCTCACGGCCTGGGCGGTGATGCCGATGAAACAACGTGCATCCGATTCTGTGCTGTTGCTGAGATCGAATGGGTCCGCGGCGGCCATCAAAACTCAATGTGCTTTGGGGGCGAAATGCCTGGCTTGCATCAGTTGATAGTGAGTCACTACCGAGACATGGTGGAGACTATTCACGTTCGGCGAGCAAGCGGACAAGTAGCAAAGATTCACCTTGCTAGCTCCCGGTCGTTAGCCGCCGCCTGTCAAGTTTGAAGGCTCTCGCACGGCCCTTTCTGCTCTGAACTGACCCCCCTAGTGCCAGTTGCAGATCAAGCCTACGATTGGCTCGGCTAGCTCACAGGCTCAAGGGCAAGAGGGCAAAAGGCCGAGACCGAAAAGTTCTGCTGCGATCACTCGGGCAAGCTTTGGGTGGGGGGGGAGCAGGGGTTTGGTCAGAAAATTGGCGCAACTGGAGGGCACGGTTTCTACATTCAAGAAGGCAGAGCAAGGGTCACCTACGCCAGCCAAAAAGCCGCATGGGCAGCCGAATCACTCGTCAGCCTCTCCTCCCTCGCAAGTGTACCTCCAGCGCTACTCCTTCGGCGAACCATTACATGGCCAACAGTACAGCTAACACGGTCCAAAAGTCCAGCGCCGAACGATTCAGCGCCGGCGCGACGAATCTCAGAAACACAGGCACTAGTCTTAGTCTACAGGCATGTCGATCTGCCGGTAGAAAGTACATAACTAACTACTGGTAGTTAGTATCAATCTTAGTTACCGGGGCCGGTTTAAGCAGGTCGAACCCGTCGCCGTTTCATAATTAGCAAGCATGCCACTTGTCTCCGCAGCATAAAACGGCTTTCTGGATGGCGTCTCCGTGGTCGAGAAGCGTCGAAAGAGGACGAATACGCTGTCGGCCCCGTGCTTCCCCCGAGCCGCTATGGCGCGAGCGAGGAGACAGAGAGAACTTGTGTCACACCCCTACTCCGTAGTGGTTGCTTGACATGATTGCGACCAAGCGAGGACACTGCAACCTGACAATCCAGAGTGGTTTTTGTCTTCGAGCTGTACAAATCACGCCGCTGCTGAATGACTATTGGTGCTTGGGAGTGTGGCACCTGTGCAAGGGGCCTATGCGATCATCAGTATTGTCAGCCATTTTCGTGCACCCCTCATAAGGGAAAGACCGAAACTTAAATGTCATTTGCCTGACCGCCAACTCTACGTGCATGGGAAAGCTGCCGTCGATCTGACTGGCCCCGCCGGGGTGTGCCGCGAAGCACAAAGTCGAGAACTCTCGATCCTAATCCAAGCCACCCGTTTCCTCCGCTAGAGCCCCCGTTGTAGACCTTGTTCGTAACACTAGCTCTACAAGGTGTTTTCTTAGACTTACCATGGGTAGGTGTTAAAAACGCATGCAACATAAAGATGAAATTTCTAAAATCCAACAAGTGAAAATATGACAGATCAATACAGTGTTTGGGGGGGCGGGGGGGAGGGGGGGGCCGGAGAAAGCCTATTAATTAAATATGTTCATTGAGAAGTTGCGTTTCGATGTCATCGATTTCGCGCGCCATGCCCCTCACTGGCCAGGTAGTCACATCATTAAATAGCGACACGTAACAAATCGCAAGGAGCAAGGTGCTCATTTAACATCCAGTAGGCCTAACTAGAGGTGTGAATCTTTGTCAACTCGGGCAACTACCTATCCCTTTTACCCTTTATTCCGGCGAGATAGCCTCTGTTGACGCGTAACTCTGTCAACTCCTAGGCTGGAAAAAAAATCTGTAGGAAATATAAGTGACGGACGTTATGTCGCCATGACTGCTTGTCAGCACCCCAGCGCCTAGCAAAATTTAGACCGTCGCAGCGAATGCATAGCACGCAATGCAAGCGCCAAACCCACTTGCGTTGTTCAGTTGGCTTTCAACGGTATTATTTCGCGATCGAGGCCGGATGGCACCGCCAGCAGAACGATTCCCGCGCTTGGTTGGTTATAGACGATTCCCGCGCTTGGTTGGTTATAGAAAGTACCGAGATCTATGTCTCTAGTGCAGGGCCGCTTCCGCCGGCGGACATGGCGGGGCTTCTCCCTCTGTCTGTCGCAATTGTGAGCCAGCGTAGCGGCCATCAACTTTCGGCTTGCAGGGAACTGACTCTAGAGACTAGACCGTGGCGGGAAGGGTAACGACGGGTGGTTCAACTGGACGTCGAATCATCTAATGTAATCAAAATGCCAAAAAAAAAGAACAAAAAACATAGCCGCGCTATGCAGTGATGTTATTTTTGCTTTGTACTTCTCTGCTTGGGCTGAGCTCGGTCTTTGAGCGCAACACAGCTTGAACAGGCGCGTTTCTAGGGATCGGAGAAGTCACGCACCATTCTACTCTCCGCTCCAGTGTTGGATTATTTCGCGGTCGGGCTTTGGACAGGCTAAAGTTTTGGCATTTAGGTGCACTCTCCAAGAAGAGTGGAAGACTGCGCCGGGCCAACTAAAAAAAGACCCGAGCGCGCCGCAGTCCGAAGTGTATCAGGAGGCCGACATTCCACTTAATTCCTGGGGAAATCCCGATTTACCCCGCTGATTAAGCGCAATCTAATTGATACAGCGGAGGATTTAATGCATATTGACAGCCACCCAGTGTCTATTTCCATGGCTGCCGCAGCCCCAGTCCTGCTTCTCCTGCCGGATGGCATGGATCGGCCAGTGATTAGAAGAGCCTCGGCGACGCGAAAATTGCAGCACTATGAGTATCCTCAGACGACCAAAATAGAGGGAGCCTTGGTACCGTGGAAATACTCTAGATGATGGCGCCGAGGCATTGTCCACGCCAAGTCCGAGACGGGCAGCGGACAGTCCGGAAGGGCCTGCAACCACGCTACTCACAACACTGCGGTAGGTTGGCACCGAGGCTCAGCTGCCGATGAACACATGAGTTCGCAATTTTGGACTTGATTTGCTGGGAGAGCGGAGTTTCCTTTAAACATGAAAGCACAGGTCGTCCCCCACTCGACGTGCAGTCTGAAGACAGCCCCCCCTGGCGCTCGACAGGTGGCTACACGCATCCCAGCTTGAACGCGTGTCATTTCGTACATACGCCATTTTGCCGGAGAAGCATTCATTATCACTACAGCCATCAAGCATCATGCCACCGTCTAGCACCGCCAATGTGAGCTCTTTCAAGCTCCGGTACTTCGCCCGTAAGCTCTTCCGTCCGAAGCAGCCAGCCTCGATATCGGAGATCGGCCTTTTTACCGGGACACCACAGCACGAGTTCTTCTGCCGGGTTGACAGTCTCGCCCCGGTGAGCCGGATGCCTGTATCTTCAGCTCCATTAACGTGGCCAACAGGGCCCAACGTCTCCATTCCAGCCTCGTACCTCTACAAGGGCACGACCAAATCGACCGAGGACTTCCTCGAGGAAACCGATACCGCAGCCCTGCTCGTGATCGTCAACGGCCAAGTGCGCTACGAGCGCTACCTTCTCACCGGCGGACCACAGATCAGCTGGTTATCCATGTCGGTCGCGAAGAGTTTTGTTTCCTGCCTCGTCGGTATTGCAGTCGACGAGGACTTCATTGCGAGCATCGATGAGCCAATCAGCAAGTACGTCCCCGTACAGCCTGGCACGGCTTACGACGGGGTCTCCATCAAAGACGTGCTACACATGTCGTCGGGAGCTCGCTGGAACGAGGACTACAGCGACCGGAATTCGGAAATCTTCCAGATCGGCCAGGCGATGCTCGGTAAAGGGGCTGGTCTCGACGGCTTTGTTGCTCGCATGGTCCGGGAAAGCGCACCTGGCACAGTCTGCCGATACAACTCCGGCGAAACCCAGATTCTCGGCGCGCTCGTCGCGCACGCGACAAAGCGCAGTGTCACCGAGTACATGACCGACAAGCTCGTTCAGCCGCTCGGCTTCGAGTCTCCAAGCTTCTGGATTACCGACATGCTCGGTACCGAAATGGTCTACGCCGGACTCAATATGACGGCGCGGGACTTTGCAAAACTCGGAGAACTCTACCGGAACGACGGCATGTGGCAGGGGAAGAGGATTGTTAGCGCGAGCTGGATACGCGAGTCCACGAGGATTAACTCGCCGGTCCGCGAGGCCGGGCAGCCGATTGTCGGCGACCACAGCCTCGACCTCGGCTATGGCTACCAGTGGTGGATTCCTGCAGGGCGCAAGGGCGACTACTGCGCGATCGGCGTGCTGAACCAGCTCGTCTACGTCAACCCGGAGAAGAACACCACCATTGTCAAGCTCTCGGCGAACCGCAAGTACGGAACAACCCCGAGCGAAAACACAAACCGTGACTCTGAGAACGTCGAGTTCCTACGTGCTATCGCAACGAGTATTTAACAGAAGCCTGTAATATAACGTCAACAGCGTATGAGCAGTCTCTATGACTGTTTATATCCTAATAACACTATTCTTGCCACTGCTGTCTCCTGAACCTACAGCTCCTTGTCGCTTGGCAGCACACCAACACCGGCCGGCGCCGCCATTGACGCCAATCTGGACGTCGCCGACTGGTATTAATTAACCTATTGAGCGTGGTATTATTTGGTAGGGTAACTGGAGGTAGTTATCTCACAAGCAAGCAAATCCAACGATGCATCCACAGTGTCGGTCATTTGCGATGCCCACCGACCAATTTCAGCAGATACCGAGCACAATCCATTCCAACACAATTTCTCACTCCGCAGTGCCAGGCTGAGTAAGGGCATCTGAAGTATAATTGCTATATTACCGCTTCAGGGACGGCCGAACTTGAACTCTGGCATGAGGGGCTAAAGAAGTCCGCGCCTCGCCTCCAACTTCCGAGGCGTCCCTTACCTCCAACTGACTCAAATGGTAATGAGACGCCGCTCATGGCAGGTCATTCGCGACGCTCTCTGAGAGCTTTGAGCATTTAAAATAATACCATAAGTGTTAGAATCACAAGGGATTCGTACAATACGTATTGTGAGGTGTAGTTAAAAGTGATTAAAAGAGTGAAAATCTCATTTATCTATATTAGCTATAGTAGTAGATCTAAGCTAGCTAAAAGTAAGTCTCTTATTAATTTAAGCTAATAAGAGGGCTATATTTAGTAAATATATTAAGAGGTTGTAATACTTATAATTTTCTATATAAGAATACCTCTAACTATCTACCTTTATTTTTTCCACTCTTACTTAAAATTAGCAGTCCTCCGCTACTATTTATAATACTAGGATATCCTTATAGTATTATAATAAACTAAAATTTCTAGTGTGTCTATCCTAATATTAATATAAGTTATAAGCCCCACTAGTTATACTAGTTATATTACCTTTATTACTTATAGTTGAGTAGCTTTAAATAGAGGCCTATATTATCTACTTTAGTTATAGCTATCTTATTACTATCTTAGCGTCTACTAATTACTCTTACTATTGTAAAGTATTTGTTTGTGGAATAGGAGCCTGAGGGCAAGGCTCTAGATACAACACTACTCTTTTAGTTAAAAGGGGGATGATGTAGCGGTGTGGCGCTTGTCATTAGCTTAATCGCGCAGAGGTCTATACTTTAAAAGAATAAAAAAAGGGTTCACAGTATACAGACAGTAAAGAGAATTATTATGAGTACCTGCCACCTATCACTAGCTAGTATAGCATCTCTTAATATGCAATGGATGGCGACTGCACTCGTTCAAGTTGCTGGCGAAGTTCTTCCGCAACAACGACATGGCCCCGATTGATTAGCTTCTCGATAACCATGTCGTGAACTACTTGGTCAGCCTCTGCGCATGTGTCCGAGACGACGGTAACCACGTATTCGGCGTCGCTGGCACTGACAGCTGTCCTCATAACGCACCCCGAGGTGCTGAGGCCAGTAAGAATCAAAGACCTGATACCTTTCTTCTCTAGAAAGAGCTCTAGTCCTGGTGAGCGTAGCGCGGAAACATGACCAGGCCTGCGGGTAAAGAATGAGTCCATCTCTGCAGCATCGCGCACGAGAGCTGGCCATTCTTGGCCAGCACCATCCGACGACCGCATAATCTTCACGGTTTGTTCAATCCTTGCGGCATTCTTGCACGTCTCGAATGGAGTAGCGGTGAGATCGAGAAGGCAGTGGACGATGTGAATGCCGCGTGAGAGAGCCCATGATCGCAGTGATGCTGCTGCGCTGGCAGCATATACTCCGTTGGGTCCCGCGGCTTTTTCCACAAACATGGTGTGGAAGTCGAGGAGTAGAAGTGCCGTTTGGCCAGGGCCATAGCAGCCTGGTGACGAGGGATCTGATGCAGAGAAGATACCGGCCATGTTTATTGTGCGAGGCAAAAAAGAGATGACTGCGAGGCCGGTAGCGATGATAATTTGAATTTGGGAATCAAAGACTGTATATGCCATCTGTAGTGGGAAGAAACTAGTGTGTTTAACTTGGAACGACATTACCGAACAAGTTGCCTAGTTGGGTTAATTAGAGTGTGTAAGCGGTGTTTACGGGCGTAATGATGGGTCTCTCGGCGCCGACTCGGCTAGTCTAAACCTATTTAACGGCCATAGGGTAGGGAGTTAAGCCAGCGGGAAGGCACGCATCAAATTCTTGCACAGGATTAAGGACGTGACAATGAAAATTTAGTTTATGTCCGACCGATTTTGAGTATAGTTGTCTAAGCGCGTCAACCTCTATTTGCGGCCGGCCACAGCAGATAAATATCGGCGGCTTCCACTCTACTTTGAGGAGCAGCACCACCACTAACTCACTCCAGTACACCGAGAAGACGAAACAAAGTAGCATAAAATAAACCTATGGCTCATCTGCTCACTCCCAACGCGGCTCCCCGAGCAGAGAGACGCTTTTCAGAAGAACCTGCTGATGTCTGCAACGCAGAAGACGAGGCAGACCAGCAGCGCGACTACTCATCCTTCAGCGTCAATCAGAAAAGAGCCATAGTTGCCATGGGGTCCTTTGCATCTTTCTTTTCTCCGCTGTCCTCCAGCATCTACTTTCCTGCTTTAGACACAATTGCGAAAGCGCTCAACGTCTCACTCCCAGAGATAAATCTCACCGTCACTACATACCTTGTAAGTTCGCAGGCTAGGCGCGAAGAAACTAGACCACATACTGACGCAGCGTGCAAAGATCATGCAAGGGTTAGCGCCGATGGTCATCGCCGGATTCTCCGACACCGCTGGTCGACGCCCCGCGTACATCGTCTGCTTCATCATTTACATTGGTGCCAATCTCGGCCTGAGCCTACAGAACAGCTATACTGGCCTGCTCGTCTTACGGCTTGTCCAGAGTGCGGGGAGCAGCGGTACTGTAGCGCTTGCCAACGGCCTCGTAGGCGATCTCATCACCTCGTCGGAGCGAGGCTCCTACATTGCGTTTGCTTCCATCGGAAGCATGCTTGGCCCGTCTTTATCGCCCATAATTGGTGGCCTGATAAGCCAGTACCTCGACTGGCACTGGCTGTTTTGGTTCCTGCTGATTGTGTCTAGCATCTTTGCCGTGCTGCTCGTACTGTTCTTGCCCGAAACGTGCCGAATGGTGGTCGGCGACGGCAGCATCCCTCCGCCACTCCTCAACTTGTCCGTCACCGATCTGATTCGTCACCGTTGCCTACAAAAACGAAATGAAGTCGCCAGCGAGGCCAGAGTCGCCGAGGCACCTAAGAACTACCGACTTCGTTTCCCATCGCCATTGCCCACACTCAAAGTCATCACCGATCTAGAAACCGGCGCCATCTTGCTCGCTACCGGACTGGTCTTTGCGAGCTTCTACGCCTTGATGACGGGCGCGACGACGTCATTCCACAACATTTACCGTTTCAACAATATCGAAACAGCACTTATGTATCTCCCTATTGGTTTCGGTGGCATCGTTTCTGCTTTCACAACAGGGCGTATCGTCGACTGGAACTACAAGCGGCATGCCGAACGAGCTGGTCTACCCATTCTTCGGTCCAAGAAGCAGGATCTAACAAATTTCAACATCGAAAAAGCCAGGATGGAAGTTGCTATTCCTTTCTACTACCTAAGCATCTTGTGCGTCATCGTCTTCGGCTGGGTCGTCGGCCATCACGTCAGCATCGCAGCGCCCGTCATCCTTTTATTCTTCAGCGGTTGGGCTCTCAATGCTACGTCGCAGGTTCTCAACGCGCTGATGGTGGATCTGTGGCCGGGAAACGCGGCAGCCGCCACGGCAGCGAACAATCTGGTCCGGTGCGAGCTTGGGGCGGCGGCGGCCGCTGCCATCAGCCCCATGCAGGCAGCATTAGGTTGGGGTTGGTCGTACACGATCTTAGGCTGCTTGTCTCTGGCTGCGTCGCCTACGCTCTGGATCATTTCTCGATACGGTATCAAGCACAGGCAGAGGCGACTTGGCAACGTAGGCAAGAGTGCAGACGGTGGGTAAAGGGTTCATCTACATCACAAGGTAAACCCTACCTTGTGCTTTTAGACCAGAAAGATAGCGGAATACATTGTAGTGAACTTGCACAAATTCCTGAATTGTACTCCCGACGGCAGGGTGCGATGCATCGCGATGCATCGCGATGCAAGATTTACGAGGCCCTGACGTGCTGAATGGCCCGTAAAGAATAATCACTCGCGACAGGGTAGTCTAACCACGGTGGCTAGTTCCGTTTCTTGGGAAGCAAGTCAGCCTTGAAAGCTACAAGGTGGCACGTTGAGTAATGAGCAGTATCGTAGGCGGTCGTTAAGAGTATAAATCTCATTAGTAAAACTATTGCTTAGATTGATTAATAGAGATCTAGAAACTATCTGTGGGAAGAACCTTCCTTTGAGTTTTCATACATTTCTCTACCGTAAGCTTGGATTACTGGCTCATGTAAAGCCGTATACTTTCGCGACTCACTGGATCACGGTGCGCCTATGATCCTCGCGAGATCACGAGATCTAATCTGCCTAATTATCACGCAGGGCAGTTATTAGTCA